>KN837165.1:86811-107849 GCA_000827215.1 Sphaerobolus stellatus SS14
ATAGTGGGCTCACTCTGGCAGAGGCAATCCAAGTCTTTCTCTTTGGATTTCCCCTCTGCTAGGTGAGATTCCCTTCGCGTGTATATATTTCGTTTACTTATATATCTTTGGATTTCCCCTCTGCTAGCTCTGCGTGACGTCCGCTCAGCTTCGAGGGTTGCCCTTACACTAACATATTAAGGTGCCTCTGGTGTAATGGTCTAGTGTGATATATTTGGTAAGTCTTCTTTAACAGTCCTGTGTTCAAATCCTGCTCAGGTCAACAATTAATCATAAATAGAAAATAACAAATACATGACCAATGGCTGGGTAAGTAAATTAACAGAAATAAAATAAAAATAAAATAAAAAGAGTGAGAGAAAAGAGAAATAAAAAAGGAATTAGATGTTTAATAAAAAAATTTCTTTTTTATTGTGGGTCCCTGACAAGGCCTGGCAAGTTTGGTTAGCCTGGTGAGCCTGGCCAACCTGGTGAGCCTAGCCAGCCTGGCCAACCTGGCCAGCCAGCCAGAAGCTTTAAAGTCAGTCAGGCTGACTGACTTAAGCCCTACCTGACGACCTGGCCAGGCCTGACACTGCCTGATATGCCACTTTCAATTCTTGTGACATATGAGTGAAGGAAAACTACAGCACATTACAAAGAAATTTAAACCATATATAAATCACGAGAGGTGGTTAAGATAACCTATGTATTTGTTCACAGTTTTCTGCATCGGGAACCCAATTAAGACTCTGGTGGTAAAGCCCCCACTGATATTTGCGGTACTTGCAGGGAAAGCCACACTAGTAATGGATTTCAAACCGTCGTTAATGGAGGGAACAGAATTGTTCATGGCTTGAAGGGAGATGAGAAATACAGTGAATTGCGGCAGGGGACTAAGAAGATTTGGTGATGAGATAGAAAATTGGACATATATAAGTAGGTAACATTCATAAAACTTCAATTCCTTCATATTAACAGGCATTGCTATTTGCGACAAACAGCCCACGGCATAGGTGAGACAGGCTGGAGAATGACAAGAAGCCCTCCGTCCTCGTTGTGTAGGCGTAGCTCTGTCCTCGCAAGCAGTGGCTACTTGTAGAGACTTTCCAGCGAGTTCCTGCCCTCCGACTTGTCAGTAGATGAGTCATTAGTAGCAGATATACACCGATGCTATCATCACAGATCTGATAGTTAATCTTGTTCACCAAAGGCTAATCTTACTTTCTCTTCAACTTTAGGCACTGCTGTTGAAGAACCCCACATAAAAGTAATACATAGTCACAGAAGATTAGCCACATATTAAACCAATTAACTTAAGAGCAAAGATATTAGATACATCAGTAAACTGGGTGCAGTGTTCCCGTGTATCCGAGCCGATCCAGCGCTGTCCAGGCCATCTGAAACACCCCAAATGAATAGACAGTGTTCCCGGATCACTCAGGATCGGCTGGGACATGAAACTGAGTTTACTGATGTACCACCCATCCTTGTGTACAAGGTTTGGATCAAAGACCACTTTTTGAATGTGGGGGGGCAAAACACGGATGGAAAGATGGAAAGTATCGAATAAATCATGCCTGAAAATATTCACGTGATCTTCCGCCCATCACCGGGGCATCGACTGCCAGCAGTCAAACTTTGGGAGACAGAAACACTGTGGAGGGACGGCTTCAGTGATCATTTTCCAAAAGATTAACTCCAAGAGACAGCTGAGGCGGAAAGGGAAAAATCTGAAACACATATACATTCACGGTCTTTGGCCAACGTGGGATCAAAGTGGCGACCAGCCTTAATTTCATGATGGCAACAGAAAGCCTAGCCGTTAAAGGGCCAGCCACCCGCCATGAGTGGTAGCCCATAATAGTGAGCATGGAAGTCAAACAGGTAGATGAATGTGGTGAATGTTTGAAGTAAAGTTCGAGGGCTCTGTATGGTGTTATAGCCTGTTGGGCTTAGGATATAGAAACACCTAGCAAGGTTGTCTTCGACCATGCTATGCATATAGAATGGACTAATCCTAGTAGCCTATATGTATGCTTCGTTGGTGATGATCTCTTATTTAGGTTGGTGTCGAGTGTGGGCGGAGCAGACATTAGGAAGAAAGAAAATGATGAGAGAGAGAGGCAGGGAAAAAGCATATGATTGGATGAACCAAAATATTGGTGCAGTCCTGGTGTCAGATTATGCGTGAATCTTCAGTGGTAGTTATAGTACACCAGTGTAATGTCTTCCAATCACATGCTGTCAAAAATTTGCAGAAAATGTTTCTAATGAGAGCTTGAAACCTAAAGATTAACTTGGTATGCCGACAAAGTCTTGGAAGCAGTCACGGGGGTGGTTAATGGGTTTATGAGTAGCAATGCCCCAAAAAGCTCTGAACACAGCTACATCCGTAAACCGGCTGAGGTGGTCCAGCCAGTCTCAACCAGTCTAGATCATTCCCGGAGTGTCCCAGATCACCCTGAACTGGTTAGGACTGGCTGAACTATCTCAACCTGTTTACTGATATACACCAGAGTGTCACAGCTTTGTCATGCATATGGAATACAGTCACTGGGAGAAGACTGTTATAAAATAGGGATTGGTAGATGGAGAAAGTAAAAGAGATGCTGATCATGACTATGTATCCTAAAGGCCAAAAATCGGTATTGATATGTTGATCATTGAGGTTTCGGCCCTACAATTTAAAAGCCATCTATATACTTTGACTACCCCCTCTGGGTTAGAGTTAGGGAATTTTATGGTTAGCTAACCCTAAAGATTATGTAATTGGAGGAGATTATATAATTATAGCTAGTGGGACTTGGTGAATGGGAGCTGTGTCTGGGGGATGGCTCCTGGCAGTGAGGAAGGGTGGGGTGGGGGTTGAGTGTTGTTTTTGTATGATCTGCTTTCCCTGGCTGCTGCTACATGATTGTACCTAGCTGCATAGAGTCACACTTACCTCGCACTCACCCGCACTCACCCCTTTGCTATTGGTCCGGCTATTGGTCTGATGCAACTCTACACATCTGCACCCCTTTACTATTGGTCCGGCTATTGGTCTAATGCAACTCTACACATCTGTGTAGAGTTGCACTCACCACTTTGCTATTGGTCCAGCTATTAGTCTGATGTGACTCTACAAAGATGTGTAGAGTTGCACTCAATTCTTTGTTATAGGTCCAGCAATTGGTCCAATATGACTCTACACAGATGTGTAGAATCGCACTCAACCCTTTATTATAGGTCCGGCTAATGGTCTGATGCGACTCTACACATCTGTGTAGAGTTGCATCACCCCCTTGCTATTGGACTGGCTATTGGTCTGATGTGACTCTATCCATATTACTAGCAGAATTGGGTACCCCATTCTGGGTCCCTTCACCATGGAACAACCACTGGGCCAATCAGGCCAATTTTACTATGAATGAGTAGATTTTAGTGAGGGAACTAGGACCTGCTATAACTGGAGGTGCAGGTTCCCATGGCTGAAGATGTAGAGGGAAAATAATGGGGAAACAAAGGTTCCATCACCATAGGCCATGGGTGCATGAGTGCAGGGTAAAAGTTGTATAAGGGTGTAGGCAGGGTTAGCTCACACTCTGGAAGCCTGCATCTCCAAATATACCAGGCCCTGGTCCCCTTGCCAAAACCTACCCATCCATAGTAAAATTGGCCTGATTGGCCCAGTGGTTGTTCCATGGTGAAGGGACTCAGAATGGGGTACCCAATTCTGCTAGTAATATGGATAGGTACCAAATGAAACAGCAACCCATTAGTGGCACAATTCTATGAACTGACCGGAAGTTGAGACTAGAGGTTAGTGATGCGTTGGTCAAGAACTATTTCATGATCCTAAATGAGGAAAGACTCACAGGACCCCTGTTCACGCCGCCAGCTGCTCCCCCTCCTCCCGGACCATATCGAGGTCCTCGCCGATGCATGTCATCATCGAACCAGGAGCCATTGGCATCATCCCACATCCACTCGATGAAATCCCACACCCTAGAACAGACAAATGTCAGAAATGCGACAAGTAATATCCAAATGCAGGTGGCTTACAGAATATTCTGATCGACTAGATATTGCACGAGCTGATAAACCAGATTTGCTCGAGCTAGGTTGTCTCCGGTGGGATTTGGGAGTACGGTACGTCCTATCATCAATACTGGCAAAGGTCGTGGACAAGGTTCGACAGGCCATGCTTGGTTGGCGGCGCAGTTCAGCAGCTGGAACCTTCGTATCTTTCAGTTAGTTTTTTTGGGAATATTTTCAAAAGGATACTTACCGCTGGTTAGCTCCCCAGGATGTAGGTTTCTTCGTTCCCACTTCTGATATGGGACACTATCAGAATTAATTCCCACTCCCGTATGCTGCCCATGCCACGTGTTTATAGCTTTTACAGTATCAGACCAATTTAAAAGAAGAGGTGTGATGGCATTCACCTTTGACATTGACACGACTCACGAGCGTACATTCAATGGTGGGGTGAGCAAGATGGAAATGTATCACAAGAAAGCTATCCGGGTCTCGATTTACGCCGGTATTAAATCCATTGTTGGCCAAATTTCCCAGCTGTGTAGTTGGGAACTCGGCAAATTCTCTATGTCCTCGAATATCGAAGACGACTTGTTCCAGACGTCAGTTTAGGCTGTGATGTTTAATTTCAAGCGAATTACACACCCTCCACTTCAATATCAGGATTGCCAGTTTGCCCACTCTGTAGAGAAATTGTAAGTATGTCAATAGATTCGAGAGTCGTTCAAGCATACATTGAACAAGGAGAACTCGAGTAAGGGAAGTTCCCCATTGATTATGGCATTGACTACATCAAAGACATTTGGTCGGATATTGTTTGATCCCGTCGAGCTGGAAGCCCTGTTAGCTTGCTAAAAGATTACAGAGGGATAAGTGAAAAATTTTATATGAAAAGAAATTGCCATTTACCTGGTCAAAATGTCGAGGATATAACGGCATTGTGTTTCTATGGTCTGGCCCCGTGATGTTCATGAAACTGTTTTCGTTGGCGTCAGCCCGTTTACTATTGGATGAGCCACAATTCGAGGGTAATAGATTACAGCTCCTTGCTGTATCCCATATACATGCTGAAGCGGTCAGAAATAAAACCTCAGTAGTTATTTCGCCAAGATTCTGCCCTTCACAAAGCATATCTTGCGCATCAGATCTGATATCCGGGGGACCATCATCTAGAAAGGATTGACCAGTCATTAGGGAATAACGCAGTGACATCAGAGTGAGATTGACATTCTGGACCTTCCAGGGAGCTGAGAGCCATTTCTATCCCCACCTGTGTCGGGCTTAAAGGAATGACAATATTGGAACCGTCTCTGGACTGAGCGGCTATTCCTAACAAAATGCTTAGCAGCCCCGTAATAATCACCCCAATACCAGCCGCTACTCCTAGCTGTCGTTCGTTCAAATCTACAGCACCTACAGTAGCAGCTGCTAGGGGATCCAGAGTCGATGGAGCATCTGTTGTTGTCACAGCTCGTTTCAGATCGTAAACCTCATCGGCAACATTACAAGTAGGGTTTTCTAAAACATAAATAATATCTGAGTCCTCCTCAATTGAACAGATAGCCTTTCGGCAGACTCACGCAAAAATATTGTCAATTCCTCTTGAAACATTTCGACGGTTGGATCAGCTGCTACACCTACCAGAGGGTCAGCTAACGGAAGATCTTCATTCTTCGTACTCACCTGGAGGATTGCAACAGAGCACTTTCTGTCCTGTGAGACAAAGATGGCCGGTTCCGCTTGAATCAGTATAGAGTTCAACCTGATTATTTGGACATTTTCTGTCACAGAAGGGCGCTGCCAGGATATTTAGCTAATCATCGAATTTCAATAAGCATCTGATATTATATACCTGTGCCAAACCAAGAACCTGATAAACGTTAAATTATGAATCATGAAACTTCTAATAAAAATAATAAAAATCTCACAGTTTGTATAAGGGACAGGATCAGGACAGTACAAAACCTTCTTTCCAGTGAAACAATAATCGCCTGTGGAATAATAGCTGTTAATCTAACTTGTGGTGTTTGTGGTTCGAAATCACCATTTCCCTGTCCTCCCCTGCCGAAAGCGAGTTGAGTAGTTCCGGACGTGGAACACTTTCTGTTACAAAATGGGGCAGTTCCTAATTCAAGTTAGCACCAGTTTCCCTCATATTATATCGAGATCCATACCTGACCAGGTGCACTGGCTAAAATTGATTTTGTAAAAGTGAGTATAATCAATAAAGTCTGAACCCACTTAAGCACATCCTAATTTACCGGACAACACAGCTTAAACAGGAACTATGATGAGAAACGTTGCGAAGAAGATAGATTGAGAAGACGGACTGCTTTCGTCCCAGCCCAACAGCTATGACCACTTTAAAGCAGTCAGGAAAACGTGGTGTTTTAGAATGAAGGAAACAAGAGCCCACTCCCCGCTTTTGTCATAAAACAGAGTTTGCTCCCAAACATGACTGAAAAACTTAGTAACGTGACTCCCTTTACAGAAAAGAAGACTTACCATTGACCATCACAAAATGGAGCACTTCCTCTCCATGTGCAGTCAGTTGGTACGGCGTTGCTTGGACAGCAAACTTCCTTGATTGTCTTTTTTTGCAGTTATAGGTGGGTTGGGTTGGTTTTCCCTTTGTTAAAGTCAGCTCCGTGAACCCAACTTCGCAATTTTCCCCGCAATCTGTAACAGTGCAAGTCTGACCAGCGAGGAAACTTGTGGACAAGGATTTGGCCATTAATGCTACAAAAAAAGGGTGTGAGAGGTAATTTTAATTGACAGTAATGGCAGTTCCGTTGTCACCTACATTCCAATTGAGGTGCATTTCCGGCGAGACTTGCGATGTCAGTGCCAACAGAGTCGTCCTGGTCGGCACTCCAGACCATCACTCCACCCAAACTATAGCAAGGTAAAAACTATAAGTTTGCCGAAAATAAAATTTACCAAAGGTTATTCGCAAAGTCCAATTTCAGGTTTACTAAACGAGATACAAATTTATCAACAAGAGGTGCTAAAACGCACCTGTCCAAATGTATCCTTGTCATCATACGAGACCCATTGATCGTTATTCCAAACAATATATTTGACGGCTGCTGTACGATCCCACGTAGCTGTCAAGTTTTCTCCGATATTATGTCTTGTATTTCTTGAAGAAAGTTGTTGAGATGTCGCAAGCATATAGGACACAGAACTTACCTGAGTAAGATAAAGTACCGGGACTTCCTCTGCAGGGACCAGCATTTGCGGGCCCTTGATGATTGATCGGGATGGAGACGATATGAAATTGAAACGAACTTTAGCTTACCTGCGAAGTTAAATCCAGGAGAGGAACAAGACGGCGTCGCAAGTTAGAAGGATAGTCCATAAACCCCGAGTCCCATAATAACTTTGGAAGGATCTATGCTGTTTCTCCAGAGCAGATCAAAGCTTTGCTCAATCTCGGTTAAATTACCTGACGACCAACAGAAGGTATTAGCTTCCAAATATACTGCGCATTATATCCTTACTGTGAGCATTAACGACAAGGCCAATGGAAGGATCAGTTCCGTCCCAGGTACCATGCAGGTCGTATTCTAGAGGAATATGGCAAGGGGAACATTCTCAAATAATTTTTCATACCCATTGCATTAAACCAGTCCAAATATTGTGACATTGCAACAATATCAAAATTCTGCATATACCAGTACGATGAAGGAATCGTGATTGTAAGACCTAGGTTCACTCAGCAGGGAAGAAAAAGGGATAAAACTATTACGTGCCATATTTTTGAGACGAACTGTCAAAAGCCATACGGAGCTCACGAAGTAATGTGACAAAATTTTCCTTGTCTTGTGATGAGCCACTATATTGAGATCAATAACGCTTATCGTTCCATAGATTCTATATCTTGCATACCCTCTCTCAGGTGCAACAGGATATTCCCCTATGTAGGGATAAAATGTTATTCTGGCGCTGTCGTTTAGAGTATGTGACTCACAATCGATATCAATGCCACTGTTAAAAGTATGAAAGGGGTTTACAAATCAAAGAAGTAGAAAGCTTACTCAAATGCATATGTTTGGAGAAACGAAATCAATGAATTGATGAATGCTTGACGGTTGTTTGAATTCGCTGCCAGGTCAGAAAAAATATTTTGCGTCGGTGGATCCTGTGGGGTTGAGTTCCTTAGTGGTGAACAGTAACAGATAACATTTCTCTCACATTAAATGCCCAACCACCGACGCTAATGAACACCTGGAAGTCAGGATTGAACTGCTTTAATGCAGTGGTGCGTGTGTAGAGGTCTACGTCTGATGGCGAGGCCGGTACGATGCGAAATGAATCACCGTCTATACTCGCAAATGCGCTATTGGAGCATAAGTAGTCGCTCGACCGCTTCGTTAAACGACTCACAAATTTATGTGGGTAAAGGCATTTGGGTTCAATTGCTCAGGCCACCAAGCTGAGCATGGTCTTGCTGTTGCCCATGATTCATAATATCCTAATTTTAACAATACTCAATAATGCATATGGGTTTGACAGAGGGGGGAAAAAAGTTACCAATAATTCGCTGAAGCGCCGAATTTCCTCCGGAGCACTGTTTGGGAGCGGGTGTTAAGCAACCGTTCTGACACCCAGTTTCACAGAAACTATTGAGGCAAAGTATTACGCGACCAATTACTATGGCGCAAGGCTCAGATAGCTGTAGTTTCTACGCACTCAGAAGTTGTTCCACAAAAACCGAATCTAGAAAGCATGCTATGTGTCTTCCTATTACTCATAAACTGGGAACATACTGGCTGCAGCACACGTTCTAATAGAAGGAAAGTGATGAGCTATGATACAGCTCTGAGGGACAGGCAAATATGCGCACCAAGGGACAGATTAGATTAGGCGTTGCCGCAAACTGGCCACATTCTATAGGCATGATGTTAAAAGAATAAATCTCTTGAATGAAAATGCCGGGGAATTACCTGCATGGGCATTACACTGATCGTCCAGCTTAAGTCAGCTCAGAGCTAGTTCTTAGCGACAATTGATTGACATTAGAGACACATCCAGTGCCACAGAAATCTGGACCATATCCACAAAATCCACTGGGAACACAGCATGCTGCAAGAGCTTAATGTTTTCCGAGTGAGTACCTGTTAATACTGGCCTCCATTGGAGCAGGGACGTGAACTATCGCAGGAAAAGTCACCCTGACCGCGGGTCTGCAAGACAAAGAAGAATAACAGTATAACGAACGGTAATAGGGGGGCTGCCATGTTCTCGGGCTTCAATTATGAAGTTAATTCATCCATTATAAATATTGAATTAAATATCCTTTTATTATCATACCTCTGGATAATAATAGCATGTGTGCAATGTGACTACATCCGCTCAATGCGCGACCATCCGAGAGCGTATAATTAGGTCAACAACAATGTCAGCTCGGTTTAATACGAAGCTTTACGAGACTAAATCTATCCGGTTATCACCCCTCTAAGAAGCAGAAATTACTCATTTAGGATATTAGCTGAGCATGGATCTCACCTCGACTTAATTCGAAGATAAGAGAATTCGCGAGCTAAATGAAAACCAGCTCAGTCTGACGATTTCAGTGTCATCTGACGACTTCCCCATATATTTCTAGGAGTCTTAGTACCAAGTTCTTACACCGGTCATGCATTTTCGACGATTCCTAGTGTTCATCGCCGTGTGTGACTGTCACTTTAAACGCCTTCATTCGTAACTTCGATGAAGATGGAGTACGAGGCAATCCTACATTGGACAGAGTTGAAAGTCAGATGAGTTTTGACAAAGCACAAAATGTTATTATAGATTTCATGTGACTTGACCCGTTTGAAATTCTCCCGTGACACAAGAGCTAGTGTGTATTATACTATAATAGCTCAATGGACATGCATAACAGTGCGATACAAGGATGATTCTATTGAAATTAGCCCTCCTAGTTTTCCCCCTCTATGCACAACCACTCCAGCTCTTCCTTGAAACTGGCTCATTACCTACCGGAGTCACTACAGGATCGACCTGTGGAAGCGCCCTTCAAGCGAGCATTAATTGTTCTGATGCGCTCCTTCAAGCTACTCCAGGTAGTTTTGATGGCAATATTACTGATTCAATTTGCCAAGATTCTTGCATAACATCCTTGGTATCTTATCGGAAAACTGTGGCATCCTCTTGCGCAAATGTAGAATTCAACAATGACGATGTCACATATCCTGCCACATTTCACGCCGATCTACTCATTTATAGTTTTAATTCCACGTGTTTACGGGATCAGCGAGTTCACTCATTCTTCTCAAACCTTGCAAACTGAACTCCTGGGAAGGACTACGGGTAATTTGTGCAGCCCATTTTTTCAATCACTAGCCAATGGAACGGTTGAGACGGACTCTTCAATAAGCGCAGTGTCCCTAGATACAATGTGTTCTTCTTGTATGATCCAACTTGCAGAGCTATCACAGCAATCTCCGTTTGGATACTCCCCGGATCTCACCGGCGATTGGCCTATTGTGCAGCAGACATGTGCAATTAATTTCAATGTCGCTGTTCTTGTGCCGCCATATCTTAATGTGTACATTGGCCCATACCCAGCACATAAATGTACAAGAGCGTGGCATTAGCGTGAGCGTGGTATACCCTATGCATGGTATTACTGGGGTATATTTGTGTACACCTTCACCACCATTAATGTGTCAGCTGTGAGGTACATCTGGGTGTTAGGATTCTTAAATCGTGAAGGCGGTACCCCCCTAACATGGGTCAGCCTTTCACTGCACCGTACCTTTATCTGGCTTGCCCACAAAAAAAAATCTGAATATTAATTTTCCTGCTTGTTACTAACCAGAACCATGTGATTGGCACTCCCTGAGGTACCTCTTCAGACAGCATCCTATATCTTGACCTGGCTGTTAATAAGCTGACTCGGTAGGGTACCCCTATGGTGTTACTCATGCTCTATCACTGGGTTACCTTTCCACCCTCCTCCAACATCCCATTTGTTCCCCAGACACATGATAACCTCTATACATGTACCCATAGAGTGTATCTCACGCTGCTTGTCACAGTACCCTATGCATTGTATTACTGGGTATATTTGTGTACACCTTCACCACCATTAATGTGTTGGCTGTGAGGTACGTCTGGGTGTTAGCATTCTTAAATTATGGAAGTGGTACCCTAACATGGGTCAGCCCTTCGCTGCACCGTACCTTTATCTGGCTTGCCCACAAAAAAAATCTGAATATTAATTTTCCTGCTTGTTACTAACCAGAACCATGTGATTGGCACTCCCTGAGGTACCTCTTCTGACAGTATCCTGTATCTTGCCCTGACTGTTAATAACCTTACTTGGTGGGGTACCCATATGGTGTTACTCATGCTCAATCACTGGGTTACCTTTCTACCCTCCTCCAACATCCTATTTATCTCCAGACACATGATAATTGTAACTACTGTAGCCTAAAGATATTTGCATATTAATCATCCATTGAAATACATGAGGGATTCAATCTCATAAGCCACCATTCTCACATATTTACCAGCCTTTCACTCTTTCTTTTCATTTTGCAGCAAGTCAACTACCTGCTACTTTTTATCACCTCATATTCAAATTTAAGACAGAGTCTGTCCTCACTTCAGCTCAAGACTTTGTGTGTGTTTTACTCATTGTATTAACAGGGCAGAGGTACATTATTGCAGCAATGATACTCTAGACATTCTGGGGTAGAGGTACAGTTTCCACTAGAGTATCTTTGGTGTTATACTAGCGGAGCAGAGGTACATAGTTTCAGTGGAGGTACCCTAGATGTTCTGGAGTAGAGGTAGAGTTTCCAGCAGCGTACCTTCTGGTTTATCAAGCAATACTCTAACTTTTTTAGAAATTAATTCCATTTATTATACTAACTCCTAGATAAGTTTCAAATACATGCTAGTAATTCTCCGTATCGTTTGTCTGCTTTCTTTTCTAACACATTGAATGTTGCCACTGTTCTAGCGGCATAAGCAGCTGCTCCTTTTGGAATAGCATCATCTTGTATCCATACCCGCTCTCGCTTTGACCACTCTTCCTTCAACCATCTGAAAGATTTACCAACCCGCTTGCCTTCTGCTTTCAATAGTTTTGTTTCCTCCTCCCACCTTTCGCAACTGGCCTTAGCATGGAGCCATTCCAGCCTGATTGCTATGATAGGTATAGCATCAATTTCTCAGGACATCACAAAATTGAATTTCAAGCTCACCTTCATTTGTCCAGCCATCAATAGCTCCTTCCACACCCTCCGGTGTCTCTCCTTCTAAATCTAATTCAATCTTCCATATCCAAGGGAGTTCTTTCAAGCCATTTCCATTTCCTGCTGCAAGCATCACATTCTTTTCTCCCATTCCCTTCCAATATGCTTGGTCTGCCATCCAGTCAGATAACATAATGCAGTCTGCATTAACCAATGGCTGAAGCTGGCACCAGGCATGATGTTCAGCTGCAATAATGTCAGTCCCTTCTAATGCTTCCAAGGCATTCCATGCACGTTCATAGACTTTTCTCCATTACTTGACATGGCCTTCCACTTTCTGTATTTCCGACTCCGCCCATGTTGCAATAGTATATCCAAGATTTTGTCGTCTCCTACATACAAGAAACGATTTCAAACCCAATTGTGTACGCATCTTTTTGAGTGCATCATGGGCTTGAGCAACCCTGAGTTCTCGTTCAATGAGGGCATGATCACACTGAGGAAAGTCTGATGGTAAACCCAACAACATATCTTCATGCCCAGCATCAGCCACATTGAGAGCCTCGATGGCTGGCACTGGCATGAAATCACCAAGCCTGTGGAGCCAACCATCTATCACTTGGGAAAGCTTCCATCTTGACTCCTGTAATTTATTCCATTGCACATCAGTTCAAAATGATTGGGTATCACTTTGGTGCTTGAACTGCACCCTATAATTAATAAATTAGTAAGATATATGATTTTTTACCACCCTTACTCACTGATGCCATTCAACTTCCAGGCCTCAATTTATTCCCACCCCTCTTGTTACTCATGTGCTTTGTTCACCATATTCAGGGCTGAAACCACCATCCTCTTCGTGCAAGAGCTTGAGAATACTTGCACAAGAAGGCTGTTCAATAACTCTTGGACGGAACTGGCTCCCATCTGCCAGAGCACTCCTTGCTCGGAGTCCCACTAGAGCCTCGCTACCTAGGGCTTCCTCAAGCTCGCTCAAAGTGTTTTTCTTTAACCTATATGCCTCAATACTATCGGAGAAGGCTTTATGGATACGTCTGCCTGTTTTCCTTTAGGTCCAATACAAAAAGAAAAAGAGGAAAAAGGCTCACTTTCATTTGTATTCTTCCACCAATTATGGTGCATCATTGCATCGGAAATTGCATCCTGTCTATTTCCAAACCCCATTTCCTGTACTGATGTTGCTAATCCATTCAATGACAATCAGTTACTCTCCACATTCTCACCGCAGGTTCTTCCAACATTCTTCGTCCAGTTGAAAGAATATTTATCTGCGCACCCCTCAACATGTGCTGCCAAATGAAACTTAGGCACCAGCCAATTCAACTGGACACTTTTCAGCATCTGCAATTCCCTGAATGTTATTAAAGGATAATTGTGGTGCGTGATCTGACGCTCGAAGTTGATGTTATATTTGCACGCAACATCATATGACACCACTATTTGGTTCAGTCCCGACTTGTAAAGACTCGGTCTTTACTTTGGTTCCCTATTCACACCTATGCAATGACTGTTTACAATGATATGTATTCAGTTACTATATAGTACAGGTATGGGTTAAGCTGGGTGGCACTAGTCACCGACCCAAGTTTATATACTACAAAGTTACGTAATGTAACTATATATATTATGTAATAAAATATCTACCTAAGTGGACACGCATATATGTGTCCATAGAAGTCTATAAGGACTTAGAGGAATTGACGCGAAGTCAATTTATTATGTACAAATATATATTAGATGCATATATGCATCTAGTAAAGTCTATAGCGACTTTATACTAGGGAATATATATATATTCCCTTACACCCTCCCCCTTTTGACTGAGTAGGTGGGTCTACTCAATATTCTCTGTGTATAACTTGCAGGTGAATTCCTCAGATAGTTCCGCCATAGAAGCACGGACAGTCCCTTGAGGAACTAAGCTATCAAAATAGCTTATACGTGCCCATAGTTCGCAGGCATTGGCAGGGGGTTGGGAGAATGAACCTCCTTCTCCATAGTCTAGCCTATTGGCTAGAGATGATGATCCAGTATGCTGGAGCAGAATAGGTTCAGGATCAGGCTCATCCTGATCCATAGGTTCCCCCACTGTAGGGGGGGAGTAGAACGGGCTCCCTTGTACAAGGGGAAGTGGTTCATGGCGCTTCCCTTCAACAAGGCAATCTCATTGGCCCTAAGTAGGGAACGAAGGGTAACTTCATTCCATATTGTTCTAGTGGAACATCGAATAAAATAAGGCTCGATTTTTTCTCGAGCCAGATCAGGAGTGACCCCAGCATCGCAGCCTAACCAGTAGGCGAATTGGCTCGTGTCGAGCTTTTGATGGTGGGGTATTTTGTACCTCGCAGGAGCTGGGCTACAAAGGAAGGGGCTATCATTCCTCTTCCATCGACCAGCCACAAGTTTATCCCATCTTCTGATGGAAGAAAAGATGTGCTGAAGCAGTGACTCTGCTTCGGCTCCTTGGTACTTGGGTTTTATCAGATTGACCCAGTACCATACGTTGGCGTCATCGACGTTAACGTGTAAACCTTCCAATCAAAGATTTCGGGGAACCCCAGAGGGGTTCGAGTTAAAACTCTGGATGACGTCTGTCATCCAATCCAGATCGTCATGACGAGCCACGAGGTTCCTGGGTAGACCAGGTAACGACTGGGCATATTCGTCGATGCGGAACATGACCGCAGTGTGGTCAGGCATCCGTTGATGAGGAGGCAGGGCTTTGGCTTCTGCGTAAAGCCTACACATCTCAGCATCATGGATGTCTTGCTCCAATATCCATTCAGAGGTGCCTCTGAATGCCGGCTGATCCCATTGTTCAGCCCTAGATTTACCCAACAGTTTGGGTAGGACCCCTGTGATAGAGGCGGGAGGATCAGCAACGATCCTTTTTTGTTTTGGTGAGGGGCGGTAGCCCCCAATAGCAGGGATACCTGCTTCACGAACGACCTGAGAGTCGTTCCGGGATTTTTTGCTCGTAATGCGAGCACAGCTGTTGGGGGGGATGACTGGAATGTACTGAGGAATGTCCTCAGGAATAGTAGGAAGGCCCGTGGGGTCTTCATTGTCATCCTCACCATCGGATGCAGGGATATCAGAAAGGTGATATCCATTCTTTTTAGCCCAGGCTGTGTCCTTGCCATAGAGAGCATATTGTGCCCTCCCAACATAATATTCAAGCTCCTTTTTGAGGCGCTTGTTCTCGAGGATGAGATCCTCATTGCGGGATAATTCAGCAGAATTATCCTTAGTTTCTTGGAGTTCCTTCTCCAAGGACTGAACTTGATCACTCAAGTTCTGAATGGTGACTCGATGCGAGTCGAGTCAGTTGTAGGACTGGGTTGTCTTAGCTCTACGTTCTTCAGCCTGTGCTTTGGCTGATTTTGCGGACTCCTTGAGGACGTTGTAGTCCTCTAATAGATGATAATAATTGGCTTGATACCTGACCAGGCTTCAGCCACAGTGCGGCTGACATCCTTCTCAGAGAGTCAAATTTTGTATGACCGTTTAGCGGCCATGCAATGGGATGCTGAAGCATCGCAGATGGTGCAACCCATCTTATGTTTAATGGTGACAAATCTGGGAACGAATTTGATGACCCACTCAGTGGAAGGGTCCATTTTGAATGCTTCTAGGGCACTCATCGGTTTGGTGGATGGGTCCACCTGCATTGGAGCACTCTGCTCATTATCCATTGTTGTGGATACGGGTTAGGACACATTCAGGGTGTCTTGCAAATTTAAGCCTCGCGGAGGCGGGGCTTGAATATTTTTATTGGCTTGCCATGTACCAGCAAGCTGGGCAGACGCCTGGTGCCACAGGACCTCAGTTCAGCTTACTGACTGGTCATTACGTGAAATACACGTGATCGCGACACACTCATTAGTGGCGTCGAGGCAATTGCCGGGGATCATCAATCCCATGGATCTCGAGATATCTCTCAAGAGCTTCTAATTTGTTGCATTCTTGCAATGGTTCCCAAGTGACATCACCTAGTGTCCACTTGACTTGGAAGTCAATCTTCCCTTTATTGGTCCATCCGTGACCAATAATTTCATCGGCGAACCATTCGTTTTCGTCGCTATTGCCTAGTTCATACAAGGTATTTGCTTCCCTATTAGGGAAGCGTTTGTCATCATTCTCAATGTGAGAACGAATCAATTTCATGTGAAACGTCAGATGTATCCGACATTTTATTAATTCTGGAGGTAATTCCAGACTGACGGTAGACTTGTTATTGTCTACCCTAAGGACCTTGTAAGGTCCTATGTATTTGGGGATGAGTTTTCACGCTCATCCTTTGGGCATACTTAGGTTTGCCGTGGATAGGTAGACCAGATCGTCTACTTTGTATATAGGAGGTTCTCTCCTATGCCTATTGGCGAAGTGCGTCTGTTCGACACACTTTTTCAGTTTTCTTCAAACTCTCCTGCAAGCATCCCCTCACCTCCATATCTTCAAGATCCGTGGCTGTCTTCCCCTCCTCACTCTCTCGGAGCCACTCTCACAATGCCTGTTACAATTGAAGCACCTGACGGAGTTAAGTTTGCCTCCATCCTGGCATAATGATCCCATTATGGCTTCGTTATCAGCCCTACCTCAATTGGAGACTGTTACATCCTGGTACAGAATACACCTGGTAGTCCACGCGGAAGTATATCGCATTCCCGTTCGGAACGCAAAGACTTGTACTGGAGGGACTCGGCTTCAACTTATGTGTTGCGCCCTGCAGAGTCGTAGGTTGTCCCTATTTCTGAGTCCAAGAGTTTCAAGAGTTATAGAGAAAAAGAAGGAGAATAAGAATCCAAACGGATTTAAGTCCGAGCGGAAAGTAACAAGAGTGCGAGTCGAACAGAAGATTAAATGAATACGAGATTCAATATTTGATTTCTGACTGAAGAAAGTAGATACAAATGAGTGTATTTATACAAGTCAGACATCGGAGAAATAAAAGGGAAAACATAAGATCGAAAACTAAATCATAAGAATATAATTGGTGTGATAACATACCGAGCGAAGCCGGTGAGAAAAACGACATAAAGTTGGAATGTTGAATACATCAGCTGAAATCAATATTAATCACTAGCACATGGAACGAAGATGAAAATCAAGATAAAAGATATAAGACAAGATAAGAAAATAACGACGGAAAACAAGATTAGATAATTGAAAGCCGCACGGAAACAGAGTATATGCGCATATATGCGGCATAAGTCGAAATATAAAATAAAAGTCAAATAATAAAATGGCCGTTCGGATCAATACCTGACAGAGACCATTAGCTGGTTACCTCATTCCCAGAAGAGCTTTGGAGTTATCTCCAATTTGGCATCTCTTGACACCACAACCAGTTTCAGAGCACTTCACCATCTGCATTTGCAGCTCAACCTTTCAACCACCATGAGCACTTTCCAGCTCAATATCCTCCCTCAACTCAAAACTCTCAAAATTCGATCATTGAACCCCTCCCATCCACATGATATCCAACAGCTTTTACAGCTATGCAAGATTGCATCTCCAAACCTTACCATGTTATCATTGGCTCTCCGCCCAACCACTTATTCCCCCACCGAAGATCTTATCAAAGAGAACAAAACAATGGCCACATTACTCCCTCTACTCTCCTTGACCTGACTGACCCATTTCACCCTAGATTATCCAAAACTCAGTTCAATATCGGATGCGGATTTAGGGACCATTACCTCCAAGCTGACCTCATTGATTGAGTTTAGCCTGATTCCGCGGCCCATAGAACGCTTCACACCCATCATCACACTTTCTGCCCTTTCTCATTTTCACCAGAATTGCCCAGACATCCAATTGATATCCCTTTACTTTGATGGAAATAGGCCTGTCCAACCTACAGAAATGTATGGTGCAACATTCCGCAATCTTAGTGTAATCGATGTCGGCACTTCCCCCCTTTCTCCCGCAAATGCGAAGGCCGTCTTTTTATTCCTTCGCCGAATCATCCCCATTTATCATCAGCTGCCCACGTTGTGTGTGGGACAAGCCTTCAATGACAATCCCACTCCCCCCTGTGATACCCAGACGTTAGCCTCCGTGGCACAGTGGATATGTGTCCAAGAACACCTTACTTCTGCCGCCATGTAATGCAAAATGGTGCATATACGAGATGGCCATGCTTCAAATCAGATAAGATGATTGGCAGGTTTGATTAGCGGATAGTATTTACAAAACCTCAGTAGACTCTGAAAATCACTCCAGTAAAGGGATACAGCCAATATAACTCAAAATTAACTTGAGTTTCATGGAGTAACTTTCCAAAAAGACTTCAGTGGTTGCCCGAAGTTGATGGAAGTCAGTGGAAGTCAGTATGTGCCCACCGACCACAGACAATTTGGTCAGTATTCATGCTATTTAGACCTAAAAAACGAGAAATATTTGATTATAGTCTTTATTAGTTATTATAAGCTCCCTTTGACTTAAGAAAACTATCTGCAGCCGCTGCAAGTCGAGGACTGTCATTGACGACCGTCAATGAACGTTGGGCGCTAACAAATTTTTCCACCGGAGGGTATAACTCGACCCAGAGTGGTCTGAATCTATTTTTAGCAAACCCAGTAAGGTGAGGAGATAAGACGTGGTGAGAAGGATTTAATTTAGCTTTATTGGGGCTCTCTCTTGCTGGTCACATGTCAAGACCAGCGGGTCATTCCAAATAGGCATGGAAGGCATTATCTTCTGGGAGACAAAGATAGACCACTCTGATGGTGGGGAAAGTACAATGTGAGGACTAGTGATTGTGCGAAATTCGGAGGGGTATAAAACTAGGAGTAAGCAAGAGAGGTGTCTGACAGTGGAGCAGGTCAGTATCTGAGCACGGTGAGACACATGGTGTTCAAGCTTGGACTGAAGGTGATGGGACACTGAAAGGAGGGAAGTTAGAAGACGATGAATGTTCTTAAAGGACAGTTCCAGAGTGGAGTATCAAATGTTTAGGAAACCTGAATAATCTACATACAGATACTCCCTAATGTAAGATGCATTATGATATATATGTACAGTGAAGAAATGTATTCAGATATGGTAAACCAATGGTTTAAATATTTTTAGCATGCATGATTTCGAACCCTTCAATGAGTCATAAATGTCCTTTTCTCTAGTGCACATAGCCTCATGAAGGTCAGGGACCCAGTGCAGTAACAGTCGCACACATAGAGAAGATATGGGGTGTTGTGTGTAGATGGATATTGGGCATTCAATAGGCTTGCCTTTCTGGGACTGTGGCTCAAATGCAAACACATGCACTGTCATCGCCAGTAATGACGCCATATTCTCAATATCCGGCGGTAGAGGATTATCTCTCATGAGTGTAGTGTATGTTGTCGTGTGACCTAATGTCAAGGATTAATGATGATGAATAGGGAATGAACAATGGAAACCTACAGGCTTGTTCCTCATGTTCAACATAATCTTTGGAAGGATCTCTGACCAAATCAGTGCCTTGTTTGCTCGCGATGCAGTAATAATAATGTTTCAATACGGCGTGGAGAATGGCTTCGGCACTGACATTACTTGCATTGGTATCTGCTATGCCAAGAATTCACTCTCTGAGACCTATGGTAAAGGATTTCGTTAAAGCGTACTTATTGAACACATGGCCGCCTTGGACAAATGTGTCCGTCAGACTTAGGATGGCATGGGGCCATCTGGGCGGCATGGAACTGTAAGATGGATGAGAAACAAATGTGGAAAGAATGTCTAAAACTACTTACAGCATTGAGCCCCTTTCCAAAATAAAATATACGTATCCGATCTCACTTTTATCAGGCTTAAAATCCGCAAGGCCTTCAGATGGTAATTCATCGGCTACTATCCATAGTTTAGCACCATGGGTACTGGTTATGTGAGTCGCATATTTGCCAGCGTCGTAATGGAGCCTCGTGTATGCAGGTTGTGTAGCACACATGGTCCATTGGGTCTCAGAGGCGGGATAGCCTGAACCTTCTATTAGTCCAGCTGAAATCGAATTTAACGAGAGTTTGCTGGAGATTGGGTCAGCTCAAGTCATAGGTAGTGTCCTATAACTTACCTGAGCCATGATGGGGTGGGCGTAGTTACATTCCCAACATGGAGAGCATAGAGACCTCAGCAATTTGAATTTATGAGATCATTGATAGAGCCCCTTAGTGTATGCTTATTCGGTTCATATGGGTCAAAGGCTTGGAGATCTAGATAATGTGCTAAGAGACTTCAATGAACCAAAAAAAAAGTGAAATTAACATACCGTGAATCTCATGTAATTGGTTGACATCGCAAGATAAGTTAGTGACAAGGTCTTCAGGGTCAAGAATCGGGGTGTTATAGTAATCATTTATACCAAGCTCTGGTTGCGGGGTGATTACCATACACGGCCGTTCAGAAAGTCGAACTTGGCGTTCCCTCATTGCTGCGTGATCAGTTTTGCGGGAGTCGATGGCCGCGAAATATTCCGATGGGAAAATATCGTCCTTCCTGGTTTTGTCCTCTGAAGGGGTTGTGTCGTTTCCCGCATTAACTGTCAACTTGTATTGTGAAGCCAGTGTTGCAGGACAGGCACGCGCGAATATCACATTGAAATTTTCCTGATTTGCCTCCTATTTGCATCGCAGTTATAGAACAGCTTAGCAAGAATTAAGATAAATTGACTTACGGAGCCAGGGGGCCAATCGATTGTAAATTCCACTTGTTCTTGACGAGCCACAAACCCCAGGTCCGCATTCGTGGACCTGGGGTTTTGCGGCTCTTTTTTTTTACTTTGTTCTAAGAGGAGCCTAAAAGTTAAGTTAAAGCTTCATT
>KN837165.1:113778-146152 GCA_000827215.1 Sphaerobolus stellatus SS14
GGACAGCCTATGCTATTTTTTTCAGAATTCTTTCAATTTTTTTGGGGGCTTCTAAGAAGCAATGATGGGCATGAGGCCAGTGCATGTGTGACACAAAGCTATTCCCAGTGCGGTCTGGAATGAATCTATTTATATTTATGCTTCGAAATCTACAGACAGCCTATGCTATTTTTTTCAGAATTCTTTTGATTTCTTGGGGGGCTTCTAAGAAGCAATGAGGCCAGTGCATGTGTGACACAAAGCTATTCTCAGTGCGGTCTGGAAGGAATCCATTTATATTTATGCTTCAAAATCTATAGATTGAAAAAAAACTAATTTTGTATATTTTATTTCGATTTTATTTGGTGGAAAACAATTGGAGAAAGGGTTTTGGAGTTTTAGCAGTCAGTGGGAACATTATGCTGACAAAGCAGGTGTTAAGCGCCTTAATGCGGCTTTATATTATGAACAAATTTTCAAAGATTTTTTCGATTTTTTTTTTAGGTGGCTCAAGTGCCTTTTTGCGAATTTTTTTTTTGATTTTTTTCGAGGAGGAAAACCTGTGGGAAGTTTCTGCTGACAAATTGCTGACCAATACATGGCCAGGGCGGCTTCATGTGACTTGTATAATAGAGGGTGCCTTTATAATATAAGAAATAATTATATTTATGGCTGGAAATTTACATATGATTAAAACAATAGTTTTAATGATTTTTTGGATTTTATTTGTCAGAAAACAATTGTGGAAAAACAGTTTTGGGAGAGCGTGGGAGAGTATGACAAATGCTGACCAATACATGGCCAGGGCGCCTTCATGCTCCTTGTATATGGAAGCGCCTTTATGCGGCTTGATGAGTTTATGATATAGAATATTTTTTTATTTTATTTTTCTGGATTTTTTCCGTCGGAGGAAAATTGGATGTTTCAGCATGGGAACTTTTCACACATGGCCAGGGCGCCTTCATATGACTTGTATAATAGATGGCAAGTGCCGTCATGATGTTGGATCACCTGCCATAATTTCAAAGTTTGCTTGCGGTGATCGGGCAGGTCCCCTCCCTTACCCTGAGGAAATGAATTAGTAGGTTTCTACAGAAAATATGGATGTCTTACCATGTCATCATCCGGGATGGTGGATGTTTGTGTCGCTTCGGCCCCAGTAACCACAGGACCCTGGTAAATGGGAATGTGGGGGACAATCTTGAACGCACTATCATCCGGGATAAACGGGAGTTGAGAGAGGGAAGGGAGGGGTGAAGAACCGATCGCATCAGGTGTTAGGGATATGGCAGGTACCGAAGGCTTGGAAACTCGGACTTTTTTCCGCCTATGCGTGTGCGTGTCATCTTGACTGGACTCATCTTGACTGGACTCTACTTCATCAATGATCCGTTTCTGACCACGATTAGAAGTAGCCTTGGAGTGACGAACGCTTCGCCTAAGTGTTCATAGTGAGGATTTACTGCTAGGCTCTGAATGTGGAAGATCAACGTCCATGTCCAAAGACTTCACAGATTTCTGCTGTGAGGGTGTGTGGCCAGGGTTGGACTGTGAGGCATCGAGGCTGTCGTTGTCCTGGTCCATCTCGTTGTCCTTGTCCTTGTCCTTGTCCTTGTCCTTGTCCTTTTCCTTGTCCTTGTCCTTGTCCTTGTCCTTGTCCTTGTCCTTGTCCTTGTCCTTGTCCTTGTCCTTGTCCTTGTCCTTGTCCTTGTCCTTGTCCTTGTCCTCCTTGTCCTCCTTGTCCTTGTCCTCCTCACTGCAGTTAATGTTGGGGACCCGCTTCATAGCCAAAGTCCCACTTTGCATATGCTCAGGGGCATATTCCTGGGTATCATCATGAGGTAGCTTGTTCTTAAAGGGTGAAAGCATGCCTTGGGATGCCCCGTGGGGATGCGGTGGGGGTCCTTCAAAAGGATCCGACGATGATTGCCCATCTTCGCCCTCGTTGTCATGGGCATCGGCATCGATCGAGTTCGATGCATCAACTGCGTCCTCCATGTCCTTATCACTATTGGAGTCACGCTGAGTGTTGTATTGGCCATCTTCGTGGTCGTTGTGGTTGTTCTCATGAGTGTCGGCATCAAGCGAATTCAATGCATCAGGTGCTTCCTCCATGTCCTTATCACCGTCAGTGTCATGCTGAGTGTTGTATTGTGTCGAAGGCTCAGGGGCACTTTGATTCTGGTCTGATATGAAACCATTGCGGCTTGCGACTTTTGGAGAACCAGAAGGAGAGGTGTGTAGACTGAACGGGCTGGAAGGTGATCTCAAAGGTTCCACTACAGAGGAGGGGGTGGACAATCCGACCTGAGTACCATCAATTAACAGCTCAAACATGTCTTTTGCCATCTTGTTATCTCTTGAAATTGACCTGTGTTCCTCATCAGATTTGGGGAGAACCACTTCAAGTGCTTCCTTCTTTGCTGTTTTGCCCATGTCTGCATCCGAACCCGGAGAAACTACATTGGAGGAGAGGATATTGACAGGAGTGGCTTCTGAGTCTTGTGGGATTATGTTCTTGGGAAGAGGAGACTGTGATGCAGGGGACTGTGGGGGTCAATGTGTCGTCACTGGTTCTGCAGAGGTGGGAAAAGTGTTATGCGAAATATCTTGTGCCCCCTGGATATTGTCTTCGTCAATGACCTCTTCTACACTGCTCTCCTGGAGGTCCGTGTGGTTGGGCTGGGAAATCGGCTCCAAGGGCTTGGGACGAATGCCCGACGACTGTTGTAAGTCGTCGGTTTGCGGCGAAGTTCGGGCCAACTGGGAGGCGATCACTTGTTCGTCTTCATCCTCTGCACTATCTTGCAAGGACTTAGTTGTGGACTGCACATTTGATTTGGTTATAGTGCCTGTCGCAACATTAGAGTAGGTGAGGGGTGAGAGAGAGAGAATGGAAGAGTGGGGTGGGTGCTCAATGGCCTTGAGTGGCTGTTTAAAGCTTTGGTGTTGACTGGTGATCATAGTAGTCCCAGGGCTCAATGGAAGATAGGCTTGGGATCCAGTAGATTGAGGCGCAGGAACAGGAACCGGAGAATCCGATTCTGGTATTGGGACAGGAGGCTAGAGTATGGAGAATATGAGCTGAACCGTTGCATTGTGTTGAGGAGTTGAAGGACTTACAAGAGGTAAACGAGTGGGGACAATGTCAGAAAATGGCCAGCCATCTCGGACGTATGGTAATTGGTCTCGAGAGAGCTGGGAGGCTCTTTCGAGGGTGTTTTGAATCATTTCAGAGATATCAAAATCATCTGGAATAATCTTGTCGTTAGCGAGGGTTGTGGTAACACCAACTAAGTCATATTGATGATTTGGAGTGATCATTTTTAACATATTAGTGACAATTGTCCAGATACCGCATTTGCTCTCAAGGATGTCTACAGTGGTGGAGGCAGGTGCGCGAAATAGTCCCTAGAAATGTTCAATTAATGGATGTTGCGGGGGTTTCAGCTAACGAACTTACCATCATAACCGTGGAAAAAGTCATGTTTTTAGTGGGTAGACTAAATCCTGCCAAGCTTACTTCTGGATTCAGAATGTACAGCGGGGTATGCATCGCAGCAATAGCCGTGGGGAGGAAGCTAGCCCACTGACCGAGGTCATCTTTACCAAGGAAGTCGCTAGCCTTTTCATTTAAAAATTCAGAACCACTTTTCCTGGAAAGGATGAAATGAAATGACAGAAATGGTGAAAAAACGGACACACTTGAGAGCTCGACGAAATTCTGAAGCATACTGAGGGTTACGAACCTAAGGAGAATTAACATATATATGGGTGATAATAGAATAGTGTGTGAAATGAAACTCACATTTAGAACAAAAAGGAGGCTGGTGACGAGGACCCATATGTTCGATGAGACAGCATTAGTGCAGGCAATATTCTGATGTTTAACACCTAAGGATAATGCCTCCACATGCCCAGCCAACTCATTCCTGTTTACTAATGTCGGCTCTTCTGGGAGGAGTGCCACACGACGGGGGGGTGAAATTGGCGTGACTGGGGTTATGAGGTTGGCAGATGCCTTAGGTGATGTTGATGGGGCTAACGTGAGGGCAGTGGGTGTCAGTGACAAGGAATTGGATGGAGCCGGATCAGAGGGTTTCATGGGGGGGGCACTGGCAAGGAACATTCTGATGAACGTCCGGAGCTTATCCTCGTCCAGATCGCAGTAATCAGCTATACTTGGTGACTTGTTCTTGGAATCACTCCTGTATTGGAACTTGGGATGGATGTATGTCCGGATTTCTGGTGCCAGTGTTTCGGGCGAGAGGCTCCAGATGAGACGATTAAGGACGAATGCAGGAACGATTTTCACCAGTTGCTGGGTACTCAGTTTGTTGACCAATAATGGGGGCTTATCCTCAAAGCGCAGCTGGACTGCTAAAGTAGATTTATTTACGCCTTTAGAGATACTAGCGTCAAGTTCATCCACACATTTCGCCACCGTGTTAGGAGGGGAAGGACATCCTGACGATCTAGTGGCCAACCTTTGACAATCTGCTCGACCACGGTGACCCAGCTGAGGGAGGCCTCTTGCCCAGCCCAACACTTAGGAGAGAAGAAGCCGGTGTAGAAGTTCAACAATGAGAGGAATGCTGTAACGACGAGCTTTTTGGAAACGAGACCTTTCTATTGGGTGGGTATGATGGAATTGTGGGCTTGTTCGGATGATGCAGCCATAGCAGTGCTGGATGTGGAAATGGTGGGAGCTGAACAAGAAGAAATGCTAGCAACGGGGGTTTTTGACGGATAATATGATCTGTGGAGCCCCATCCAATAGGTGGTGTTGGTAAGGCCTGGATCAACGTCCAAAATCGAATCACAGGATGATTAGTAAAATACGATAAGCGACCAAACCAGAACCTGTTAGCCGAGTGTACTTCTGTGATAAGGTGGCGGTGTGGCCTATTTATTATTGTACCACAGTACTCTAATACTGAGGTAGGAGCCACATAAGGACAATTTCGGATATTGTTAGATAGTTATACTATTTACCATCAGGAGATATCGGGCAAGTATTATAGCCAGTCACACATTCTTCTCCAATTTTAGTTAGGATTGCATGCAACAGACCAGACTTGCTTTGATCACCAAAGTGTCAAGCAGCATCTAGCAGAAGCTTATAGCTTCCTCTCGAACTAGCTCTCTTAGGATTATCAATGTAATTAGCATACTTTGGACAAATCTTCAAGGATAAATAACCTTCTATTCATTTGATTCATAACTATATCAAAACCAGAACAATAAGTGATTGAATATAAATATGCACCGACAAATGCCTTTGCATTCATGCAGTGATATGTTCCGACCATTTAGTTACATTCTCCTTTAGCTTAAGCTTGCAATTTCCTTTCGGATTGAGCCAGTTCATTAAGCCGTTGAACTGTCAATGGGATGTAAATAATATGAGGAGAACTATACATACCATCAAACCTACTTGCTACCTCCATTCGCCCACATCTAGAATACCTTCCGGACTTTCCTCATCCTCACGTCTTTCTTACAATTTAAATATTAAATCTTGGGCTTCCTTCTGTTGCATCAACTCATAATCCAGGACACTTGGCCCTTGAACAAGAAGACGACCGGAATTGTAGGTCACATTACCACCACTTGTGATCAAGAGCGAACTCCCTATACCGTTAAACTGTCAAGACCTGATCCCGATATCCACCTCGGACTCCGATATGTTATTCATCCTTGATTTCCATCGGACCCCGTTATATTATTCATTTTTGATTTCGGTCTTCGTTTCATATTTCCGTTTACATTCTATTTGTCGTCGGACCTCCAACTTTACTTTCATTCTTATCGTTCATTCTTTATCTTCGGATCTCCGTCTTTCTTATCTCGCTTATCTCTCATCAATGCCAAGCATCATTTATGATTTCACGTGTTTTATGTTCCACATGACTTTTACGTTATATTCTCATCGGCCTCCGATTTATGTTATCGCCAGCCAACCACACTCATTTGTATTTCTCCTTTATCTGTTTCATCTCCGTGACCCTGACTATTTCCCCATTTATCCTCGGACTCCATTTAGTATAAATAGTTCCAATCGTATTATGGTTCGGTAGTCAGGAATCCACTTCGTTTATCTGTTAACTCACTCCGGCCTCCGTCTGCCTGTCTCTGTTCTCGTTCCACTACACTCGGCCTCCAAGTATCTCACAACCGATTTGTCTGTGACAACCATCGGACTCCGAACCTCAGTTCGTCTGGACTTCATTCTGAAATAAGGACAACACATATGGTTAAGGGCGCAACATATAAGTTGAAGCCAAGTCCTTTCAGTTATATCATCCGGACTCCGAATTACTTACTTTGTTCTACTATATCCGGAGTCCGAAGTCACTCCTAGATATCAGGATGTAACAGGAGTCGAATTCCAGGCGGAAACTGGGGGTTGTACTGCGACTGGTAATAACAGTTTCTCAGACTGGGGATGTTGGGTAATAGTAGAAACTTTATCCAATATAGAGAAACGATTATGTACAGGCAACGAGGGCACAGTGTTCACTCGTTGCGCTTCGCAAAATCCTCCCGCTCGGAAACGACTTCCTCTTCTCCGCTCAGCTCTACTCCAGGGTTTTCAGACATGTCGAGGTCGGCCATGAGTCCATACAAGAGCTCTTCCTTCTCCTCGACGGTGAGGCTTCGAACGTCGAAGTTGGTGTCACAGAACCTAGCTATATGCCCTGTCTTGCCGCAACGCCTGCATACAATGTTGGATATGCTGGCCTTACCACGGGTCTGGTCGACATCCATGGGAACGGGGCCATCCGGAACCTTGGTGGGTTCAGGGCGAGTGTTGGCGACAGGGATGGGGAGTCGAGCCTGGTAGTTGAATATCCTGGCAGGCGGAGCAGGGGCAGTGTCCTGAGAACTGTGGTGAGGGCCTTAGGTCCGTGCGGTGCCAGTTTCTCTACCGCTCGGATATTCTCCTCGAATACCTTGCTAGTCTCCCTCGCATCCGCTACTCTCTGAGCTGCCTTAATCCATGCTTCCAAGTCGTCAAAGGCCGGGGGCGGGTCCATAGTCGACACTGTTGTCCGTAAGGATTTGTTGAGACCCTTCTTGAACTTGACCACTAGGTTGGCTTTGTCGATATATCCCGAATGAAAAACCAACTCCCGGAACCGATCGGCATACTTGTCCACTGAATCTGAACCTTGATACCACGAGGATCCCTCCAATTGCGTGATGGCAGTGACCTGTCTGTTCCGAGGTGTGAAATGTTTCTTGAACTCTAACTCGAAGGCATTCCAGTTAGCGAAGTAGGGCTTGCCCATGCGGGATTGAGTCCTGAGAATCCGGTCGGCAAAACTGGCAGCCTGGCCAGTCTTGAAGAAAGTTAAAGCCCAACTAATACAAGCCTGCTCGTCTTGAAAGGCACGTCCAGTAATTGAAAAATAAAGACTGCAGGAATTGAGAAAGGATTGACCCTTCTCGCAGTCACCATCGAAATCCGAAGGGTTAGAGGGTCGAACTTGAAAACCTCTTCTGGTGGACATATCTGACGGGGTATCTTCATCCATAATTTGTACAGAGGGGGCGTTTCCGGGCGGGGCTGGTTCGGTAGCTGCCTGTGCTGGATTCAATAGCTCAATAAGTTGTTGTAGTTGATTCTCAATCCGCTCGGTCTTCAAACGTTCTTCCGCCAGCGTCAACTCCAAAGTGTTCAACCATTCGGCTTCGGTGGTCATGGCTGGTAGATTTCCATACGGAATTCCAAACGGCTGCTGGGAAGGGGACTCCGGGGCGGTTGCTTCACTCGCGTCGGGGCTCTCGTCTGTGAGGCCGAAGGAGGGAATGTTGGCGACGCGTCCGGGGTCCAGTTCCTAACTGGAAGTCTTTCTACTGTAAGGGCAACCCTCGAAGCCGAGCGGACGTCATGCAGAGCTAGCAGAGGGGAAATCCAAAGATACATAAATGAACGAAATATATACACACGACGGGAATCTCACCTAGCAGAGGGGAAATCCAAAGAGAAAGACTTGGATTGCCTCTGCCAGAGTGAGCCCACTATATACTGTTCGGAAACGGGAACGTAACCCCGAAAGGAAAATGAACAATGATCTGATGAACTCGGAAACAATAAAGAAAGGGGAACGAACCAATGAAAAGGAAGACAAAGGAAGCGGAAGCGAACGGAGAAACAATGAAACGTTCCTGATGGCTGACCGGCGCTAAACAACCCATCACTCATGCGCTATGACTACATGCGCATATACCCTCCACCAGACAACCACTGTCTCCAACCAACCCTCCCACTCTCCGGCCACAGGAGTCGACGAATGTGCTGAGGGTGAATCCCGCATGGAATCGCTTCCAGAGG
The DNA here is from genome assembly GCA_000827215.1 of Sphaerobolus stellatus SS14. Lineage (NCBI taxonomy): Eukaryota > Fungi > Basidiomycota > Agaricomycetes > Geastrales > Sphaerobolaceae > Sphaerobolus > Sphaerobolus stellatus. The sequence continues at coordinate 122,099 of KN837165.1, forward strand.
GTGCTTGATGCGAGGGGTAGTTCCGGACGGAAATATTCCGGGCGGAAATCTAGGAGCGTCCCCTGACACTCCCCTTTGAAACATATGGTTCCTTCATCTCGTCAGTATTGCTCTTATCAGACTTGTCCAAAGACGCGATTCTTCAAGCTTTCAGGACAGAGGAAACTCAGCACAACGGAGCCATCAATGAAATCGAATTAGCGAATGCTGCCACTGCGCGCTCGCTGAAATGTTACATCTGCGACGGCGAACACACCATGCTACTCTGCCCAAAATATGCAGAAGTCCGCGCCATCGGAAAGAAAGACGCTAAGGGAGGCAACAAAAAGAAGCGCACAGGCTGCGGCAATGGTCACGGCACCGCTGCTAATGCCGCTAAAACAAACGACCCCAAGGCTGAGATAGAAGAAGGTTGCGACGCTGCAGGAGTCAAAGCCAATGCCGCTGTTTGTCTGTTAACCCACTCAAAAATTCAATCAACTGACTTCTCATGGAACATAGACACTGGTGCCACTGCACATATGACACCGCACCGCAACTGGCTAACATGTTCCTACATTCCCTGGCGTGTTCCGATCACACTCACCAACCACTCCATCCTATATTCAATTGGGAAGGGAATTGTACATTTTAAGCCATGCGGAAAAGATAAATGTCCCGTTCTTATAACCGAAGTCCTCCATGTACTGTCGCTATCAAACAATTTACTATCTGTTCTCACACTCACGACTATGCACGGTTTCAAAATCACTATCTTCGGCCAAAAGATGGCTTTCACTCTTGCAGATAAACTCATCTTCACAGCGACCGTCAACGCCTCAAAAATTGCATACCTTGATGGAACGGTCGCCACAATGGTCACAGATGCACAGACAACCGCTCACCGAGCAGTAGCTAACATTGTAGATTGTTCTTTGATGCACTGACGCCTATGTCACTTAGAGAAGGACAGGCTAGAGCAACTAATTAAGGATGGACTGTCATCCGATCTAGTTATACATTCAGGTGTGCCACTAGATGACTTCTGCGATGCCTGCATCAACGGGAAGCAACACCGGCATCCATTCTTAATTGCGGCTGAACACACAACAGGGCTACTAGATTGCATCTTCAGTGACTTGCATGGCCAAATGCCAGTCAAAAGCTATAACGGATATTCATATTGGGTTGTATTCATCGACGATGCATCATGCTGGCTGGAAGGATCCGAACTGGCTATGAAAAGCGACCTCTTCACCGCCTTCAAGTCCTTCAAGGCACTAGTTGAGCAACAGACAGGCCATCTAATCAAATGCTTCCATAATGACGAGGGCAGTGAGTTTACATCCACCGCACTGCTTAAATTCTGCGAGGAACAGGGCATACGCATGGAGTTTACAACGCAAGCAACCCCACAATCCAACAGAATACCCGATGTGGTAGGGATTGACTGCATATAGGCGGAAAATCCCTATTTACGGTATTTCTTTCTTATTTTATTATTCGACGAAATTCTATTTTCTATTCTATTCTACCCATTCATATACACTAATAATGCAGATTCAACATCCGCATCCAAAAGCGCAAGATTCGCAGTACAAGCCTCGACAAGGCCATTCCTAATTTCCCACAACCGCGCACCCACCATTTACACAACGAAGATTCAACTTTTCGGCTATTACTCTTATTCGCATACACTTTTATCAAACTTATCACGCTATTTGATGGATCCGAAGGAGATAGGGGAATATTTTATGTTTATTTCATCCATTTGTCCGGTTCCTGATTTTTACTTCCGTTATTTTCTTCGCATTTCCACTACTCCCCATTCCTCAGTTGCCAGACCACCTCCGAAGGTTCCAGATCCCACTGGAACATTGAATACGACGCATACATGAACAACTGAGGATTGGGAACCCTCAGGAGCTTTGCGGGGGGCTCAGTCCAGTATTCCGTATCATGGCCAGCGGGGTATCTGAGACTTCGCGATCGGTGCAAAGGATTGCCCCTTGGCACAGCCTTTTTAACTCTTATCCATCCATCCATCTAATCATCGATATTTTAGTTCAGTTTATATTGTCTTTTTATCGATTTTAACTTCGGAATTTTTATGATTTCTTGTATTTAAATTCCATGTTTTACGTCGAATGAAACTATCTCCGGATCTCTCTCTTATTATCTTCCATTCGAGGGTGTTTCCTTGAGCCTTTAGTTGTTATTCAGCTTAAGATTATTTCGAGCAGAAGTTAAAATGAGCTGAGTATTTTATAGAAAGCCTTAAAAGTGTTGATCTCCCAGTATTTGAGCAGACTCTTTATTTTTGGACATTACCGTTTATATCGGTACTCTGGTTCTACCTAATACCAGACGTCGTGTGCTTCCATTTAGTTATATTCGCTAAGTTCTGTTCTACTCTAATTTTGGGGTTCGCTTACCCTTTGTTCGTCTAGGTTATTTTAAGTCAACCAATATTGAATCACTCGTCTCCTTTAGTCTGTATGACTCGACCACACCGAGCGTGCCAATAGATCTATTTCTGAATCAATTACAGCGATGAATACAGAAGCATGCCTGCCTCCGAGCTTCTGGAATTTCGCCTTAAACATATACCGCCATGTTCACAATTGCTGCCCAACATCTGCTCTGCCAAGAAATACCACACCCTACAACCGGTTCAAAGGCCGGAAGCCCAAGATTTCGCATCTGCATGTGTACGGCTGCAGGGCATACATCCTTGTAGGTCGCAATAAGCGGCGCAGCCTCGAAGGCCACACTATCAAAGGAATATTCATCGGATACCCAACTAACCATGTCGGTTGGATGGTCTATAATCCTCTCACCAGGAGGATTATTATCTCGTGCGATGTAATTTTCAATGAAGGAGAATTCCCAGGTATATCCCTGACTTCAGCACCCACAGATGCCCTCGCCCTGCACCCCAGCGACTTCGTCCCATCACATGAATACTTGTCATATGATGACAGCGAAGATGCACCTATTTTGGTGGGAGCTCCTGTGCTGCCTATAGAGCCACCACCACAGGATATGCTGCTTGCTATGCCACTGCCGAGTGTCCCTATGCCGCCACCACCACCTCCATCTGCACCACCTGCACCACTCGCCTCATGCACCACGCTGCTCCACATGAGGACACCCACCAGTATCCCAAAAGACAAATATATATGACAAGGCTTTGGAGTGCCAAGCCGCAAAGATCTCTCCTCTCACAAGTGGACAGCCTGCGCTGCACATGAAAGTAGCAAACCGCTGGACTACTACCCCTGCAGATTCTCTGCCAATACCCCCTTCCCTTCCTGCTGATAACGCGCCGCCTCTTGAGGACCCATGCTGGGTTGTTAACGTCAGCAAAGCCGACACTGAAAGTGCTCAGGTAATTGATTTCAACCTAAGCCATGCCTCCGACATTGCCCTCATGATCACAGGTCACGCCTTTGTCGAAATCAGGGTGGAAACCGGTGGATATGGCAGGATTGCAGTAAACCTTGCACAGCAATCCGCACTAAAAGTCGGAGCTCATGGCACAAACCCTAGGACATATCGCGAAGCTATCCAGAGCGACCATGCAGAGGAATGGTACAAGGCCATGGCAGAAGAGATGAACAACCATAAGGTCAATGGGACATGGTCAGTCGTCTATCTCCCCGCCGGCCAGAAATCCATAGGTTCGAGATGGGTATTTAAGGTCAAGCACATGCCCAACAGCGCACTCAACCGCTTCAAAGCTTGTGTCGTAGCGCAAGGTTTCAGTCAGCGACCAGGCATCAATTTTGATCAGATGTACGCGCCTACAGCGCACTGGCCCGCAGTCCGCACTGTCCTTGCTATAGCAGCCATCGAAGACATGCACCTCGAATCCGTGGATGTCACCACCGCCTTTCTGAACAGCGCAGCAGACGCCAAACTATACCTATGTCTAGCAGACGGTGCAGACCGAACAGTCTCTCCAAACATCACCAAATGCTCAGGAGACAGCCCAGTAGTCGGGCTACTGCACAAGGGCATGTACAGCCTAAAGCAAGGCACATATCTATGGCACAAACACCTAAATGAGGTGTTCCTATCCATAGGATTCACCCGAGTCATGTCCGACCCTTGCATATGCATATATATGCGAGACGGCATGCGCATCATTATCCTCGTTCACGTCGACGACATGACAATGGCTTCCACAAATCAACCAGAAATCCTCCGCGTTATAGAAGAGCTACGCAAGCACTTCAAACTACATCACTTAGGCCCAACGGTCGGCCTCCTAGGAGTACACGTCATTCGCGATCGTCCCGCATGCAAGCTCTGGATTGACCAAAGAGCATACGCCATTGACCTCCTCGCACGCTTCGGAATGCTCGACTGCAAGCTACTATCCACACCAATGGATCCCAATAGGAAGCTCTCCATGGCCCAGTGTCCTACCACCAACGCCGAGAAAGCTGAGATGGCCAGTATTCCATACATTCAGGGTACCGGGAGTGTACTCTATTTGACACAATGCACCCACACAGACTTCGCTAAAACAGTATTGGAACTCTGCCGTTATAACTCAAACCCTGGGATGGAACATTGGAAGGCTTTTAAACACCTTCTTCGATATATGTATTCATGGCACGCTCGACTACAGAATTGAATACTCAGCCAGTGCAGTGCTACCAGGTCCTCAAATGTTCCGTACATACTCCGACGCCGATTACGCAGGCAACATCGACACCGGCAAATCGACCTCAGGTTATCTTATTATAATAGTTGGGGGCGCCGTAGACTGGGCCAGCAAGATGCAAACAGTAGTCACCATGTCCACAACAGAATCCGAATTCATAGCAGCAAGCTATGCCGGCCGCGCCCTATGCTGGATGCGCCAATTCCTCAACGAAATTGGATCACCTCAAAAGGGTCCGTCCGAATTGCTAATGGACAACCAATCTGCTATATCAGTCAGCAAACATCCAGAACACATGGGGTGCCTTAAGCACCTCAACCGCCATTTCTTCTGGCTCCACGACACCGTATACAACGGAGACGTTCTCCCAGTATACATCCAGACCACCGAAATGATTGCCGACACGCTCACAAAACCCTTAGCTCGCGACCTTTATGAAAAATTCCGAAAACAAATGGGTATCGTAGGTGACTGGTCATCTTCTCCCATTTAATAAATAGATGACGAGGTAGTCCTCATCAGGTGGGAGTGTTGAACTACGTATAATATCAGACTCTCTCTACATTCATTACATAAGATAGTTTATGTAAGCTTACATCAGTATGTAAGCTAGTTCATGTCCGTCGCCAGTTCCTAGTCTTAATCACTAGAGCTGACAACGGACTAGGTATGTGTTACCCTGTGTTACCCAGAATACAAAGTCTTAACCACTAGAGCTGACAACGGACTAGACCTCCCTGTGCTCACCTCCACTAACGAGATCTCGCATCACTTACGAGTTTACCCGAACCGTATACCCGTTTGACAGGACCACGTACCCATTTAACACTGCTTTGGAAATAAGACAGTCATTTCGTATAGTTCTTATCGATTACTTTTAATTTACTTTATAGATATACTGCTTCATAATATGGGATCTTTGAGGCTATAGCCTCGATGCAATGTGTTCCCTGCGATCTGAAGGCACAACTGGTGGGAGTGCACGGCGCATCTAGAGTGATTGCTCGAATGTCTAGGTCGGATATGCACGAATGATATGAGTCGTGACGGTTACGTTTTTTCTGAAGTGGTTACACAGGGCGGCTCCACAAGTCTTCTACAAATGATGACATAGGTTGTACACCTGTGTATCTGCAGTAGATGACCTAAGTTAGGGGGCATGCATTTCTCCAGATGGTCTCAGGATTCAGACATATTTTCTCAAGATAGCCAAAGGACCTCTGGTGGCTGTATGTATGGACCCGTTCGTTTTCGTGCATTAAACCACAATCACAGACGTGCATTCGGACAGTAATTAGTGAGAGCCTGAGAGCCGGATAAGCTGCATTACCTACCAATGGGATGTACGTTTACTGCTATCACGAATGTGAAGCGATTTCAATTTTCAAGAAAGAGGCTAGAAGTATTTACATGGCGATCACGAAACTCACTATTCAAGATATTACCCGATATTCAACTTCGCATTGCCACCCAAGCTCAGCCAATTACTCCACGCGCCCGTACTCGTATTTTTCCATATAACCCATACGCTCCTGCTCCCTCCAACAACAACAGCCATAAGTGCACCGGGAGTATGGCTGACGAGTTTCGCATGGAACGCATTTGGCGCACCAAGGTCAACCCAGCTCGACCAAACATCATTACTCGAGGCGATAAAGACCGCACTTTGTTTACTATTATGTGCTATTATTCCGATTTGGCCCTTATTGAAGGCGATGGCGTCGATTCCATCCATCAATGGTCCGTTATCAGGGACCTGACCAGCATAAGGTTGTTTATTGGGCCCTACATTCGAGAAGTACCAGTGAATTCTTTTGCAATAAGAAACGGATATCTGATATTATCTCACTGGATGAATAATGAATCAATCTCTGATTTTCCCCGAGGCCAAATACATCCCACTGTCCTGGCGCAGCGGATATGGCCTTCGGAGACCTCGCCCAATTTCCTTCCAAAGTGCGGCGTTCGCTCCATCCTCCACGCGCGGTCCAATGGAAGTAGTGAAGATTCTTGTCAAACTTTCCGATAGCGAAGACGGTTACTTCGTCAGGTCCCGTAGACACTGCTGTAGGAGTGTCGATGAATGGGCCTCCTAGGTTCTCGAAAGTCCCCACAGCAGGCGTGTACTCTCCATTAGCCGGGTCCCAATGCAAATGATGGAGATTGTTATCCAGCCCAAGATGGAAGATATGAATGGTCCCATTACGAACCGCAACGGCCGGCGGTGAAAGCAACTTCCCTCCAAGCGACTTCCATCCCGTAAAATCACCAGTGATATTCAGATCCCAGTTATTCTGGTAAAGAACGTGTTGCTCTGACACGGTGAACAAGCTGAAAAACTCAGGCTTGTACACTATCGCGACAGGTTCGAAGATCCACTTTGAGTTGTCTGTAGTGTGCCAGTCGCTCCATGCACCCTGATCTGGGCGCGGTGTGTACTTCCAGGTGAGTGAATTGTCCTGTCCAATCATGTGAACATTAATGTGGTTTGGGACTGGGGAGGCTACCATGGTAGAATTATCGTTGAAGTGATCCATCTTCTGACTACCGGCACTATTTATCTCATACGAAGTGGCGTCGGAGCTGTCAGGGCTTTCGCCTGATTCGGCGGAATTGTCTGGTGGTCTGTATAATGGGCTAATTGCACTATTTGACATTTTGTATTGGAAACTGGACTGAAAGAAGATTCGGCTGCAGAGTGGTATCAGCTCTCTGCGCGGAGGGAGGGAGACAATTAAGCTTTGTCAGTATAACTCTTGGAGGGTTAAATGCTTTTCTTCGCATTAGTAAAACATTCCCCGCCGTATATCACCTGACATGAATGTGACTAAAAATTGATTTCCCTTTTGTGTCATTGAAAGACAGATTAGCTGTTGTGCAGGTGATACCGTGTCAAATGTACCATGTAAAGGCTTATGTCTTTCAAATGTAAATAGTGCAATCACCTCGGTTTTGGCGCCGGATATAACGCCCATTAGACGTACGACCCTAGACGACAGCATATTACGCCTAACGCCAGAAGGTTGCCTCGTACACATGCATTATCATCGACGTTTTGATATCAGTAATTAGTTATCTACGGTAGCTAGCTCCGATTCGGGCTATCATGCATATTCAATGCCTTTTTCACATTCATTTGCATGTACAGACAGCAGGTTATTAACGTAGATACTGTGTGAGCTCACTGCTTTTTTGGATTTGACTGAGGCTTAGGAGTATATATCGAGGCTGCATTTCCCTGCACTAACAAAGATATTGTCCCCTCTCTTTCATAGGTTTACACTACAATAGGTGTTGTTTATGAGCTGGTCGATGACTGGTTGTGGATACAGAGCTTGCATGAATACAGGGTAAAGATGCCACAATTTTTGGAATATATTGCGTATTTGATTCGATGGGGATGGTTAAAGTCATTGGATGTTACGGCTCCAGGAGATGAAAATCGTTTGCTCACTTTTGGAGAAGAGGAGGGTAGGACATCACAAGATATCTCTTGGTCCACAGAAGATGGGAACATGAGCAAAACTGTCAAAGCGTATGTAGCGCTAGGAATGCTATATACCCCTCTATCGATTTAGTGAATCTGCAGAAGACTACCGCGCCCGACAGACCGTCACTGCCCCAAGCTACTAGGGGACAACTATATAGCCAGAAAGGCGTCCAGGCGGCGGTAGCTGGCACTTGACAGCAACCCTATCTCACGAGAAAAGCGGCCAGACCGCCGTGGCTAGCACTTCATAGCACCCCTAGCTCAGACATTATTCACTCAATAATTCGAATTAATATGCAATATATTCATATACTTATGACAAATGTTGGAAGTCCCCAGTTACCGTATTAGAATCGTAAAGAGTGTGACAGCAGAAGACTTTTTCCAATCATACCAAGCATACTTAGGCCTCGCGATAAAGCACTATAAACGATCATAATAAATAAAATCCACAATTGATAATAATGGTAACTCAACTATATACGAAAAGAATTGCTGCAGAATTTACTTGGAGAAGAATTGGCCGGGTACGCCTGCAGCGCGCCCAGATTGAAGCGTCATGTACGGGACATGGTAGGATGTTCATAGGGTGTCCGGGAAGGCAGTCCATAAGGTGGTAGGGGCTACGACTGCAGCGACGGGGAAGGGCTTGGCGTCAGAGTAGGTTGCAGCATCGACAGTTCCTTATCGAAAACATCCTGAGAGACGCCACCAAAAGCGCGAGTCTTTTTATCAGTACGAACGGGGTCTCGTGTCTCTCCCAGATTTTTCCTGACCGAAGGAGTAACATTAGCAGAATCTCTAAGAAAAGCATTGGAACACATCTTCTTGCTACCAGCAAGCCTTCCAACACAGCTCGATATTCACCTGGACTATCAGTCATATCAGTAATCCAACTACATAATCCATGGCCGAAAGTCATGAACGTACCATACATGAGTATGACCGATGGTCATGGCATAGACAATATATATACGGTCCATGGTGAACGAATATATGTAGGATGGACCTCTCCTCTCTTTCAGTATATTTCGAGATTGACCCCCTCCCCTCTTCAATCCAATATATTCGGTTCATATTGACCAAATATATACATTTCATTATGTTGTCAATCCCTTGAAAAATCCTAAGTGCCCACTTCGACTTAGGTGGACCTCAGCGATGTTGATATAAATAACCTAGGCACATATCTAATAGTCTCCATCAGTCGGTTTAAAGTCACTCGAGTTCATCTTCCGTTTATGGTGTGACGCCCTTCCGCTTTCAGCGACTCACCACTTGATTATTCTCGTTGCCGCCCATCGTCAATACGTGGCGCACATCGTTGCCCGCTCGCTGCCCGCCGTCAGTCACTTGTCGCATTAGTCACGATATCTCGAACAAACGTGACGTGACACACAAATATGTTTCGTGTATGTCAAACTGAGCGGCACTTTCTATCACACTCAGAGGCAATCAAAGCCAACTTGTTAATAATTATCAAACATAATTTATAGATAGATAAATAAGTATATGTAACTACTGTGCAGTGTGAGGGTTAGGCCTCTGCTAAGTTGTGCAAGACGTCCGCCTATATATTAGAGAACGACATGTTGAATGTTCGCCTCTATTCTATCCAAGTCAGTGTTAACTATTTTGCACGGTTTCTAACAGATTTTTCCATTAGTATATCTCGGAAGCCACTAACAACGAAGAGTGACTTCTTCTTCTGCACGCTCTCTTCCGCAAGGTCCGTCACCGCAGCACTCCGAGTCCTATGGCAAAGGAGGTAAGCCAGCTGCCAGATGGAAGCGTTCTTGAGAAGGAACGTACCTCTTAGAACCAATCCCTGAAGTCTTATCTGCAGCCGGTTCCATCCTCGAAGCCTTCTCCATTTCAACCACTGGTAGCTTCTCAGAAGCAGAGCCTTTCTGAGTTACATCTGTTCCAGGTGCTGTATCATGTGCGTCTTTCATTACAACATCAACGGCCTGACTGACAGCCATAGACGATGTCATGAGCGTGGTGGCCAGCATAGGGACTGAGTTGCTGCCAGTGATAGGCGTACTGACGGATCCACTAGGTCCCTCTTGCACAGCAGGGGCTGTCGAGTTCGCCATATCCCCTCCACCATTTGACATGGACAGGTTGGTGTAAGGCTCCTCATGCTCCTTGTCAGGCTCGCCAGCACCAGGCTCCTCTTGCTCCTCGTCAGACTTGCCGATACCAGGTTCCTTGTCGTGCTTCTCTACAGTGAGAACAATATCTAATATGTCTTCCTTGTTCTTGTTACCTTTTACAGCGCTGTTCTTGGGTAATGCACATGATGCGCAGAGTTCGGGAGCTAGAAAGGTATGTCAGTTCCAAAATCTTCAGTCCCAAACTAGATTTAATACTCACGAAAGATTTGTCTGGGATAACGCACAAAGAGAGGCCTGATGACAATATCATAAGTTTCATTTTCATTGTCACTGGCCTTATCATCCATCCACTCTTTCAATGAGAATCCTTCTTTGGTTCATGGACCGCCACAAGCTCTGGATAAAGTCCTCAATGAAGATCTTATCTATGCATGGTCAGTACTTACCTTATGATCCTCATCTTTCCTCTGAGTGAGGGAATCACCCCACCCCATTTGAGCTCAGCATAACCACCTGTCTTATAAGCCAAGACTTCAAGCCATGTCGCCAACGTCAAGCTCATGTTCGTAATCGCCCTTTACATGAGATGTCAGTTGTTTCCTCTGCTAATGACAAGTATATTACTCACTCTTCGTATTCTTCTGGAGTCCTCGGCTTGTCTTCCACGGCTTCTCCTTTCCTCGCACTTGTACGCAATGATTGCAAGGCCTTCATTTCCTTTTCAAATGTCAACTGCTTCTCGTCGAACTTCCTTGTAACTTTCTTCTTGACTTCTAGATCTTGTTCAGCCTCCCAAGCTTGCACCAGTGGTGCTATATCTTTCTATAGATTTCCCATCCCAGTTGAGGATCCTCGTATAGATCCCTCAATAGCGCATTGTCGAGCTTAGGGACACATACAGCTCTAGCTGTGCAATCTGTAGGACACTACGGATACTCTACAATGGCACACCCCAACCTCGAGATGGCAAATCCAGCACCCTACAGACCAACACAAACCCTGTAAATCCCGTGGGAGCATATGAATGGAGACAGAAATACGAATAATCTTCCCTGTAGAATAGGCATCAGAGAGAAGAATTTCCTCGATTACCACTGTCTGTAGGGCACCATCACCACACCATTCATCTGCAGATCCTTCGACCCATATACGTTGAAACAAAAAGCCCCACCAACCTGTAGATCCCCATATCATTTCGGACTCGAGAACAAGGACTGCCAGTGACTATACGGGCAAATAAAAATAAAAATAGAAACGCACCTGTAGAGCCGACATCCGGAATGTATAGGGATTGCATGATCTGCAGAATGCCAGTGGGACTAGCATCTGTCTCAAGAACTGTCTGTGCATCCTCAAGACCGTACACGCACCTATATTTTCGATCTTTAAAAACGGTCTCAGTGATTATAGAGCCTAAAAACCAAAAGAAATGTACCTGCAGAAGCTGTAGAACCATCATCTGAAAAGAATACCCTCAATTAGAATACCCTCAATTACCGCACCCCCAGATCTGGTGATTAGAATAAGAGAGAGGAATTATAGAGCCTGTATGAACCCATTAGCCCCACCGCTACTCTGCAGAGCCTCGCAGGATATAATTGGAAACAGAAAGCACCATACACGTGCCTGTACATACAACGTCCGCAAAAAATGACATTGGTTCACATTGTCTGTAAGATAGCATTTGCAGGACCACCTGCCTATAGATTCCCAGAACAACTAGTGCCAGTGAAGAAGGACCAAAACCATACCTACAGATGCTGTAGAACTCCCGTCTGGAAGAATCCCAGTAATTACCATGGTCTGTAGGACTCCATTCGTAGCGCCACCTCTCTAAAGATCACCAGAGCCTATACTTCGAGAAGAAAACGAAGATACACACACCTGTAGATCATTGAGACTAATAATGGAGACGGCAATGAAAGGGTCTGTCATTACTATGCAGAACACAGGCAGTATACAGCTCGAAATATCTGTAGATACGATGTCTGAAAATAATGCTATAGATTAACGCCGTCTGTAAGATGCCATTGGCAGCACCTCCTGTCTGCAGATTCCCTCATAGCATATAACTCGTGTAAAAAATGAATACATGCATCTGTAGATACCACATCGGAAAAGAATGCTATAGATTAACACAGTTTGTAAGACGCCATTTGCAGCGCCACCTGTTTGCAGATCTCCTCAGAGCACTGAAAATAATGCCATCGAATAACACAATCTGTATGACAGCATTCGCAGCACCACCTGTCTGTCGATTCCCAGAAGTTTATTTTGAGAGAAAATGGACTGCATACATCTAGAGATCCGACATTTTGAAAGGTGCCCGTGAGTAACCAATAATCATATAATTTGTAGGCCTCCCCTCCCACCAGCAGCGGCCTGTAGAACTCTCGGGATAATATATTTCCAAACTGCAAATGATTGGACACACCTACAAACATCCATACAAGCATCTGTAGATTCATGGTTGGAAAAGACTGGCAGACGATGTGAAATTTCAAAGATACAACTAACACAAGTATGTGAAGTCACTGTCAGCAGACCTCATAACTTCATGACGCACCAGAACAATGTCTTTAAAATGTTCCTGTAGACCCGGCCTCAGAGATTTGCAATGACCACCACTACCCTCTCGTCTGTAGGACACCCAATATAAGTGTAGGCACACGCAACATTACTGTAGACCTTGAGGAACATATTTTGGAGATAAGCAGCTCCATTTACAGACATGCGGAAACGCCCCTGGATTCGTTTCTGTAGAGCAACGATAACAACAACAAAAAGAAAAAAGAAAAGAAGAATTTTTTTTTCACACATCTGTAGATTGGCCGTTTAGAAAAACTATAACACTATCATGGTTCACATAGCTGTAGATACGCCAGATGATACATTGGAAGTCAAGATATCAAGAAATCACCTACTTCTATCATATGGTAGAAAGAATCACAACAATATCTTTCGCAACCAGACCCCCTTCCTGTGCATTAGATGTTTGTATCTTCACAATCTGTAGAATAGCAAACGTAATATATATATTTCTTTACGATCAAACCTGTTGAGCCCGCGTTGAGAATATGTTTTCGTGTTGAAATCTGTTGTCATCTGTAGATGCGGTGTTCAATAATTATCCAACCATGAATTCCAATTCCTCCCCTACAGATGCAGACGCTGAACATATTTCGCTTAATCCATTAGTCTTTTGAACTGCCCCATATCTTCAGCATTTATGGATAAAATCTGGAGATAGCTCAGTTCCTACCTGCTGGTGGAACGTCTAAACCACTAGGAAGCAGGAAGCGGCCTGTAGTTAAACAGCTATTTATTGATTTTCACTCACAACGCCATTATTCATGATTATACATGTCATTCCAAATTGCAGTATATTCTTTATTCTATTATCTAAAGAAAGATATATGCATTCCCATAATGGAAATGTAGCCACATGTCATTTCACCTACCACCACCATCTTCTATGATTGCCTCTAATTTGTTCTTTATAGCTGCAGGGGTGGTTCGGTCTGAAGGCGGCGGCCTTTTCCTACTCGACGCTGGCTTTAGGCGGGATCTCAATGGAGTTGAACTGAAGAGACGAGATCAATAAGTCTAGGTATATCCGAAAAAAAGACAGAGTCACTTTACCTAAAGGGTTGCGTATCCGCAGGAGCCCTGCAACAGATAAGTCACATTAGAACAATTAACAGCTGCTTATATGAAGATCACTCACAGTTCAGCTCCATCTACATCTCTACTCTGCGACTCTCCTTTCTTGTGAACGGCCTTGATCACCTTGCGTGTCTCGCCGTTTACTTCAGCATTGATTACCTGCTTCGCTTTCTCCGTAGCAACAGTCTTTGGTTTTCCACCCTCGTCCCTATTCGATATTCATTAGTCTCGAACTGATAGCTCTTTCAAATGCGAAACATACTTGAATATCTTCGCTCTTTCAGCAATAATTCCAGGTTCCAGTGTCGACCTGCATGCATAATACATTAGCCGATGTTTTGAATGCCTAATGTGAAGAAACTCACGCGCGATTCTTCAGCCATTGTGTCGTATCAATGACTGCCTTTTTACACCACTCCTCGTTGCCTTGCCCTCCAGGACCAGCAACCATGTGGATGGCATACGCCCACAGGAATACCTCATCCACACAACCGCGCTGAAATATCCCTTCGTCCATCTCAGTGCACCATTCCTTCATATCTTCAATCACAGACGTGCGTTTCCAGTTTGTAGAACAGTGTCGCACTATCAGATGTTCTGGCTCCACCTCACGTGACTGCTGCCCCGCATCAATGGCTATATCCTTCACCAGTGCCGGCCTAGCGCCCCTCCATTTGTAGTCGAACCACTATAACCAATGTTGAGAATACAACATCCCTTTAAGTAAATGCCATCATACCTTATCCGGCGTCCAATGCGCACGCATAACTGTTTCCATCCAGACAAGCCAAGCTGGATAAACATCACCCGTCCTCACGTATGCTTTGCCTTTCTCACTATGTGATGATACCGCGAAACTACCAACAGCCCATCTGCGAAATTGCTCTTGCGGCAATATGAGATTGTAGGCATCCAACAATTCTTCCAAGCTGGCATGGAAAGGGGAGTTCGCATCTCGCAGAGTAATCTGTCGCCGCATGAATTCTAGGCCACGTAGTACTGGGAAGATTCCCATTTCCCCACCAACTTGTAAGCGTGAACAAGACTTGTCGGTAGCATAGCCCACAATCTTATCAAGGGCTGACTGACCGCGCATAAGGAGATTTTTATATACACCTGACCAGTCCTTGATTCCGCGGTATGCGGAAGGTGACGGTACGTCAATGTTCGTTTGCATAATAGCATCAAAGAGCAATTGTACACCTGTATTGTCTGTATCCACAGGCGATGTCACATCAATAAAGCCTCCCTACATATGAAGATCCCGGTCAATATTGTTGACAATCCATGGCAGGAACAGAGTTCAGCGTACCAGTTTAAACAGCCCTCTCCACCTCAGCCGCTTCGATGAACCTTGTCGCCATAAGAATAGTATCCCCCATGATACCCTTCGGACAGCCTTCCCAATCCAAAGCTTTCCTCCGTTTCTCAAAGTCTTGATGCCACTGTTAATACATGAGAATCGTCAGTTATGCAGATCACTGTACAGAATGCTTGCACCAACCTTGAGATAATCCCCATCAAAGGCTGCAGGCTGCTTACGACGAATCACATAGGCCTCGTCTGTGTTTGAGTCATTACTATCGCTGTCACTGTCATCCCCACTGGCATTGGAATCATCGCCAGCAGTGTGTTTGCCAACAGTGCCTGCATGAGGTTTAGCAGCCTTGATGGGACAGCCTTGATGGGAACAGCCTGAGCCTCCTGCACTTTCGCTGATGCAGCTGGAATGGCCAAGGTGGCAGGTCCAATGGCCTTCATGGTCTTCTGTCGCTTCGTGCTTGATCGTGAAGGCTCCGCTTCTCTACAAGTCTTGCATTAGGGTGACAGTATTATTAGCAGTAACAATAAAGACATACCTTTCATCTCCCGGAGCCTTTCGTCCTCTTTTCTTACCAGACCCACAAGCAGCTGAAGCAATCCATGTCATCAGTATTGGGACTAGGTAATAGGTAAACATATCTCATTACCTTCCTGTCTGTGTCTTCCCTTTCACCCTTTTCGCTTTAGGTGCAGCTGCCTCAGAGGTATCAGACTCTCCTCTTTCCGCTTCATCTAGCTCAATGACCTCTCCTTCGGAATCGGCGCCGGACTTAGCAATAGAACACTTTCGTTTGGTACCTGTTTGCCTAAGAAATGTATATCAGCACCACCCTAAAGCCAGCAAACAAGAAGCACATAGGCATACCATCGTCGTGGGATGTCAACAACCCCTTCCAATTGACCCACCCACTTAAACTGTTGGATTTCCTCCAGCTTCCCCATTTCCCCCAAGATGATCCATTTCACCAGTTCATACAAGCGGGGTCTGCGCATCAGGAGTGGTGTACCAAACTCGAAGGGAGATGGCAGGCGGGTCAGCTCCACCCATTTGTGCAGCTCCTCTGTCGTAGCTATATCATCCGAGTCTGGTTTCTTCGGCGTTTCGCGTCTCCCAGTCTGGGCAGCAGGTACCATAGCTAGCAGACTCCTATCAACAAACAGTAAACACGAACAACTGCAAGGCACATACCATATGTATACTCTAAATACTTGAGCAAGAGGTGACGAACTTCATTGATTTCATCGGTGACATTGCCTTCCAGATCATGTGCAACAGTCTGCTGGAATTCAAGCTTGGTCCGTGTGGACTCCACAGCTGCAATCTGTGGTTTCCAAGGTGACATCTTTATGAGGCTCTTAAACTTGACTTTATGTAGTTGTTGGAGGAAACGCAATGAAGATGTAAGGAAGAACTAACCCTTGTTAGCCTCTGCTACCTTAGCGATGAATGCTTGGTCCTGCTCTTCAGTCTGCTCCAGCTCACTATAGTCGATAATCACCCCGCCCTTACATGGCTTATATCTCTCACTGAACAGTCAGATTTTGTCAATAAGATGCAAATTAACAGGTTGAAAACTAATTACATGAAATAATGGGGCTTATCCCCTTCACCGAGCCCTGCTGTGCGGACCTCAAGATACCATCCCATCTTTGAGGTGACAGCTTCACCAACCAATGCAAGGAGCTTTGGCAAAGAAGCTATTACAGTTTCACTATAATTAAAGAGACTTTGAGGCAGTGCTAGCTAGTGTATGGCATAACTCCCTTACGGACTGGGGCTGACTTTCTTCGCTTTCTTTGCCTCGTCACACCACTTTTCTTGCTCGTCGTCAGGAAGGCAGCGAAAAGCTCTTTGCGGACCTGCAGAATTAATAGTAAGGATCTAACAATGAGAAATGGGGTTGGTGACACACCTTCATTTGGAGAAGGAACACTTCCTTATGTTCCATAGTGTCAGTATACCCCTCTGCTTGCATAACATTGGCCTCCAGTTGCTTGCAATTAGGATCACTGCGAGCCCACAGGTTCTTAGCGGACATGCGCCGGATTGTCCTGAACAACAGGTCGACAATGTCAGATCCATTCTCTTTGGGACAAACTCTGGTGAGCATATTGTCAATCTTAGTTACAACACGCTGACAAGAAATCAGTTTATTGTATATGGAAAAGCAACTATTAAACACTAACATTCCGGGCTGCACGCTCCTGCGACTGACTAGCATTGGGGGGCAGGATTGAGTTGTAGTTGAAGTCAGGCCAGTGGTCCATATAGGACTTAGCTAGGTCACGCTTCCACTCAAGGCGTGATTCGGCAAGCGTAGCCTCGTAGGCAGCCGTACCCACACCACGAGGTCCTTCTATCTTTTCGTATTCGCCCAGGCGGGCCTCCAAGAACCTCACTCCCAATGCGTGCACAGAGTAGTGATGGAGATGATTTATAGGCACGAATGGTGGGAAGTTCCAATCATATAAGATGAGGTTAAATCGGATTCAAAATCCCATTTGCAAACAGGCTTGCTTACTTGGTTCCCAAAAACCATCAGCTCCAATCTTGCCATCTGTGTCACCTGTGAGAACAGGTGGGTCGACATTAGCGTTGGTGTTGTTGGGCGCTGAAGCCCTGTCAGTTGTAATATCACAGGCCACAGTTGTGGCCGAAACAGTTGGGCAATCTGAGTACAGAAGCAGAGTCAGATGTCAGTCAATCTGATGTTTGAAGTTGCCCTACTTGTACCTTGGGTCATGGCATGAGGTTCATCCGACTTGTTGCCTGTGATGACTCCTTGTTCACCTGAAAGGTGCTTCAGCCATCTACAAGCAAAAGTAACAAGGATTCACTTACCAAGGGCCTGCATGGATGGGTCAACAGAGGTCTGCGTCAGCTCTGGAGGAGCAAAAACATTAGACGATGCCATCTCAATGGTAACAATGATTCATACCTGCTGTATCAATGGTGGATGATGTGTTGAAGTTCATGTCTGTAGGATGCTGTGGCAGGGGTACCGTTAAAAACGCACTCCGGTCACCGGCGCCTATTAGGTCAGCCCTTCCCGCGCCTCATGAAATTCACCGGCGTGGCTGCTGAGTTCAAACACTGCACATGATCAGATGTGAAAGTATTTTGGATATATAATATAACCTTCTTGCATGAGTGACAGGGGCTTAAAGGAAGCTAGGATTAGACATATATGGCTTTTCAGAACATTGAATTAAAGAAACATATACACCAAAAGAAAAACCGAAGCAAAGGTGTTTCTGGTTGAATGGTATATCTTTACTTGATGAGTTTGTGTCTCTCCATTGTCTGGTTTGGGGTTCAAATCACGATGTCTGTTGGTTTTTTTAGGTTTTTTTTTTTTGTTTCAATTTTTCCTGTGATGTTAACTCATCAAAAACCTTTTAATCTAAGAAATGCGGGATTGTCAGAGTTTATGCAACTGGAAGGTGCGGGAAAAGGGAGGCGGATCAAATCATGCTTCGCATGAGAGTTCAATTCACCTCAAAGCTGTCTTCCCTCATGCTATATGCCCCTGCCAGAGTCTGCTACACAGGCCATTAATCTTCAATAGTTCTCATTTATTTTCATAGGTAGGAGGATTTTCACATATTTTTTTTTTCTTTACAGAGGAAGGGATTTCTCCAATTATTGGTTCACTGAGTTCTAAAATGTGTTATAATATTGCTACAATGCAAAAGCCATTTTCTATTTATTTTATTTTTTCGAATCTCTTTTTCTTTGAGCCCCACCGGTAATCCTAGAAGGGACTTGGTAGAATCGAGGTGGGCCGGTGAATTTCACGACACGCGGGAAGGGCTGACCTAATAGGCGCCGGCGACCGGAGTGCGTTTTTAAGGTCGCCCCTGTGGCAGAACAATGAGGATCTGAAGGAGAGCTGGTCACCAAGCAGTCTTTTATAGTGTGCAGACAAAGCTATCTCACCACATTGTGATGTTTCGGAATGGCCAGCCTATAGGTTCCTTGTCGGGCAGGGGTACCCGCAGAACATTTCTAAGAATTCCGTGTTGGCATTGGACACGCTGCCCCAATCTCCAATACCGCCGACTTCGGACATGAGTATACTGTCCATGAGCCGTAGGGCTCGGCCCTATACCGTAAACAGTTACGGCCGTAAATTATACGGCCACTTACGGTGCAATCAGTACCATATACGTACTGTATGAGGGACTATCTGCTGGATCATCAGAATGGTTATGGTTGAAAAACGGCCGTAAACGGCTCAATATGGTGTACGGCAGGCTGAAATCTTAAACAACGGAATTTTCTCGGTGATTAGAGTACGTACCATTCATCAAGAGACATAATAAACATAATATGAATATATTGATGTCATTATTTGACCAGAAACGTTGAGTTTTGAGTGCGCATTCAGGCTGCAGGGAGATAATTGTCGACACCATGGGAGAAAACCTGTTTGCTCTCTAATATCATTTATTAGATCTGGTGATCCCATTAGTGAATAATAGCTTACTATGTCGCAGATGAGAGGAGTATGAAACATGCTGAGGGCGAGCGCTTCTAAACTTTGATCGCAAATTAACTCCTCCCATTGACCAGAGCAACATTAGCTGATAAAGCCGTATAGACCGTTTTTACGGCCGTCTACAGTCAAATACGGTACGGTTCAGTACCGTACTGTCTTACGGCCAACTCTGTAAAGTGCTCTGACGGAACGGTTACGGGTGCCATAATACGGTGCCGTAGAAACGGTCCATACGGATAGGGTGCCGAGCCCTAATGAGCTGTGCCACCACGGAGATGAATCTGTAGAGAATGTGTTTGATAATGATCAGCCATTGAGCAGCCACTCGAAGGACTTAGGTTCACGTTCAGTAGGTCATGGCGGAGTTTGGACAATGGTCTGTTACATAAGTGAACTATGATTGGTTGTGGTTTCGGTGAAGGATATATAAGTTCACCAAACACGGACTACTGTAATACTCTATTGCACAGACACTTTATAGTGCGCCTATTGAAAAAATTACCAAATTTCCCATCTAATATGTCATTAAAGTCCCCCCTGCCAACCAAGAGACTTTTTGGCGTGTTCTTTAAGTTAGGCTTCCATTGAAAACGAGCCCATCCAGAGGCAGAATTCGTCCTCTGCAGCCTCCATCCTGGCAATCCAGCTGTTGTCGTTTCTGAGCTGCTCATACAAATCCCTGGCTTGCTGAAGCCTTTTCCCTTCAAGCCTTGAGAAACGACTTAAGCATTCCTGAGAGATTGTCCTAATCTTCTTTTGTTCCGCCTGCAAGGGGTTGATCCGGGCAAGAATATCACTTTTGCAGCCTGGCCATCCTCGTGCTTCATAAGCTGCGACCCAATGTTCGAAGCATTCTTTAAAGTATTGCTCCCAATCAGGTTGATTTCAAGTTCCAACAACTTTCAGCCAACATCGGACCGCATGGCTTTCAAATCAGCTTTGGGAGCAATTATATCATCTCTTGACAATATTGCTTGCGCATTTCGTTGGGCTTCCTCATGTGACTTCCCAGTAGCCACAGCAGCTAGGTATCTGGCCCTTTTCTCTCTCCTATGAGCCTTCTTCCTTGCTTTCTCTGCCACCTTCAACTCAGCCTGCCTGGCTTTGTCTGCTGCTCATCGAGTGCGAATGCGAGATTTCTCGCGTTCCTCTTTAAGGTTCCTAAAGAGATATGAGTCAATGTAAGCTATGTATAGTCTAAAGAGTGAAATATGAGTTTAAAAAGATATCTGGTGAGACCTGGGATAGTTGAACCATATAATACAGCGAGCATGCTGCATCATCCCGTGGGGCTTCCTATGAGTATTTTACTTCACATACCTTGCTCTGTATGCCTTTTTGGATGCAAGGCGGGCTTCTCGAGCTTCCTCAGAAGTAAAATACTTCTGTTTGCGTCCACCAGGCATCTGATAAAGTGATAGAGGTAGTGGAATGGCGAAGAATGCTAGTAACACTCTTAGTGCTTTGGATTCCCTGTTCTGAAATGTAGCGACCTACGGGACATCAACTCAACCACTCCACCAAATACTTTGAAATTTTCAAGGATTTTTTATTGTATTTTTGGTATCTCCAATATTAATTTACTATGAATTAGAAAAGAATGTAGAGCCTGTCGGGCGGCATCTGAGGCGACCAAAATGGCCGACTTTTGGGCGCTAACAATACTCGCAACGTTCAACCTTGACATAAAGTCAATGTCTTCTTCCAGAAACAAAGTTCTGTGTCTATTTGATTCACTTCTTCAGCTCATAAAGTTAATTTGGCATGATATAAGTTATGAAATATTCATTAAACTTAATGTCTTCACAATAAATAGGACAAAAGGGAGGATAAGATGTATATTTATCAATAGACATAAAGAAAATACATCAATTCAGTGAAGGAAACCTATGAACCATCGCAGACTGTCTCATACAACATCATTCCCCCTTGCACCAACAACCCTATAGCCACAATTCCGCAGAATCTCCAACTTCTGGATTCCCCAAGCCTCGTCTTCATGTGTATCAAAAAGGTCACTCGAACCAGTGATAAATGACATATCAATGATCTCATTCAGCTCTGGGAAATTGTTGTGCCCAAGGACTAACCTATCCAACAATATATTGAATTGGATATGTTCAGGAGTCCCGCTGAGAATCTGAGCTGGGGAATGGATGATGAGTCGCTTGAGGGTGCGATGGGATTTTGGGAGAGCAATGTCAGGTGACATTTCAATCTCATAGGCTTCCAGCTTCGGACACAATGATTTAATATCAAGGAACCCGGTGGAGATCAAGTAAGCCCCAGCCAATGTGAGAGTCGTTAGGTTTGCACCAAATCCGAGGAGAGCTATCTGCAAATGGAACTCAATACAGTTGCTTGCGATGCAGATGAAATGGATTAGTTTCGGAAGATTCCAAAACCGGACGAGTTGAAGAGGAGAAATCCAGTGATCATTGGTGGAAACAGCAAGGTATTGGAGGTTGGGAAGGTGGAGAGGAGCGGGAGTACCATGGGCCATCGAGGTTACACCAGGTACTGAAGAATAGTCAATCATTAATTCGACCAGTGAGTTGAAATGTTGTGCTTGCTGATAGAAATAGAGGTCCATGAATCTGATGCAGATGCGAAGTGTTTTTAACGGTTTCCTGGCTGCCCATAAGAGCCTGCCAACAAAATCTTCCGGAGCAGGAGCTGCTGAACAGCCTCCCCACCCCCAATAGCCATTATCGAAGGATTCAGCATGCCTAACCAACCAAAGAATGTGCCTATACAGCATATCCACCTACTAGAGTGTCAAATAGAAAATAATGTGATTAATGGTAGAAAGCATACCTGACGAGCGACAGGATTTGAATTTGTATGCATTGGAGGCTGATATTCAGATGTCAGCTGACAAGAATAAGGCCAGTCAGCTAACTCGGTAGGAGCCTTCAAATGGCTTTCATGCATAATTGGGAAGTCGACCCGAAGGCGTTTGACAAAGCACATATAACTGACACACCCGGGACTAGACCAGGCATTAAGGAACTGATGAAGCTGTATATGTGATGGTTGAGAAGGTGTGGAAATGGGGTATATCATTGACTACTCACCTTGATGGGGTCAGTAAACCAAAGATCCATCACAAAATATGGCCTGGTATGATAAGCAAATCCTTGACTGCAGAGTCGAAGCATCCGAATCATTTCCAGCTGAGTGAAATAGGTGCGTCGCCATAACCAGATATACCGTCCCACCCAAACAACCTTTCCATCTATCACTTCCACATCCTCATTCAATACCCATTCAAAAAATTGAGGAGCAAAAGGAGGGAGGAAATGTGGGGCGCAGATGAATGGTAACAAGTCCGGTATCACACTCAGCATTCTTGCCCTCATGCCTCCCTCTCTAGGATCTACATGCAAAGCATCAAAAGATCATCATGCGCCGATTTGATGCTAGCATACCTGGCATGGGAGGATATTTTGATCGAGGAACTTTGACCTTTGGAATGTACACAGACATCATCAAGGAAGATGTTCCAGAATGAATGAAGAGAGACTCAGAGGTTCAGTTGGCACGGGAATATCAGTGCCTGAGCACAAGTACCCCAAGGTGAAATATCAGCTGACAATGAGTCATCATCAGGTAATCATGCTGCTAAGTGCGGTCTGGAGCGGTCCGGAGCGGATGGTATCAAATAAACCTGACAGAGAATATGGTATTTATCTATGCCTTCGTATTAAAGATATTTGACCAAAACCTCTGAGCATGAACATATAAATCTTTCCGCTTCCTGGCTGCAAATTCAGGCTGCCAAATGTGTGTATCCATCAGAGAGCAGAAGTCAGGTGGTTTGTTCTGCCACGCAAGACCTCAGCATATGATCAGAGTACTATAGTATTCAGGGCAGAAACGTACTTTGAGGGCCACTTTGATTAAAGATATATTACACATGAAACGATCAATATAGTGTATCATGTACAGGCCGCAGTCATATCCATTGGGCTGGGTGGGGACCTAGGAACAGATAAGGGAAGTGGGTAACATGGGAAAAAAATTATTTGGAAACTCACGGGGATATCAGCACTTACAAGATCAGGAAGTTGTAAGGGCAACCCTAAGAGCACCTGCAATATCTATGCAGACTAGCAGAGGGGATATCCAAAGTCAATAATATACAATACAACAAATACAAAGGATAACTCACCTAGCAGAGGGGATATCCAAAGAGAAAAGTCTAAGGAGTCCCCCAAGCTAGGGAGCACTATATACAAGATAAGCACAGCCCAGATAAGAGATAAGAGATAACAGCCAATAGGAACACAACATCAC
>KN837165.1:149207-178073 GCA_000827215.1 Sphaerobolus stellatus SS14
AGCAGGTTTTCCTGACATGCGATTAAGGTTTCAGTCAGAAATACTGTTACGTCCTGATATCTAGGAGTGACTTCGGACTCCGGATATAGTAGAACAAAGTAAGTAATTCGGAGTCCGGATGATATAACTGAAAGGACTTGGCTTCAACTTATATGTTGCGCCCTTAACTGTATGTGTTGTCCTTATTTCAGAATGAAGTCCAGATGAACAGAGGTTCGGAGTCCGATGGTTGTCACAAACAAATCGGTTGTGAGATACTCGGAGGCCAAGTGTAGTGGAACGAGAACAGAGACAGGCAGACGGAGGCCGGAGTGAGTTAACAGATAAACGAAGTGGATTTCTGACTACCGAACCATAATACAATTGGAACTATTTATACTAAATGGAGTCCGAGGATAAATGGGGAAATAGTCAGGGTCACGGAGATGAAACAGATAAAGGAGAAATACAAATGAGTGTGGTTGGCTGGTGATAACATAAATCGGAGGCCGATGAGAATATAACGCAAAAGTCATGTGGAACATAAAACACGTGAAATCATAAATGATGCTTGGCATCGATGAGAGATAAGCGAGATAAGAAAGACGGAGATCCGAAGATAAAGAATGAACGATAAGAATGAAAGTAAAGTCGGAGGTCCGACGACAAATAGAATGTAAACGGACATATGAAACGAAGACCGAAATCAAAAATGAATATATAACGGGGTCCGATGGAAATCAAAGATGAATAACATATCGGAGTCCGGGGTGGATATCAGGATCAGGTCTTGACAGATAGCCCATTCTGCAATGATTGACAATGATCGATCATCCCCATCTAACTCCTCCCTCCATGGAGTTCGTAGGCGTGCACGGGCCAGCCCCAAGCCTTTATTAATGTATAGCTCTTCCTCTTCCCCGACCTATCCCCTTTATCACTAGCCAGATTAGCTAGATTAGTCTTGTTGTGGCCATAGGGGGATGGGTTTCAACCATAGCCATATGATCCGTTGTGATATGTCCACATCAGGGACGGCACGGCTGCGACAACAAAAGAACCAGATGGGAAGTGTTCATAGTGCATGAGACCAAGCAGGACTAAGCAGAAAAGACTAAATTTAACTTTTGATGATCAGCTTGGTGTCATGTGTGTGGGGCAAGCAGATTTAGGATTTGTGAGGTTCTAGTGTTTGAAACTTTGAAAGAACAGGTTTTGAGGTTTCGCCTAGAGTGAACGGACGGGAAGGCAAGGGATCCTGCAGGATTACAGTACAGCTACATCCTAGGAAGAAGCCTTCCATATGCCCAAAGAACCTGGTGGGAGTCAGCAGGAGGCACAAGTGATAGACGGAACACGGACCTGCTGTGATCTCTAGGGAACCTGAGTTACCAAACAGTTTTTAATTCCTTCTGGGTTTCAGGAGGATCCCAATGGGCCTCTGGTAATTGGAAGGAAATCCCGGGATCCTGGGGGATCTGGGAGGATCCAGCAGTACAGCGGAGGAAGGATAGAGAGGGAAATCTGAGGACACACCAGGATCTAGGGTCATGGGATACTGGAGGAGCCTGATATTCCACGCAGTATTGTTACAGGATGGTGAGGGATATGACGGGATGCCAAAGAATGGCATAGGATAGGGGAGGATGGAACAGTATACTGCGGGTCCATAGTGGATGGGCGGATCCATATGGATTCATAGCGGAGACTGGATGATCACGTCCAATCCCGTTAACTTTACAAACTTTCTTAAATACCATTGTATTTTGTCCAATATGGCCCGTCATAGTTCCTAAGAGTCACACTGGCGTCATGCACATAGCGACAGCATCAATTAGTCACGTGAATATGACATAGCCTTCTCACAGTCCTGTGAGGTCTGTGTCAAAGTCATGAAGAAACAGAGGACACTTCTGTCTGTGCAGAAGGAGCTGCATAAGGCTGGTCAGAAAAGACATGCCAAGGTCTTTGAAGATCCTCGCTCAACTAAATCTATTCGCTTAATTAATGACTTGGAAGTTATATGGAATGAAAGGATCCAACCTCAGATTCCCATTCAGCCCACACGAACCATTAACAATTCAAGGACTATTACAACAGTAGTACCCTTGACTTTAAAGGGAATACCAAACAGCTATAATGAGTGGTTGGACATGGGTGAAAGCTCAGGGTATGGACAGAATCCTAACAAACTCGAATGGGAAGATGACAAGCCTCTCCCTGTGAGTAGTATATTGCCCATACAAATGATTTTGTGTTGAGCCAGGTGTTCTTTAAAGTATGAATATAATTCTCAACCATAGAGGATGCTATCTCAGAGCCGCACATGCAGGCAGAAATGCACATTGCAGTTCTGCATGCCATGTATGAACATGAGGTCCCACTCAGCGAAGATGATATCTGCTGTAATACAGATTGCCATTGTCAAGGAGTCTACACATGCCATGACTGTGATATTACAGGGCTTTTATGTGTAGAATGTCTATTGGCTTCCCATCGATTTATGCCATTTCATCACCCATCACTGTGGAATGGGAAACATTTCCAGCAGCAAGCCCTTCATGAATTGGGTTTCATGCTCCCAATGGGGCATAACGGGCATGTTTGTCCTCATGTGCATGGTCAAGGTGGTCCACAAACAATTGTTATAATGGACATAAATGGAATTCATGAGGTATCTGTAGGATGGTGTCGTTGTGCAGGAGCTCCGACAGCGGCTAAGCAATTATTCAACAATAAACTATTCCCAGCATCGATGGCTCGACCCAGGACCGCATTTACATTTCGTGTATTGAAACTATTTCACATGTTGAATCATGTTTCAAGGACAACACCATGGGATTTTGCAGGCACGATGAAAAGGCTTACCGATAATATTGATCATCAAGGAGTTCCTGTGAGTGTGAATGTACTATCTATTGTATTCTGTTTAACTGGTTGTTAAGGATTTATATAAGACATTTAAAGTGGTACAGAGACAGTGGCACATTGTTCACACATGGAAACGGTCAGGGATCCGGGATCCGAGCACACGTCGAAAACCTGGAGGATTAGTCTTTCCTTGCGTCCCTTGCCCCTTGCCTGGAGTTAATCTAGATACAGACTGGAAAAAGAACCCAGATTCGTAAGTCTGAATATTAATTCTACAATATTTGTTGTTATCATTGAAACTCATATAGGAATCTCATTCACACAATGTTTATTGGGGGAGATGGCAACTTCAGGTTACGACGGAAACACAAGGGTGGAGGAGAGGGTGCTGATCCCTCGTTGTTTGGTGATGATTCCTTTTATGCGCCTAATGAAGTATACAAAGGGTTTTGCTTGGTCAAAGGTGGAGCACCGGATGAGATGGTGGTATGTTTATCTTTCCAGCCACTATGCTTCCTCTAACTCTGCATAGACGATGACTTGTCAAATGGTTAAAGTCGGTGAGGCTGAGCGTGTGTCTCATGGAAAGAGTGGAGCGACGAATGGAGTTATTATAATGAGTTGTCTCCGTTCGGGTGTAATCTTTCCCAATGCCGCCGTTGATATCCCTTTGGGGGAAAGGTGCGTGATGAGCTCTCTAAAATGCCCCGATCTAATTTTTTCTCATTAGATTTGTCAACTTTGATTTCCCTCTGACACAGGTACTCAGTGAAGTGGTCAATCGAGGAACGCAAAGGATTGTTATATCCTATGACATCGCATGCAAGTACCATATCCATTTCTTTAAACGGATAAGTGACCCAAAATAGCCATTAATGACGGATATACAACGGAAGCAACTGCGTGGGACTGAGCTTGTATGGCTGGTCCCCAAATTTCACTTGGCAGGGCACGTCGAGGGTTGCGCAGATAAGTTCTCCTTCAATTGGACGAAGAATGTTGGAAGAACCTCAGGTGAATCAGTAGAGACAATTTGGGCCAGTTTGAATCAATTGGCAACAGCCATGCACGAGATGGGGTATGGGCACCACAAGGACACATTGATGGATGCAATGAATGATCATAATTATTGCAAGGCAGTGAATGAAGGTATAGTACAGCTCAGATATTTCTGTACTTCCCAAAAAATGCTAATTTCCTTTCAAGCGGAGCGTGTCAAGAAAGCCTTTGAAAAAGCAGTGTCGATGTTTCAGATGCGGCTGAAAACATTCCAAGACCTCGAAGCGGCATTGGGTGATGAAACGGTTGCCAAATTAAGGGTTGATCATGCCCAGCAAGACGGGTTGCAATACCGTCCGAAAGTGATCGATGCGCCATCACGGATCAAGGTGCTGCAGAAAATCCAGACAGAGGAGAGTACTCATAGAGAAGCATGGCACCAGTCAGATGATGGAAACAAGTCCCGAAGATTGGCTAAACTCACAGGGAGTGTCGGCGTGAATATGGGCCTTGAAATGGAGATGCGCCAGTATGTCATTCATGATGCTGGCTATTATTTCACTAATGCTTGACGTCAGGCAGAATTTCCGAGCCAAAATTGCTGAAAAGTCCAACCTGACTGCTAAGCAAACACTTAGTTTGTATGAAGTGAGAAGGAAG
Source organism: Sphaerobolus stellatus SS14 (assembly GCA_000827215.1). Classification (NCBI taxonomy): domain Eukaryota; kingdom Fungi; phylum Basidiomycota; class Agaricomycetes; order Geastrales; family Sphaerobolaceae; genus Sphaerobolus; species Sphaerobolus stellatus. The sequence continues at coordinate 153,717 of KN837165.1, forward strand.
CTTGTCAAGGCCTTGGAGGCTTGGCAGAGTAGCCTTGGAGGCTTGGCAGAGTAGCCTTGGAGGCTTGGCAGAGTAGCCTTGGAGAGTTCATGCCGCCCGAAGTTTTGCAAGAAGAGCTGGAAGGTGATTGAAATCCTGAAAGGGAAAAACTCAGACTTCCTTCAGATTTTGATCGGTCGAGACACACTGACTTGGGTCTGGAAACATTGGCTGATATAAAGTACCGACTACGCATGGGGCAGGCAAACAATGCATTGAAGAAACTTCGTGAAGCTCTAGGACTCAAATCATTCCTAGTGCGGAAGAAATACCAAGGGGTAGGGGGTCAACATGCCTTGTTGCGTTCCGAGACGGAAATTGCTTGGGCCCAGGTTAACGTGGATAAATGGGCGAAGGTTTATCGACAGGCTTGGAATGCCATGGGGCATCTAGTCGAAGAAGGTCCTGATGGTAATCATGGTCGAGGGAGATTGCAGAAGCTCAACAAAGATGATCTTGTCATGTTATCACAGTGGATGGAAGACCACCGCTTTTGGAGAGAAAAAGGAGAGGCGGAGGAGACAGCAGCTGCCAATAAGGGGAAAGGACGGAAAGAGCTGCCGTGGATTTGGAAAATTGAATTTGATGTAGAGGTGACTGTTGATCGAGTCAAAGAAGCTGTTGAAAAATGGACTGCGGAAGGTGAGTCATCATTGGTTCATTGACAGCTCTTACTGATGTATAAACCATCACATAGCCATACGGGAGGAATGGGTACATGCAAAAGCGAGCATGGATCGATGGGATGAAGAATTGAAGCTATTGGAGGCCGAGAGCGAGCGAATCCTACGGACATTTCACTACTACGAAAGGCTGTGGTCAAAACATTGTGATGAATGGGGAAAGGAGTGTGGTGCCACAACGGATGAAGGTAGAGGGTCTAGACTAGTACGTGGGGCTGTGGCCTTTGCCCAAGAACGGCAGTAGGGTTTGGGAGGTCATCAAGCTTGGCAGAAACGAGATACCAAGAATTATTACGGTTTAAAACAATCAATTTACCCAAGTGGTCTAAATGATACAGTAGTTACAATATAATTATATACATGTATGCTCAGGAGGATGTTTCTGTGCAAATCAGATCTTATTGATGTCGTGTTTATTATAGTGATAATATAAGAATAACTGGATAATCAATAGAACTGAGAATCTACAAAAGGGAGTGTCTTCCTCTCTAAAATTGCATGAAATACAGCATAACCAATGTGCCAGAGAATGATTAGAATCTAGTTCTAAATGAAAAGTGCCTAATGGTCTCCTACAGATCGTCCTTATTGAGGGCTTAAGGCCGTGATTTGACATTAGCATATTATCCAGAGCATCTAGGGCTGTGCTGAGGGGTATCGGCTAAAGTGTATAACGGGATGCTTCATACTGTAGATCTATAGAAGAGTAAGTGGCAGAGCCTAGTATTAATGGTCCGAATATCACTCGTGGTCTCGTTGTGAACGTTAGGAAGCTATCAATTTGCCTTCCTGCTATACAGTCTGTAAGATGGAGGGTATTTTGAGAAGTAGATCACGTATGCTCGGTCCCATGGCTATAAATCTATTAAAACCGAATGCCATATTCTGTAGAACCGACCTCAGCGGGAAGATGACTAGAGCTGTTAATAACATACCTGAAGATCCGTCGCCAGAAGTCTTATTAAATCGTTCAGATGAATATCCGGCCTGTAGAACGGTTGTCGATAGAAGGGTGAGTGGAGACTCGTAGAGATGCGGTCTGTAGGACAGAGTAGAAGATGCATTGCTGTCAATTGATTACAAAGAGCTAAGTCGCGGCAGCCTCTGGCGGTATATGGGAAGAGCTAGCTTGACGCAGGATCTGTATAAACGGAATGAAGCCAATGCCCCGCACTGTAGAAGGGTTGTCTGGATTGGAAATCATATTTCACAGCTTGAAATGGGAGATTCAGGTTTGTAGAAAGGTGGATCTTATATAAAACATGCGGATAGAAAGGTTTCGTTTAGCAGGTAGCTAACGGTCTGTAAAAATGAGAGTAGATGATGCATTAAACGAAGAGCACTTATAGATTACCCGGAAATGGTATCAGCTGATGAAGTTCAAAAACCCTATAGAAAAGGGGAGTAGAAAATAGTTGAATAAGGTAACCAGCAGCTTTGAGTGAATAAAAGCTGAGGCGATTTGTGAACTAACTATGGGCCTACAGCTCCGCCGTCAGAGGGATAGTCTCAAGAGATTCACAAGGGAATTTTCGTTCTGCAGAAGGGTCGTGTATAAAAAGTTGGAAAAAGAGTTTCGAAGAAGACCTCCTGCAGTCCCGACATGGGATGGGTGGGTGAGTCGTGGTGGTAAAGACTACCTACCTATAGATCGGTCGATGGTTAGAGTCTTTCTCGGAAAGCCTCCCTACAGAAGCGAAGTGTATGGTGAGTTAGAGGTGTCAACGAGAATCACCTACAGATCCGCCAACAGATGTTAGTATCTCAAGCTGCAGCAAGATATGGTGTTCTATAGAACGATTGTTGAGGGAGGCAAGGTCCAAGAAACTAACCTACAGATCGGCGGTCTGGTGGATATTAGGTGATTAAAAAATCGAGATCCCGGCTTGTAGAATGGCCGGGGCAAAGAAGTCCGTAGAATCGCCGTGGAATGGTTATTACTCAAATACACAACAAGGATATCCAAGTTTATAGCAAGACCGTCGGTGAAAGGCGTGATGGTATATTTCAAGAGCATATTCTACGAGTCCGCCGTCAACAGATATCTCAAAAGTGAGAAGCCCTATAGCCTTGCGCAATCAGGTGGTCTGTAGAAGGCAGATTGCATCCAAGCGTCTGTCATTCAAGTTCGTATTCTGGCCTATTCCATTCTCTACAGATCGGTAGACAAGCCGATTAATCAAGGGATTTTGGAAACGCAAAATCTACGGAGCATTTTGAGAAGCACGTATGTATCATTATAGGAAACACAGGATCTCCAGACCAAGGTCGTAAGTGCCAAAATGGCACATCCTACAGAACACCTGACGCAATTGGGTGGGGTGTAGAAGACGAGATTACATCCCAACTTCTGTCATCATCTGCCATTCGTACCCTAATCTTTTTTTCATTCCCTACAGATCGATAGACAAGAGCCGAATAGCCAAGGGTGATTGAAAACACAGAACCTTCAGACCTGACATCTTATGAAGCAGGTATCATTACAGAAAACACAAGATCTACAGACCCAAGTCGAATGTGCCAAAATGGCATGCCCTACAGGATGCGAGGACACAAGATCTACAGACCCAAGTCGAAAGTGCCAAAATGGCATGCCCTATAGGATGAGGACACAAGATCTACAGACCCAAGTCGAAAGTGCCAAAATGGCATTCCCTACAGGATGTGAGGACACAAGATCTACAGACCCACGTCGAAAGTGCCAAAATGGCATTCCCTACAGGATGCGAGGACACAAGATCTACAGACCCAAGTTGAAAGTGCCAAAATGGCATGCCCTACAGGATGTGAGGACAAACCGGGAGCGGTTGGAAATCTATAGAGTATATGGGAATTACACTTCTCGCAACAGAATTGCAGCAATGTACTAAAGAAGATAACTACAGAATGGCATAAACACATAAAAACGATCCGACCGTCCTTAACGAGCCCTCTCGACTGCGACGACAGATCTGTACAAATGATAAGTACCATGGCTCCAGCTTGACGTGCAGCGTGTTTTCGGATAGCGACAGGATGCATAGGTTTTCCAAACTTGTCAAGAGGTTTTGATGCTTCAATAGCTGACACAAGTGGTTTTCACCGTTCACCGAACATTCCCTGGTACGGGGAGGCTGGGGATTCCTGTCAGGTGCTACGGCACCCAGAGAAGGTAATGATGCGGCAGCAGCAGCAGCCTGTTTCTTCGTTGCTGTCCCCATGGGTTTGCACCTGAAAGGATCATGTGTACGTTTGTTATTGAACCAGGCTGCTATTTGCTGTAGAATAAAAGATAAATAAATAATAGTAAGTTACGAGTTGGTTTGCATACTAACCTTCTTACGCAGAGCTTTCGCGTCCTCGACTTTTTTCTTGTCTTCCTCACCCAAGTCATTTTCATGTTGCCATTCCTGAATAAGTGTGAGTCAGTCGATATTCTTTTAATTTACAAATATTTTCATATTAGAGCAGACATACCTTGGCCTTTGCCTCTGTTAGCCTGTTTGTTTTCAGTGGCCATCGTGGTTCACTGGGAATACCAAACACTGCAAGACGTTCCGGGAAATGCAGCCACCATTGATCTTTCATGAAGTCGGTGACGAATATCTCGATGCTGGCCTTGCCTTTATGTCATAATTCTTGATATTCAGGAACATATGACCATAAGAGGTCAGCTTGTGCAGTGTTTGTCCATTCTTTGGGCATGGTCACGAAATCTTCTGAGCTTGAATGGAGATAGTAATCCCTTAGAATGGACGCGAAGTTTCCAGGCTACCGACTGCTGGGTTTGGCCGCTCATTCGTTACCAAACTATCAGAAAACTGTGCAGCTAATGCCACGGCACATTTCAGCCACGACCCCAATGTGACAAAACAAAGTCTTTTCCCAGCTAACTCAGCGCCCTCAACCCTAACTGTCATCTCAACGACCATCCCATGTCTTTTTCCACTATTCCTCAAGCCCTGGATTCTTATTAATAATGCCTCCTCAGCCTGCTTCTCAGCCTCTTCTAAACGGAAATAGGAGGTACATTGTCACCAAAGGCATCGAACCTGGCATCTACTTTATTGTGTATGTGTCAATTTTATCCAGCAGTACCGGACTATTGCCAGAATTCCCTTCTCTCTATAGTGATACTGCTAGAGCAATGACTCTAAGCCTCCCCAAGTCCGAGTTCTTTGGGAAGAAGTTTGACAAGCCTTCCAACATCTACTTCCAAGAGCGGATTTGCGAATGCAACGTAGCGATCATCCCTCAAGTTTCTGCCATCAACATGACAGTCGAAGAGGCAGGAAAATACTTGATATACTCACTTGATCAGGCCCTCATCTTCATTGGCAACCATTCCTTGGATCCACGCTCCACCGCCTCTCCGTCTATTACCTTGACTATGACCTCGTTGGATGTGCCTACCCTTCCCCCACCTCCACCACTAGCTCTGGAGTCCCATCTCCAAGTGATAACACCATTATGAACCCTCCCACATACTGCCAGGATAAGCATTGGTTCGCTGGAACCAAAATTGGAGTGTTATATGGATGGTAAGTCGCAATATCATTCATTCATTTCCAGTTTCTAATCCTACATTGCTATACTAGGCACTGCGTCGACGGGTTAATCCAAAGGCTATCCTTTGCAGGTTATAAAGGTTATATGACTGCAGAAGAGGCGGATTCTGTCCTTTATGGCATCTGCCACAGTGTACATCCTGACAGGATATGCAAGTTCCTCTTCTGTAGCTGTCCTAGGCAACCTTGTTGGTAAATGTGTATGATGTCTAGTCATGGACATTGCTCCCTCAGCTGTGTTTTGCTTGATTTCTTTATAGTTGATTAATATGTGTTTGTGACATCTGTTTTAAACTGTGTGCTTGAAATATGTGCGCTTTTATTCATAATAACTGCATAGTGTGAATACCTGAGTACATGTATGATTTTTGTTATCGAAGAAATAGCGTAAAATAGCTCAACTTTCAGGTGTGGCAAGGCCGTCTGGTTAAATCTAGACAGCCGGTTTAAAACTACAATTTCCCTGGGTGGAATAATTAAATTTAATCATTCAGACATCGCACTTTTTCTTCTGTAATCACCTCTTACTATTGTGTTAGGTTACACATTGCTTGATCCAAGTCATTCAATGTCTCAAGAGCCTTCTGGTATACTCTGTGACGAGCCTCTGTTTAAATTATTTCATATTCCAACTGGTTCTAGGTATATCTGAAGGTACACCATCACCTATGAAATGTGGCAGAGGTAGACCCAAATTTATTCGCCCAGCCAAAGATCATAAGGCAGCACAAGCTCAGTACACTGGAAATACTCAGGCTAAAAAGAGGTGAGTTTGGATCCTATATTGCTGTAATAATCACTTGAATGCCTGTTTCAATTCATGCAAAGAAAAAGTTATAGCTCAATCTGTGACACCAGTCTCTGTTAGCAGTCTAGGCATATCTACCATGTCTCAGGATAATGGTCATTGTGAACACATCCGATATCATCTCAAACTGGAAGAACTTCTCCTTAAAGTCCAGAAATTATATGACTATCATTGCGCCCAAGGTCTTGAATGCACCATATATGACCCTATCATCTTTCAGTGAGGGGCTTAGCAAGACAATCTCGGCGAATTTGTGATAGTGGAATATCAAGAACGCCATAGGAAAGCTTTGGGAGTATTCAAGGCAACTTCATCACTCCATTAAGATATTGTTTTCAGTATCCCACCAGTGTACCGTACTGCAAGGAAACAATGATATTCTCCATTGTTAACTTCTTGACGACCCTGATCAACATTTTATCAGAAGTTATTAAGGATATCTCTGAACATGGTATGGACCATTACCTCGAGAAATGTGAACAAGACAGAGCATTATAGTATTTCAAGTGGGAGATAATGAACCAGAGGTGGATCTATCAGGTGGAATCAATAATTGATTTCTGTTCTATGTATCTCACACATAATATCATCGATTTAATTGTAAAATAAACCTTTGCGTTTTTTTCTTCGCATTTCTGTATGCAAATATAACGGTCTGAGCAGATGCCAGAATATTCAGTATGCAGCATGAGCGCTAGGTCAGAGCGCCACTGGCTTGGCCTTATGCCTCCACGTCGTCCTGCTTGCAGGAAAGTGGAATGGGACGATGCACAACATGTCAGTCCTAAAGCCAAGAAGCCTCGTACGTCAACCACTACCATCCAGTTCGTCAACCTGACCGCAGGTGCGACTTCTTCAAGGAACCACCCAGTGCCGACATTTGCCAATGTTGATGTGTCTCCATCGTGTCCATCCACCTCAAATCTCTCCTCTTCTTCCACATCCAATCTATTGCCATTGCCAGCCTACCCAGCAGCAACACCTGACACTTCTTTTAACACATTCGGACCTTATGATGACGAAGACTTCAACATGGATTCCTTGGACCTTTCTTTTCAGCCAGCGAAGGAGCCGACAAATGATGTCACAGAAAGTCAAGTGACAGTAAGGCAGGCTAGGAAGCGATATCAGGCCTCGGTATGTGATATATACTATACTATATCATCTCTCCTCCTTACCTTAAGTTACTACTAGGATGCACCGCTTCGTGAATGGCTAGACTATCGTGCCGACTTCCTTCGCAGGCTTGATGGGATATGAGATTCCATCAGAGAGTGTCGATGGCCAGTGTGGATATTGCAACAAATCTCTTCATGACCCAGTCTATCGATGCTTGGATTGTTTTGGTCTAAGCATGCAGTGTGGTCAATGCATACTCGACACTCATGCATTACAACCTCTGCATCGTTTAGAGGTGAGTACATCTATGATCCAAGTAACTACATTATGCTCATTGTTCACAGAAATGGAATGGAAAGTGTTTCATCTCTGAGTCCCTGGCTTCAATGGGGCTCTGTGTCTCGCTTGGCCATTCTGGCAAACAATGTGATCATCGAGACCCTGGTCCTAGAGACTTCACAGTCCTTGATTCAAATGGCATTCACAAGATCAATTTGGATTTCTGCGCTTGCGGTGATGCTGAACCACGTATCCAGCAACTCCTCTCAGTGGGTTGGTACCCAACAAGTACAAGATGACCTCAGTCAGCAGTTACCTTCAAACTGCTCCGCAACTTCGATATCTTACAGCTACAGAGCAAGCTATCAGCTTATGACTTCTATACAGCCATGGAACGAATAACAGAGAACGCATCAGCAGAATCCAGTGCTGTGGGTATCTTTTGTTTTGCCATCCGCAAGATGCTGACCTCCCTTCTTTAGGATTGCTACATGCCTTTTAGTCACATTGCCCGAGAACGGACCCACCTAAAGATGCTTAAACGAGCTGGATATGGTGATCACACATCATTTAAAGATATCCCAGACAGAGGATTGGCTCTGCTTTGTCCTGCATGTCCACAGCCAGAGTGGAATTTGCCTGCTGATTGGAAAGAGGCACCACCTGAATGAAAGTAAGTCTAGCCTTACTTACAATTGGTCAGTTATCACATACTAATATCATGAGTAGATGGCTATATCGACGTCAGATAGCCATTGACGCTAACTTCAAGCTCAAGAGGAAAAATGTGTCCTCGTTGAAGGTTGACCCTGGGTTTGGGGCCAGCTGGGCATATATGGTTGAACCAAAGAAGTATCGAGCGCACACTAGTGGTGCTGAATATCCAAAAGAGGTAATGAATGCTGTGGAGTTTGTCTTTAAAACATAGCTAACATTACCATCAGGAAAATACCTGCAGTGGGTTTCACTCAGTGGATGATCAGGAGAAGACTGGCAGTTCTGGCATAGAGACCTGTGGTGTGGGTGGGACAGTTTGCCCTCGTCATGGCTTAGTATGTCCCAATGGTATCGCAGATTTACTAGGTGGTGAAAGGTAAGCTATCCACCACACATATGGTTTGTCACTGCACTCATTTACTTTCTCTAGCTATAAACATATGGATTATGTAATTTTCTCTGCATTGGAACCTATGGAGGCGGAAGAGGTTGACATTTCATATGATGTTGCTTGTATCTGGCGAAAGAAGCTTCTTCAACGGATCAAGTTACTACCTGACAACCTCAAGAAGCCTGCAAAAGCAGCAATAATTCGCTCCTTCATTCCCAAGTTCCACACTCCAGCGCACATTACGGACTGCCAGACAACTTGCTCTTGGTATCTTCTGCCAGGAGTGGCGGAGACTGGTGGAGAGGAAATCAAGCACTTTCGGTCTGCCCACAATATTGCTGGGAATGCCATGCGGGAGATGGCCCCAGGAAACATTGGGATCTGTTGAATGCATTCTTTGGGGACTGGAATTGGCGCAAATACTTAAAACTTGGTATGTTGTCCTGTCCTCTTTGATATCTTCCACTTCTGATTTGACTACGATAGGAGAATCTCTCAAGAAGTTGTTGGAAGCTCTGAAAGAAGCACCTGTGCATATGGCAGTGTTTTTGGCCTTCTCAAAGACACTGGACGAGAAACAAGTGGAGGAATGGAAGGCTATGGTAGAGAAATGGGAGTCCGATCCTCATAATGCTCCTAATCCTTATGCTGTGACAACTGAAAGTACGTCTGCATATATTGCGTTTTCGAAGTAATATTTTCTAATTTGCTTTCCAATATGTAGATATCTCATTAGCTCAAGTCAGGATGGAGTTAGACCCTTGCGATAAGGATGAGGAGATGCATATTGAAGATGATGACAACAATGACCATGACAATACAATGCTGTTACCTGCGAAATTCATGGCAGCAGGCTTGGCACTTGAGCTTATGATGTAAGTCTTCTTTGGCTGTCACTTAAGTATCTGCTAACCTTTGATAGGTTCTGCCTTGCAACTGACATGAAGAATGATCCACCGAAGACACCCAGTCAAGAGGAGAAGGTTGTGAATCGCCGAATGGGGATTCAATGAACCCTTGATTGATGGTGCATGGCACAGCTCCATCATATGCCTGGATTGTGCAATATCATAAACCGGGAGATTGCTAAGATGAGCAACTCCGAAGCAGTTGAGCTGACACCATTGGTGTTCCCTTCCTCGCTTACGCAGGCAGTGCGCAAATCAGAGTGCCCTGAGCCGTTTGCTGATTACGAATGGCAGCTGCGTCATGCTGCAGCACATGAAACCTTGGCAGATATCTGACATTCTCTGTGTCTCACAGCACAGCTGTTTGGTGTCAAACATCGATGCATGATGGGCCAATGTGAAGGTACAAGATCAAATGCTATAAAGGTGTCAACAGACCGACGGACACTTTTCCAAGCAGATACATACCGACATCACAGAGTAGCATTGCTAGCACTGGACAAACATCGTGACAATTGGGTGCAGGTTCTTTTACCTTTGGATGCCCAAGATGTCAAGCCTTTGAAGACTGCTTGGATGGACTCTGAGACACAGGAGAAGATGAAAGCAAGGTCGAAGAAACACACAGCAAAGTGTTGAGCAAGAGCATTAGAAGATGGACAAGTAAACCAGAATGTCTTCATGGCTATGGAGGCGGTGGATGGGGAGAGTGAGAGCTGTTGTACCATCAGTTGGATTTGGATGGTCCCAGGAAGCCAGGAGAGGGATACAGACGACCAGAGCTCCAATACCACTGAAGGTTAGTTGTTATTTTTGAAATATATTACTATTATCAACCAGACATCTTACAGAGGTGCGTATTGAGTGGTGTCGTGCCCGAGCTCATGCTCAACATTGGGATGAACAACGTATGAAGGTTCTAGAATAGATGTGATGTGTTGTGGAATTCCTCAATAGACAGGTAAAATGGTGGACTACAAATGCTGAAGAAGGACTCACAGAAGTGGGCTTTGCTTCACTCAAGGCACAGAGAGGTGTTCGTGCCTATGCATGTTCTCAGGTAGAGGTGATGCAACACTTGGGGCAGGAGTTCTCAGTAGAATGGGATGGGGCTTTCACAGAGTTGGAGGTGGAGTTGGGTTTGGGCACCATGAACAATGGTGCTGATGAGGGAGAGGAAGGGCCAGTAGTGGAGAATGAGAGTGATGAGGAGGGGATGGACGATGAGTATGTTTTTGATCTTAAATAGTACTGTGGATATTACGCAAAAATATGTATATTATATTATAATTACAATGGATCTCAATGATATGAACGGAAAATACTGCAGGGAATGTCATTCCATACTGCGTACCGCATATTGTCCTCAACATGGCTGTGAAGGCGGAGTTCCAATATGTATGTGGAGTCATAGTGCTGACAATGCTTAAACAATCTCTTCTTTTTAACCAATACCATTCCACCACCCACACTCATTATACCACACAATAACTCTTCTCTCTCTCTTCTTCCAATGGATATTGAGGCATAGTTTGCAATGAATGCTTAAGGCAAGGGTGAGTTCCATTCATGGTTCTCAAACTCGGTGAGACTGGCAGCTGATCGTGATTTAGGTTAGACATCATCGTTCCCATTAGATTGTAGTTTGAGAGACCAATGGAAAGAGACTGAAGAGTCCTCTGGAGGGAAGTGGTGCTGCAATTATGGTAATGATACATCACTCATGCTACTTAAAAAGCACTACTGTAACTAATTCCTTACCTCGCCCTCATTGAATCCCACTTATTTACACTATGCACGTTATCATTGCAGTCTGGAGGAGCAACCACTACTGTGCTAGTGTATAGTCCAGTTTCGGAGGAGATGTATGTTCAGGAAGCTGTTTTGTAATGGCTCTTATGGGACCTATGCCTTCATCTCTGGAAGCGGTGATTCGTGATAGGATACCCTCGTAGTACTACTCGCTATAGTGTTTCAGAGATCAACTATACAGTCATGGCTAATATATTGACATTTTTTCTTGAAATGCGGTGTTCAATAAGGGTCATAGTTCACCACTGTATTCGGAATAGCATTTTGTTCCTCCATTGTTTTCTATTTATTATTTATGGAACAGTAAATTGCAGACCTTGATGATAAACAAACTATCATCTTTAGTAACGCTCCAGTGGTTCAGTGGTTAGGCGTGACAATATTTTGTGGCATGTCATGGGTTTGAATCCCCTCTGTGCCGCATTTTTGTCAATCCCCCACTCGTCCTTCATCCCTTCTCCACTCCTTATGTATTCCGGTCATTGGCCTTGTACAATGTATGACAGTCATGGCTGGATAAAATATATTCAATCAGTGCTCACTGACATGATATATTGCGGCCAGTGGTCACTGAAAGATGTATTTGGTAATAAATACACGTGAGGCTTTGGTAAGGGGCTTAGGCGGTCATGGTGTAATGTATATCGGTCTGAGATGACCGAATGGTCATAAATAATGCATTCAGCATGTCTGACCTTGGGTCATAACCCATGCATTTCAATCACTGATAAAGGTGGGACTATCCTCCTGAAATTTCGTAAGTAGCTCCAGGTAGTCCACCCGTAAACGTGTCGCGCCGATCCTTGAGCACACTCTTCAAAGCACAATGCGTCTATATGGAGGATTGGAAGAATTCAGAAAAGAATAGCAGGTAACGGAGTGACAGACCAAAGTGCAGGCATTTTCGAAGCTAAAGTAAAGCTCAGTTGCACGTAAGGTTAACAACTCATATACATAATCATACCTAAAGTAAAGCTAACGTTATATGTAAGTATAATATAAATATGAATAATAAAACAAGGAGACATACCTCAGTTGCACGTAAGGTTAACAACTGAGGGAGGAAAATAATTGGCGTGCATATATATATCATCTGCGACGCCAGTGGGCGTAGGTTGTCTTCGTACGTGTTAAACTTGGACACGGTATCAATACTGTGTCAATACTATTTAATTTAACTCTTAACAGGCATATGCAAGGGTAAGTAGAGGTAACGGGTCTAATGAATCTTTGAAGCGTGCAGGGAGAATGGTTCGTGTTGCAAAATTGAAGATAGCTAAGTTGAAAACCTCAGAAAGGAATGGGTGATCAAACATCGGCCGTAAGCGCATGAGAACCAGAGATGTAAATTAATCTTCAGAAATACTTATTAAACAGGGTGTTACTCACGTTGGAATCGGTACTAGAATACCGGATGCAACCCTGATCATCAAATAAGACAGCCTTCCATGTTAGATTTCCGTCCTGTAGCAGCTGCTCAATCATCTCTTTCCCCACAGGCGATGACGGATCGGAGATACCGTAAGCACGTGTGACAGAGGCAATGACACAGCAGGGAATCAATAATATTCCGTGGGGAAAGGGCTAAAGAAAACCGAGGGAATAGCTGAGGTTTTCTTTTGGTTTTCTGTGCAAAAAAAAAACGAAAACCAAACATCGGGTATTCCACAGCTTTTTACAAACAAAAAACGGCTACAAAGGATAAGGGAAAACTGTGAGAATATTAAACAAAGGTTCATCTCAAACGGCAAAAGCCGTGTTTTCTTTCAGTTTTTTCTAAGTGGCTAATAATATTTTTTTTTTTCATGTACCTCTCAATATTTATCTGACTAAAACAGAAGTAATATCTCGGGTTTTATCTTCCTTTTTCAGACTACTAAATCAAACAAAGATTTTATTTTTTATTTTAGTTTTTTCTAGCACTTTCCCCATTCAAAACTTTTGAGTCCCTGCTGTGTGAGCTTGGAGATCGGTTGACCCCGAAAGAATGGGCGTTGGCATGAATCTTAAAATTATTAGAACAGTAATATCGACAGAATCTGGCGACCTACAAGATGTGTAACATATTCGGCGCACACATTATCTGCATGCCATCAGAAGATGAATCCTCCGCCAGTGCTTCAGCCCAAGCTTGTTGAGCAAACAATGCTTGCAAATGGTTTATCTCTGGAAAGACGTGTTGTGTGACTATTTTGAGCTTCTAAAGATGTCCGGCGGAGATGAGGTGTCGTTTCGTGCTGGGGCTGGCTGATCCAAGCGTAACTTTGCCTTCACGGAATGTGGGATCACGTTGAATAGGGCCATCTAATATACTGGGAACTGGTGCATTTGTTACAAACTACAGGGCTCGAATCAAAGCCGCGGCTTGGACCAGTCTTTGTAGGGTTCAGGCTTGGTGAAAAATGAAGCCCGACCTGACATGAACGCCAGGGCCTGAGCCCGGGCTTATATAAGGATTTAAAAGAATGTATTTAAAGACATAAAAATTGAATACAATCTATATATCTTCATATAATTCATCATCTAATTTGAGCTCCAAAACAATATCTTCGTCACTGTCGTCCCCCGTTAACTCTCTAGACACCTCCCAATCCAGCTTTGCCTCCTCTTCCTCTGCGGCCTTGAGGATTTCCTCCAGTAATGAGGATGGCATCGGTTCACGGACAAGCCAATCCTTGCGTATTCCACACTTGAGGACCTGTGGGGCTTCAACAATGACCCTTGAGGCGTTTGCAGCGTTTGGAGCTGGTGATACCATAATGGGAAGATAATCCAGAGGCGTTGAAGGTGGAAGGGGGAAGAATCGCGGCAAAACCTCGAATATTTGCACAAAAAACCCTAAACATTTGAACTCAAAAAAATGAATCACTCAAAAAAACTATCATTAATTCATGGTCGTCGAACCCGCCACCCGAAGCAGATGACAAATGAGATGCATCGGAGTAACTGATTCTGTCTGGTATTCAGGGATTATGTCGACACCCAGAAGTAGGTCCGCAGCGTTGTCGGCACCATTGCGATTTGAAGGTTTCTATAATGGCGTGGCACGGCGCAAGCATAGCATGGCACTCGGCTTCACTGACCTCCTGCCGGCCCCACAACAACACAAATGGCGGCTTCGCCAACTGACAACTTTTTTCGCCCGAATCCGGTGACACTTGGCACTGACATCCGGGCAGATGCGTAGCAAATAGTTCCGCCCTCCGACTACCGCGGTGGAACACTGTCCTCTACAATTGCGACCATGGGATATTCGGTCCTTTTTCTCCAGGTCAAGTCATGGCTCATTAAATTCCAATCAATATCGTTGCCCATCGGGAGACTTCGATGCTCAAGTATTTTCTCGATATGGCATGACGAAGCTTAGCCAAAATCCACCTCCAGAATCATGCCCGCCTAGCAATCCAAGAGACAAAAGAATAGGCGAATGATGGCTTTCAATGGGCTATTATGTCTAATACCGATAGCCGCCCTTTCATAAAGAGCTATAAAGAGCTTGTTCCCTTCAAAACAACCAATCAGCAATCCTCCTATCGTCTTAATTTCAGCACACTGTGAGTTTTTCCATCTTACATTTATTTTCCTTATTAATGGTCCGCACTCTCCCTCACCGTTAGAACCTCATGTAAGCCCAAACCTCTTCAGATATTAAGCACCGTTCACTTCCACAGTAGACCATGGTCTGGGTACTCAACAACACCTCCGGCGACATCACCGTTTCCGTCACCGGTACTAGTGGTGGCGCTTCTGGCGACTATGTGATCACTACTGCCACCCCTCCCCACATGGCCCAGAACCACTGGCAAAGGACAGCAACTGAGACGCTGAAGGCCACTTTGACCAACGGGAAGACGTACACTGAATCAATTGGCCCAAATGACCAAATCACCATTTATGATGATGCAGTTGTCATTATAGATAGCGGTGACCAACACTACGTTCTAGCTTTCTAGGTTTAAACGATACTCCTTCTTGAGACCATTCTGTGGGTATATCAGTTAATATGACCTTGATTTGCATCTATTCACGCTAGCCCGTATTCAAGATTAATCTGATAGTTATTTCTTCCTATGTCTGTATTTTTGTACGAATTATATCATGGATGACAGTTTCCACTGCCTATTAAAGTGACGTGAACGGGAGGGGACGTTTCGGTCAATACCTCATACCTAGGAGCGTCTGTCCCGCAAATTCGACATATCGAGCATGATCAACGTGCTCACCGCGCTTCATCCCCGGCGATATTTGATCTACTGCCCTGTTGAACTCGAAGACAACACGTTCAAAATGTCACTGCAAACGAACCATGAGAAATAAAAAATAAAAAGGAAAGCCACCAGCGGACACCTTCCCAGATTTATTAAATAATCCATTTCGAACTTCTGATTGGGAGCACACCAGGTGGATTTAGATGCTGTTGAGCATGTGAGGTGCACTTAGTAGGTGACGATGCCCCCTTGAGCCTTCTGTCTACCTCAGCCACTCATGCGTAGATTCTGGCAGTTAATTTACTATCTTTCTAATTACAAAGTCGCATATATACCAGCGTTTATGGATTTCGTCTAAATGCCTCGCGTAGAAGGTAGAATGTGCTGAGTAGAAAAGATGACTACACGTAGTTTAGAATCCATGCCCATTGCTCATTCCATTCCATCTGAATGTACCTTTGTGTTCGAGAATGGGAATATAAGGCGAAAAGAATGAGTCTGAATCAGACCAGAAAGCAAGTAATAAAGGGAGGGTGGTGGTGAATAGAAGCGAATTCTGCCACGCTGCAAGAGAAAGCACTAAAAGGCGAAAGGATATAGAAACAAGTACGCACCTGTCCGTCACCGGAAGCAACCAACCAATCGCAGGCGTAGGAGTAACCGTTGCCGGGGCTGAACCCACAAGGCCTCACAGTGCTTATGTCGGCACCCAAAAGTCAGTCAGGCTCCAGTAGCGTCGTCGACACCACCCGCCATACCATCGCCGTCGACGATGCGCACTCACACGCCCCACACGCCCCACACGATCCTCGTCCAGCCCGACCACTCTTCGGCCAAGCAGGCCCATCGGCCCCTGCCAGCGAGAAGGGCTACCTCGACCCCGAAGATGATCCACAAGCTACCCGCGGCATCCCTGTCTTTCGGCCATCGATAGCGAGTTTGGGAACTTTGATCGATACATGGAGTGTGCCGAATGCTGGGGCATGAAGAGCGAGATTGTGAAGATCATCCTGCCGAAAGAGTGGTGAGTTCGCCTGGTGTATGTCGTATGGCCGGGATTCGGTAGCAGGCTCGTTTGTGTCTGCACGACGAAGGTGGCATTCACACCAACTAAGAGATCTGCCTGGATGGTGGTGTTTAACAGTTACTGCCAAATATCGAAGCAGAGGACCTACGAAAGTAGTTGTATATCCATAAGAGTACGAGTACCCCACCCATGACGCCTATTAGGTACATGGGAACCCAGCAATCGGCTCTGGCCTATTAGGCATTCTGATCGGCGGACCTCCTCAGGAAGACCTCCGATATACACCATCTGAATGATAGTTAGCCAACATTAGCTTGAACAATCCGCATCAGACACTTCGCGCCGCCAACTGAGCTCCTCCGAGGCACCTCCCCCCTCGGCGTGGTCCTCAGAAGCTCCTTTCAGCCACTCTTACTATGTGGACCTCCACAGGAGCTCCCCACCCACCCATTTCGATGCTGGACTGTCTGTGGACCTCCCGAGGAACTCCCCGTTGCCATTACCGCATACTCGAGTACCTAAGGATCTCCACAGGAGCTCTGCTGCTACGCTGGCGTCCTCTGAGATGGAGTCCGAATCAGCAGTGTTTCGGCGACCTCCACAGTAGCTCCTTTAAAAGTCACAGGCGCCGATGCAGCTTGGGCAGACATCACCTGTATGCTGCAGCAAAAGCAATTGGAGGCTCACCAATGTATTAAACATAGTCACTCCTGCTTTGCTGTAGCCGACCGTAGCAAACTAATCTTATAAACTCCAGCCGTTATGCTGTAGCACCCTAATAACATGTATTCAAGGCGCCCACACCTGGTGCGCGAAATATTTCCCTCCCTCGGTGTCACCTGTACACTGTAGCAACCCAAATGTCAGGCCTTCGAGCTAATAAAATATATCTCAGCCAGTATGCTGTAGCAGCAAGAGTTAATAATGATAATAATATATATGCCAGCCCGTATGCTGTAGCATCCCGTACTAAACCAAATGATACTTGAGTAATATGATATATTCCAGGCCCAGCTGGTGCACCTATATTCCTGTAGCAGATTACAGGCTCACCAGGCAGCAAGGGCGCAACCAGTTTCCACTTCATCTGCATGCTGTAGCAGGCTAACAATACGTCCACCGTCCTAAATTAATAATATATACGTTAGCCTGTTTGCTGTAGCAATCCGTCTCAAACTAATAATATATATGGTAGCCCGTTTACTGTAGCAGTCCGTCTCAAACTAATAATATACAAACTAGCCTGTTTGCTGTAGCGCACCCTCTCAAAACAAATTAGATATAAGCCAGCCTGTTTGCTGTAGCATGCCCTCTCAAGATGAATTAGATATGTACCGTATCCCGTCTGCTGTGGTATTCCGTCTCAAACTAATAATATACAAGTTGGGTCCTTCGGTTAGAACATATTCATGAGGTACTTCATCATTCCCTGCGTAAGACGGCAATTTTACGTAGAACTTGAGACATGTGATAAGTATGCACGGGCTTTTAGCAGTTGGATAATGGTGATTGTGTTTGGTTGTTGAGTGTATCGAGGCTCTGATTCGAAAAGGGGGATTGGTTATGATGTAGGATGAAGTGGACCATTACTCACTCTTGGAGGAGTCAGCGTCCGATGCGGATTGAATATCTGGAATTCCCCAACACCCTAAGTACCCCACCTAATATATCAAGAAGGTACAGATCATCGCTCAATTCCGTTGAGCTAATAGGCGGTTTAATCGAAGGAGCTCCTCAGGAGGTCCTGGCGGTCCCACCTGTCTTAAAGAAAAGGAGCCTGGCGCTAGCAAGATGAACTCCGCAGGAGCTCCTCAGGCTGTGCGGGCAGCACCTCAGCACCTCGCCCCTCGCAAGGCTCCTCCCCACACTGGACCTTCGACGGACGTCCTGAGGAGCTCCTCGATGGTGTCCAACTTCGTTATTCATTTCGAGCAGCTCCTCGGGAGCTACTAAGGAGGCCACTCGCAATATCCGGACTTATCGAGAGTCACAGGAGGTCCTTCGTACATCCTATGCATTTTTCGTAGCTCCTCTGTAGCTCCTTGTAGCCTCCTCTGAGCTTATACAATAAATCTCCGCCTTCACTATAAGTACTGACTCGTCCAATGCACCGACATGCTTGTTCCCTCGCTCCCTCATGCTATGTCTTTTAACATATCTATCACATATAACCTATCAGCTCATATATACTGTTTCATGTTTTACGCATGGTTGCGCAGGCTTATGTCATCCGTTCATGCTTAGTTTTAGTTGAATCTCACAAGTTACATGTATGTATATTCACGATTGACATTGTCTAAATACGATTCCATCCATAAAAAATATTGAGTTATAACGCATAATATCAGGGTCACGACACATAATAATCATATTTTTTACTATTTATACTCGTACTCATAGCCTTCTTCGTGCACCGGCGGTATTCTCTGACCCCCTTGACCAGCTCTATACTCATAACCCTGATTTTGTTCTCTAGCATCCCAAGGTCTATGTCGTTGATAAGACCCCTCCGATGGATATAGTGCAGGCGGAGCAGGATACATGGCGGAAGTAACAGCTTGATGTATCGTTGCGGGAGTAGTGGTCAGGTACATCGTAGGACTGGTAACGTGTGCCCTCCTCTCAGGCACATGTCTATTCGCTACCATCTTGTACCGTTGTCTATTCACTCCCGCATATCCAACGTTGCTCGTGCCCGTCTGTAATCACATGTTAGCCAAGCACCTTCCATTCCGCTTGACATTTTCACTTACCTCTGCCTGAAGTGACGTCGATGGAGCACCATAGACAGCCATAGCATGACTTGGTCTGTTCAACAGAGGGGATTGAACATATTGCCCATGCATGTCGGCATAGGGTTGTGGCTCTAGGCTCAGACTCCGGCCACGTGTCCTTGGAACAGTAAGAGGTGCTACATGCGTATATCCAGTATGTACTACCCCACCAGTCGCAGTTGACATGTCATACAGCGTGGCAGATCCCATCCGTGATTGTCCGCGAGAGGGAGGACGAGACTGGCCGCGAGATGGAGGACGAGTTGATGGAGGACGTATCAGAGGCCTTGAATATGCCACTGGATGAGCAGCAACAGCATGATGAATAGGCACCTGTCTACCTCTGTGCGTAAATCCCTGCGCAGTTTCAACCACCTCACTAGTTCCTTGGACAAAGCCCAGTGTGACATCAGGCACCTGAGTAGGCCCCCGAGCGCAACCCCCAGACATCTCAGGCCCAACACTGACATAGTGTCCTGAGCAAGGACCTGTACCGTAGTCATCGGATGTTTGCCATGCATCCTCTTCGACAATTGCCATCCTGGTCATAGCACCCTGCATGTCTACATCAATCCAACTCCCATCAACTTGAGCTACAGCAGCTCTGTCAGGCACCCCTAAACCGCTCAGCTGCACACGGACATGTCCTCCACCCCTTGCCAAGCTGCCCAGATCCCGCTCGGTGAACTGCTCTTGGCCTTCTCCCTCGCCTGTGACCCCCTGGCGTATGACCATTCTCGGCCGTGGCCTCTGCTTCCGTTCCTTTGGTGGCACTACAACTTCAACAGCTGCAGACTCATCACCGAGGCCAGCATTCTGTGGACGTTCTGCCCCCAAGATAAGCATACAAGAAATCATAAACAATGTGGGGACATACCAGAACTGATGTCGGCATCACTGCCATTGCAATAAGGTTTCGACTTTGGCTTACTCTTGGCTTCTTTTCTTCCTCGCTTGGGACCCTCAACCTTATTGGCCTTCATTCTTCTTCAATCGTTTCGCTTGGGGTTCCTCCTCAGGCTCGCCCTCACTGTCTTTACATCCAACAGATACTTCCCCTTCACTCTCATCCTCGTCCACACCAGCTTTCCTCTTGCGCCCTCCAACATTGCTGGCTTTCTTGTTGCTCTAGCCTTTGGGGAAGTTGGCACGTGCAATGGTCTGTTCACCCATTTCTCCGATGGTGAGAAGAGTGTTCCCGTCTTGATCAATAACAATGGGGATGCACTGCCATGTTGGATCCTTGTTCAAACGATGGTGGGGAGCGCTCTTAGCCAGCTTTATTTCTGCTGTAAATAGACACATTAGTTTATACATGTTACATGTTATGAGCAGACATACCTTCAGTCCATGCCTCAGTCCGAATCTCACGTCCCTTATCCGCCAGCAACGCTTCCGCCAATAGTTTGCCACCCCTGCCTCTATCGATACTGCCGTATGGAGCTGGCCCACTAGGCCATGTTACTTCGGCAGGCCACCCAACCAGACATTTGTGTTTCTTCGGGAAGTCTTCTGCCCATTCATCCCACCGTAAATGGGTTGTGTGCAGGCCGGTAGCATCCTCTGCAGCATTCACAGTCTGGTTAGCTAACTCAGCTCTGAAACAGGAGTTCATACGTACTCCATATCCTGCGCAACATCTCTCAAATAGCTGACTTCCGCTTATCACCACCTTGGTTCTCCATAGTGTATCGCAAGGCTGCTTGAGCATTGTTGTACTTCTCACCACGCTGGCATTCCTTCAGTTCACCCTCCCTTGCATCAATGTCAGCTTGGCATTGAAAGGTAAAAGCAACATAATGTACCGACAATAGGTCTCAAAGTCATAGATTATTTGGGCCATGTTGACCTCCTCATTGTCGAAGAATTTGCATGCACTTTGGTTCCCAGCAAAAGTGAAGTTGAGGGTGTGGCTGACTGGGTCTAGATAGTCAATGCTAACCGCAAACCCCCCAATTAGGACACCTCGCAGAGCAAACCACTGTGCCTGTGAGATTGTTGTCAGTGGCAGTGTTTCATTGAAACTGTCTCATGATGTTTGCTACATACTCGCATAGACAACTCCTTACGTGCCTGGCGCATCAACTTTCCAGTATTTCCCTGCCTGTAATGCAACTCCTCCTCACTGGAGACTGGTCAGATTTTTCCAGAGTGGAAAATAGTCAGGAAAATGGCAGGATTTGAGTGCATTCTCCAAACATTTTCGAGACCTTGGAAAATATCTGGAATTTGTTGGAAAATATTTTCAAAGCCAGATTATGTCAGGAATAATTGTGGGAAAAAATGATATTCCAGGTGTTTTCCAGGGCTGGAAAGTATCTGGAAAATATACCCAAATCCTGAAAATTTCCAGGCCATTTTCCAACCTGGAAAAACTTGACCAGCCTCCTGTGCCTCCTCCTCCAGCTCTTCATATCTGCACCTAATCTCCTCGCGCTTATGCTCTATCTCTTCCAGCTGTTTTTCAGTCAACTCTTCCCTATCCAACCTGAGCTTGGCATAGGCCTCACGGCATTTCTCTGACACCACTTCGCAATCAACTGTTAGATACATCAGCAACTGAACAATATGGATAGTCTAAAAGGCCACGTACGCTCTTCACCTCCCTCAGGCTGCTTAGGTTCATGTTCTTCAATAGCCTGGTTCCAAAAGACCATCTGGAAAATGTTCCAGAAATTTATGGCACGTCTTTCACGGTTGTCGAGGCCCATGTTGGTGGTGATGGTGAGATTGCTGACGTTCCACTCACGACCCTTCTCGGTGACCCACTGCTCAAGCTCGCTATTCTTGTTGCGCAAGACTTGAAGCTGAGCCCGCATAAGTGATCCAGGGCGAGCCTCATCATCCTCAGCGCATTTGAGTTTCGTTTGCTGGTCTTGCCCACGATCTTCATCCTCATTGCCATCATTGCCGCCTTGAGATCCGCTGGCGCTGACAATGGCAGTGGCAGCGTTGGTGGTAACAACCTCGAAGTCATCGGGTTGAGGCTGATCAACGAGCGCGGGTTGGTAAGTGGAATTGTCGGTGCCTGCTTCCTCATCTGATGATGAGGGTTCATTGATAGACAGAGGATTCCCACCCCAGCGATGTCCAACTCCAGGTCTGGGGAGCGGACTTCGCGCTTGAGATGGATGAGTTGAGAGTCGTCATGGGCATGGGCAGTGTCGAGGCCGTTGTCAGAACTGGGCTGAACAGCAGAAGTGGGTACGGCGTAGGTGATCGAAGGCAATAGAGACATGCCATCCGAGGTGGCACACGACACATTTACACCGGAGGTCTTCAGCTTTTCAAGGCGGCGATGGCACTGTTCTATGGTGTCGTTGGTGAACTCCTCTTCGAGCTCATCAGCCTGACGGACTTTGCGGCGACGACAACCAGCCCGAATGCGTTCCAACTCAGCAGCCTCCTCAGCCTGAATAAGCTCGACGAGCTCATTGGCAGACAGCTGTAACCCGAAGCAACATTAGGGCCGTGCGTCTTCTTCACTATCTTTACGTACCTTCCCTATATCCCTTGTAGGGGCTGTGATGGTCTGGTCAGCGACACCCTAAAGTCCAAAGAACGTCAGCGTATTGCATGGGTATGCATAACAGTCCTACGCACCTTGCCTACAGCCTTTGTGGTAGCAGCTTTGGCCTTCGTTGAAGCAGATTTAATGGCCTGCTTGGCCGGAGCTTTTGCTGGAGGTCTGGCCGGAGGTCTGGCGGCGTTCTTGCTGCTGAATGCTGCAGCGCGGCGCGTTTTCATAGGGGGTAAGGAGGTGAATGCCTTTGCAACTTCTCGTCCATCTCCAATGTAGCTCCTCTTTTACAGCAGTCAGTCCCTAAAGTCCACCTATTCAGCTTCAGTGTAGCTACTCACTGATAATCCGCTCCCATTGGGGTTAATTCATTGCTTAGCATCAATCACAGTAATCGAGACCGATCATGGCTGAGACCGATCATGGCTGAGACCGATTATGGCTGAGACCGATCATGGCTGAGACCGCTCATGGCTGACAGTCAGCCATGATCGGTCTCAATGCAGTTACGCAACATCAGTAGGTTTCTTTACAGCTACATATATGGGGACATCACCTACTGAGCGATTTTGCTATGTATCATATACAAGAATGTAGGACTGAAGTAGGAAAGAATGGGGCAGGGATGATACAGTGCAGTGAGGGCGTGGTGAGGGCGGTGTGATTGGAGCTCCGAAATTACTCAGCTGTCACATGCGTCTAGTGTTGCCGTTAATCCCATTTAGTCCTGAACGGTCCGTGTTCCACAAGCCCTTCCTTTGAGAGTCTCCTTCCACAAACATATGAATATAATGTTCTAAGGATATACAAAATTACTGGCATCCTTTACCTTCCGCTAGAGCTCCCGAAAAGCCTGTAAAAATGCGGGAGCAACACTAGACGCATGTGACAGCTGAGTAATGTCGAAGTTCCAATTGCACCGCCCTCACCACGCCCTCACCGCACTGTATCATCCCTGCCCCACATCACCGCCTTCAGTCCTAATGCGGCCTGCTTCTTCCTGGTTACCAGAAATCAGATTCGCCGTACGCAGCAAATAGATTGATCCATTTTTGGGCTGTTCCGCTACTCTAAAATTTCAGTGTTTGTCAGTTGAGCAAGCCATGGACATTGTCACAAAAATCCAAAATGCCTGATCATGCCTGCTGACCTGGTCCGGAGCATGGTCGGAGCATGGTCAGAGCATGGTCGGAGCATGGTTGGAGCATGGTTGGAGCATGGTTGGAGCATGGTCGGAGCATGGTCGGAGCATGGTCGGAGCATGGTCGGAGCATGGTTGGAGCATGGTCAGAGCATGGTCAGATATTGTCAGACCCTCAATAATTGTAGTATATAATAATACCTTAATACAGGATCTAACTGAAGCTGGCTGGATAATATGTACTGTAATTAGGACCTTGAACAATTAGATTATTACTATAATTTTTGATACAATTTTGGAGGACAGGAGGGGCTATTACTACCTACCAGCTCTCATTTGCATGGTCTGAGGAGCTAATTGAGGCAAAAGGGGAAACATATATAT
>KN837165.1:192249-227474 GCA_000827215.1 Sphaerobolus stellatus SS14
CTCCTCGGGAGGTCCACAGACAGTGCAGCATCGAAACGGGTGGCTGGGGAGCTCCTGAGGAGCTCCTCTGGAGGTCCATAGAGTGTGTGTGGCTGAGAGGAGCTTCAGAGGACTACGCCGAGGGGGAAGGTGCCTCGGAGGAGCTCAGTTGGCGGCGAGAGGAGCTCGTGAGGTGTCTGATGCGGGTTCAAGCTAATTTTGACTAACTATCATTTGGATGTTTTATATAGGAGTTCTTCCTGAGGAGGTCCCCCGATCAGAAGGCCTAATAGGCCAGAGCCGATTGCTGGGTGCCCATGTACCTAATAGGCGTCATGGGTGGGGTACCCGTACTCTTCCCCATTACGTTCTATCCTGGAGGCAGGCTAAGGTTTAAAGATGTTATGGCTGCTTAGTTATTTGTTTGGTCAGATTTGGGTTGGGCTGTGAGTAATGATCTATTTATGTCAAAGGGCTCATTGATTGAGGGTTCACAATGCAATTCTATTTTATATATCCTTTATTGCTCCCTCTAATTATCTTTGCTTGACGCAACAGTAAAGTGTAGATAAAAAGTATATTTCTGTGTCCGTATGTGTAATATATATAGGATGAAATGGAGACAGCCTGATCTATATGCGTGCCTAGTGTGGAGCTGAGCTAAGGGATGTTTGTAGGAGAAGGTGGAAGTGGTCCATGGATATACATGTATATATGAAAGCTGGGTCCTTTGCTCCTCTCTGGTGAAGTAGTAGTTTCAAGGAGATACTATTGGGATTTTCGTTGAACAAATGACTTATTTTAGACATGTACACGATAAGTAGTGATATTAAGTAATGGATTTTATTTTTAAAGATGATGATGGTTATGAGAAGGGGCCTCAAACTCTGCGAGATACTTCATATGAATATAATTTTGAAATCAATGATCAGTATACCATTTGAGAAAAGTGTATTGTGCAATGACACATATATGTTACTTTAAATGTAATTTGTCACTTAGAGTGCTCTCTGCAGTGGGTTGAATGGTTTGATATGGTCGATAACTGACAGGCATATTAATGCAATGGTAAGAGTCATCGTCTCCTTACTTTGCTTCCAATAATAAATAGATGTTCATGACTCAGGTCAAAACTAATCTATGAACACATGCATCTTGAGTCACCAAATTAAAGCCATAGCACTAAAATATATGCCATCGGAGCCACGGGCATTGCCCTTCACAGTCAGAGTTCAAGCATTGTCCACTAACAAAGCAGAACAGTTTATTTGACTCAGTCAATCATGCTTCTAAACAGTCCTGTGACTGGAGATTCTAAGTCATGCAGAAGCATAAGTATTATATATTAACCTTACACTCTTCATGACTCAAATTTATGCAACGTAAGGAGGTCATCGACTTGAATATATTCAAAGCTCGATCTAAATCAGTCATTCAATTCTGTCAATGTCTAGTAGATATTATGACTTGTGGTTCAAAACTGTTATGCACAAAATGTCTAGTCAGTGCGAGTCATTTTTAGTATATTACCTTACACTCTTCATGACTCAAATTTATACAATGTATGGAGGTCATTGACTTGAATATATTCAAAGATTGATCTAAATCAGTCATTCGGTCCCATCAATGTCTAGTAGATATTATGACTTGCGGTTCAAAACCATTATGCACAAAATGTCTAGTCAGTGCGAGTCATTTTTATTATATTACCTTACACTCTTCATGACTCAAATTTATACAACATGTGGAGGTCATTGACTCGAATATATTCAAAGCTCAATATAACTCAGTCATTCAGTCCTGTCAACGTCTAGTAGATATTATGACTTGCGGTTCAAAACCGTTATGCACAAAATGTGTAGTCAGTGTGAGTCATTTGCCAAAACTATTCATGACTCAGTACATTTATCTAGGCAGATGTGGCATACAAATGACTCACAGATGGGCTATATAAAGGGGAGGGTTCAACATCATGGAAGAAACATCAGGTTGGTAGAAAGCTTAAGATAAGGGTTATAAGGTAGCCTGCATGCTGTAGCAGTCCGTCTCAAATGAATAATATATACAGTAGCCCATTTGCTGTAGCAGGCTGTCTTAAACCAACAATAGGGTAGTCTGCGTGCTGTAGCAGGCTGTCTCAAACAAATAATATGTACCATAACCTGTTTGCTTTAGCACACCATCTCTAACTAATAATATATACAATAGTCTGTTCGCTGTAGCAGTCTGTCTCAAACTGATAATATATACCGTGGCCTGTTTGCTGTAGCAGCCCATCTCCAACTGATAATATATACCATAACCCGTTTGCTGTAGCTGCCCATCTCAAGCTGATAATATATACTGTAGCCTGTTTGCTGTAGCTGCCCATCTCAAGATGATAATATATACCAAAGCCTGTTTGCTGTAACAGTCCATCTCAAACTGATAGTATATACCATAGCCTGTTCTCTGTAGTGGTCCATCTCAAACTGAAAATATATACTGTAGCCTGTTCGCTGTAGCAGTCTGTCTCAAACTAATAATATAAACCGTAGTCTGTTTGCTGTAGCAGTCTGTCTCAGATCAATAATATATGCCATAGCCTGTTTGCTGTGGCACACTGTCTTAAACCCATAATATGGTAGCCTACTGCCATAGCATGCCTTATCCAATTACTGATATATGTTACCAGGTAGCCTGTTTACTGTAGCACATCATATCAAACTGTTTATATATACGCTGCATGCTGCAGCAATTCAATGTATGACTCACCACTAGTCCTCACCACATGTTATCTGCTGTAGCCAATGCAAATAACCTTACCTTTGCCTTTGCCTTTTTCCGCATCCTTGTTTGTACCCTGATGTGTCCTATTAAGTAGCATGCCAACCCGACTTGCTGCAGCAAAGGAACCTGCAAACAAGTGTTCGGTAATGTGGTATGTACTATGCTGTAGCAAACATATTCATATTATAATGGAATCGTTATTAGACAATGTTGATCATGAATATATGTACATGTAACTTGAGAGATTCAACTAAAACTAAGCATAGACAGATACCATAAGCTTGCATGACCTTGCGTAAAACATGAAATATTATATATGAATCAATAGATAATATGTGATAGATATGTTAGGAGACATAACATGAGGGAGCGAGGCAACAAGCGTGTCGGTGCATTGGATGAGTCAGCACTTATAGTGAAGACAGAAATTTATCGTACAAGTCTACAAGGAGCTACAGAAGGAGCTATGAAAAACATATAGGATGTACGAAGGACCTCCTGTGACTGTCGATAAATCCAGATATTGTGAGTGGCCTCCTTAGTAGCTCCTGAGGAGCTGCTTGAAATCAATAATGAAATTGTACACTGTTGAGGAGCTCCTCAGGAAGTCTGGTGAAGGTCCAGTGTGGGGAAGAGCCTTGCAAGGGGCGAGGCACTGAGGAGGCGCTGCCCACATAGCCTGAGGAGCTCCTGAGAAGCTCCTGCAGAGCTCATCTGGCTAGTGCCAGCCTCCTTTTCTTTAAGACAGGTGAGGCCACCAGGATCTCCTAAGGAGCTCCTTCGATTAAACCACCTATTAGCTCAAAGGCAATTGAGTGATGATATGTACCTTCTTGATATATTAGGTCAGGGTGGTTAAGGACCCATAATTTGTCTGAGTAGAAAAAAGCATGTAAAGTGGCCATGTCATGCTTTCAACATGCATCAAAATCTTACATATCAGGCATATTTCTGTACTGAAAAAAAGCTTCTAATTATGGGACATGAGGAGTCGGCAGGGGCTGCTTATGTAAGCTATGTCCCGGGACAGGAGCACTTAATGAGGACCTCACATACTTCGCAGGTGTATGATACAAATGTGTAATGTAATCTAACTAATTGCAAATATTAAGAATTAAAATTTTCAGTACATGCCTACTTACGGTGGGCGAGCGTCGCCAGGTTGCCAATCTGATCATTGCCGATTGTTTGATGGATGTTGTAACATCAATCAGGATAGCTGAACTTTGCAATTTGACAATTGCCACCTCTTGCACCATCCATCAACCAATCCTCTCTACCCCTTGCATCTTTCACTTACAGCAATGCATATTAGGAGTCTTTCATTTGGTCGGGGGGTTTTTGCCATCATCTAACACACTTTGTGTAAATGTTTTTTCAAGCTCCGCTTGAACCTACAATAGGGTGTTTCACATTGGCATTTTTCGGTTGTTTTTCAATTGTTTTTCGACTTATTTTTTTCCTTAATAATATTCCAAAAATACCCAAAAAATCTCTACAACGTGAACGATACTCTCTGCAGTGCCCACATAGACCTAGTGTTACCAAAGTTCGGTTTGGATCAGAAACCAAACCAAACACGTGACTGAAACGTAAGCCTTGTCTGTCGTAAGTGCGGGCCAGACGCCAGACGTTGATGGAAGCCCTCCGGCGCTTATGGGTGTGCTGAACAGCGAATTCAACTGCTTGCTGTTCAGTATGATGTCATGTCCGGCAAGCGAAGGTCCTTCTCACCAATGAGCCATCTGTATCGATGTTGTTCAACAAGTACATAATTGTCCTCCTTTGATCAGCTTTCACTTGTAGCTCATGACCTTAATCTGATTGTATGTAATGCAACTGAACTATTTGCCTCATGTACAAAACATTTTGTTTGGCTGTGTTGCAGCTGCTTCCTACAAAATGAGCTTTAGCTCAGGTCTGAGACGGGATATATTCACCTGAAAGATGATATCCGACAAAGAGTATGGCAATGAGTCATATGCAACTGTCTCTTCAAGCTCATGGGTGCCTAATCCCACTGGGAAGAACCAGTATTCAGAATGCCATATGTGAATCTGCCCTTTTTATGCTGCCATATGCTTTTATTCCTTTCTCTAGCCCCTCCCAACAATCTGAAAGTGGCCAAAATTTTATCTGAATATGACCACAAAGGCAGCAAAGATCCATCGAGGGTTAGCAGAATGCTTCATTCTGAGCATGGAATAACTAGGTTGTAAGTTTGCTTGCTGTTGTATATGTCTCTCAGACTTTGATATATTTTAATGCTAGGGAGCGTACTGTCTCCAGGCAAAGGCAAAACTTTTAATCTCAAAAGCAGTCATCAAACTATGCAAGAGTTGCCAGAATTACAAAAGCGACAACTTGTCCTTGATCAACTATCCAAGGATCCACTGATGTGTAAAAGTCCAGATCTCATAAAAGAAGCTATTAGGCTGAAAATGGGATATGACCTAACTAGGCAAGAACATTTACACTCTGATGGGTTCTGATATTCACATTAGTAAGGTGTATAGGGATTTCATTGAGTATGGCATGCATGTTGTAGAACCTGAGGGATCTGCACTTTGTGATCCAACTGTGAAGAAAATCCGCCGAGGAGTCCTTGTGTCAATAGTTCCCCATGAAGAATGGTCAGGGGATGGGCATGATAAATTGGCTGCTTTACGTTTTCCAATTTATGGCATTCGAGATAACTGGTCTGGGAAATGGTTAGGGATTTGGGTTGTTCCAAATAATCAACTTTCGGATGTGGTTGCATATTTAGGGTTATGCATTATAGAAGAATATGGAGGTATGTAATATTCCTACTTTATTTTCGCTTTATTCATGATTGTGCCAGAATGCCACTTCAGTCAACCACTGATTGTGGTTCAGAGACAATGGAAATTTATGGTATAGTACATGCACAAAGGTATCCTCCTTCTTTCTCTCACAACAGAACAATTACACTGATTTTGCATATTTAATAGGGAACTATTCGATCCTGAAATTCCAATTGATGAAATTCCTGTGCATCGCTTCTTGAGGAGTGTCACAATATTACCATTGAATGAGGCTGGAGGTGTCTTCAAATTCAATGGGGTGATACTGTTTGGTATTACTGGAATCAGGGCATTGTCCTTGGTATTTATGATCCGAATCAAGCACATCACAGGTATATTCCTAGTTTATTAAGTCTTACTGCCCTTATAGAACCTGTATACTGCAGGGACCTTGCTATCTGGCTCTGGTCAACGTTGATCCAAGAAAATCTCGATGAGCTGAAAGAGGAATTCAATACACATCGTGTTTGCTATGATGCAAAGAAGGCAAACCCTTCAGGTGTTTCACCAGATGAGGCCATGGCTACATATCAGACATGGAATACTGAATATTGTCTTTGAGCAGTTAATGTGAATGTTTTCTATGAATTGAAGAAGCTGCTTGGAGGTGAAGAACTCATCCATTTTGTATCAGAAGAGTTTTCCACCTACTGTGAAAATGTCTTTCAACAGCTGGATGTCGAAGAAGTCACATTCCAAAATGCTTGGGATGTTTTCATGCAGATGCTACCCTTGGTATTTGAAGACGAATAGAATTTTCCGTTGTTTTATTTGAATATCTGACTACTTATACTGTAATAAAGCTGTTTTATAAAGTGCTTCATATGAGATAATCAGTCCAAGAGAGAGCTTGAAGTCAAAAATCAAGGAGCATTAAACTATTGAAAAGAGTAAATGGTGAATAGGGGTCATATGAGAATTAAAGAGTGTGGTTTTAAAAAAATTAAATAAAGGGGTAGCGAGAGCATCATGAAAGAGCATAGTCTTTTGAGAAGAACAATAAAATTAAAATGAGCAGTGAGCAGAAATATGGCCAGGAATTATACTGATGGTGACGTAAACCTCAAAAGAATACAGCTGTGCGAAATGCTAACTAATTAGTTTAAGATTCTTTAAAGGAATGCAGCCTCGGATTGTGTTGCTGTTGCATATGGGGCAAGTCTGAGGCCCATACAAATCTTATTTCCTTTGTATTGTTGCTGGAAGCAATAAGTGGCAGTTAAGCGCTTGTCCAATGCTCCAATCCATCGTCCTTTACTAAAATCAGAGTCACTTAAACAGCCCATCACTGAAGAAAAGACATATGTATGCACCTGAGGATCATAGAGTACGAATTGATCCTCAATCACCATCCTTACCTTGAAGGTCAGCAACCAAAACTGTCTCATTACTATCCACCAATGTTGCATGCATGAAAGCATTGAGTGCCTGGGTTAATTCAGTCTCATCATTGCCGATTCCATCCATATCTGTGAAGCGTAATTCCCATGGTGTAGACGGAAGTTGGAGAAGAGGTGTGGCCAGAAAGGTCTTGTAGATCATTGAGCGAGTATTGGTCACACCAGGAAGAGGTGCATCAGGAACATTGTAATCATCAATGACTCCCAAGAAGGCACCTTTTACATTGAAGCACATCTTTGTCCAAAGGTATCAGTAAATCCAATTTAACAGTAGGTTTGAATTAGATGTATACATACTAGGAAGAATAATGCCATAATGTGAGACCTATTTATAGAAAATGTCGAGAAAATAGTCTGCTAAGACTAAACAATGTAAATCACCCTTCAACCGCACAGTATTGTAGCCATCAGTTTCAATGTCAAAGATTGACTGAAAAATTGCGAAATCACCACAACAGGTATAGCCCTAAGCAAGGAAAAGAAAACGGTTAGTTATGAGGTAGATACTGTCGAACACAACATACCTTGAATGCATATTTCTTTAGACCTTCGCCTAGATATCTACCAGCACCTGAACCCTCAGTCATTTTGTCCTTGTAAGCCCCCCAACCAGAGTGTACATAAAGGACATCCCTGTGCCCAGTATCCATTGTGCGAAGCTCACCATTGGGCAGTGCATGGACAATATGCTTCTCGAAGGGATAGTAGTCATATGAAGATGGTGTACTACCTGAAGGGATCTGACAGTGGTAGGGTGTAAAATATGGCAATGTGATTCTCTTTGGCTGGGGAGAAATGTCTAGGTACAGGAAAGGTTAGGCAACAAATAATATATGAAAAGCAAGACAAAACATACCATCAGAAGCTTTCCATTTATTTTGCTGACTATGTGCAAATTCTCGAGAATTAACCAGCTGGAGCTCTTCTTTATCCTCTTCCTCAGCTTGGTCTACATGTTCATCATCACTCTGATGCTCATCACCATCATCTTCATCACCTACTTCCTCAGCAATGCTAGCCTAAAAAGACCCTAAACACCCATTTATATGTATAATTAGGTGTCTTACCTTGCTCTGACTTCGACTGCGATTTTGAAGTCTTGTGCTCCTACACTGTTTATATTCCCCCTCCACCTCATCATCTGAATCAGGCTGAAAAATGATGAGTGAAACGTCTAAGAGAGTTCAAAATATATAAGTACCTCATCAGACGGTTGTGGCTCTGTCAAAGTCAAATGCAGCATCATTCGTTTTTGCAGTGTTTCAGCTTGAATGACCTTGCCTCTTAGCCTCCCTGCTCGGACAAGTTACTCCCAGAGGTCACTGAGGAGATATGTCTCATCCAAAAGCGGCTCGACATCAATGAAGATATATGGTTGAGAGTAAGGCTTGATTGACAAGCAGACATTTTCTCTGTAATAAAGGACATGTTAGGGAGCCATGAGCACATGAATAGAGTGCAAGACATACACTTCGAAACTTGGTAAAGGGAGTTTATGAAGATTTTCCGGCAGCTGTTTCTTGTTGTACAGCTTCTGATATTCATCTCTTGCTTTATTAAGCAGGACGTTCAGCTGTTCAAATGCTGGGCATGACAGCTTGTGAAGTAGCAGCAAGAAAGTGTCAGAAGTGACCTAGCAACAGTTTTGTTAGTAAAGCATACATTTGAGCTGGTTAAAATACTTGTATGGGCTTCACTTTTGCAGCTATAGCCATATGTAGCGAAACAAGAGTATCAAGATAGATAGTGCCACTGTTTGTCTTGCCATGCACCTCATTCCGCAGTCTCTTAATTTCCTTAGCATTGGCCATCTGTTGAAGATTATGGTTGGGATCATTTTTCTTGAGCTTCTTGAGCTTGATACGATTGCTACTGCACGATGCTTCTCGTTCCAAAGCTGCATCACACAATACATGCTGAGCAACTTGAGCATCGGATGTTTCTCCTTAAATCAGAAGGCTCAGTTTGACTAGACAATGGAGAAAAGCTGATAACTCACCAGTATCAATCCTGGATACAGACAACTTGGAGTCATCATCTGGGTCATCCTCATACAGACCACACACGGATGACTTCAGGAACTGGTAAAGAGCACCACAATTATGACATTGTCCTTTTTTCTACAAGATCAAGTTAGATGGGCAAAAGGAGCGGCCTTTGTACTAACATCAATTTCAGCATGTGCAGCAGATGAGGTTGCCTTCTTCTTCTCTACACAACGAGTGCAGCTTGGGTCTTTCTTCAGCTTGTGAAATTTTTGACCACAACCCGAACAGAGACCCATAGAAAAATAAAAAGGAGTAGAACTGTGCTTGAGTAATGAGAGACAAGAAATGAGAAATGGGGATGGGAAGTCACTGCTACATAGTCTGGGCTTTTATGGAGCTCTGGAGGTGACATCTGGGACAGCTAAACACAAAGTGCCATGGACTAGGTCTCCACAGACTGGATAGCCATGGTATACTCCATGATCTTTTCCTGCGAATTAAATGACTAGGTCTCCGTGGACTAGATAGCCATGGTATACTCCCCAGATCATTGCCTGTTAATCCAACCACTGTTTTGATAAAACCACATACCGACCATTGAAAGGTAAGCTGATCAGCAGGGACTTCATACTGAGACTGTGTCTGTGCATGATAATAGTCACCATGCCTCTAGAAATGCGAGTTTGATAGTGAGTTAGCAGATGTCACATCAATAGTGAGGTAAATACTGCCTTCTGCCTAATATCACTTGGATGAAGGGGAGGAACTGCTGGAGCTGCGGATGCCCAATAATTGCCTGATGGTAGTGTGCAGTGATATTAGTATCTTAAGCAAGATGTGACGATGAAAGAAGAGGCCTCAGTTTCAAGTGCATAAGCGAGAGAAGGCCACGTAATCAGGGCTGCAGCACCCTGAAAGACAAATACAGTAGCAATATGGTGAATTGGTAAAAGTCTTTCTTATATCCCATGACAGTTCCTAAATAGTATTCTGGACAGTTAGAAATAGGAAGGATTCACACGCACAGGTAGAATATGTCACCATAGAGCACCATCCACTAATATAAAGGCATATAACACAATACCCAGGATCAAGATTCAACTATTGATAGACAGCATTCATCAAACAATCAGCAATGATCAAATTGGAAACCTGGTGACGCTTGCCCCCTGTACTACTTCAAAATAACTATATAATGTACTTTACCCCAAAGCTGGACACAACAGGAAACCGGACAATGGAGGTTATTTTTCAAAACATATAGAATTCATTGTTTAGAAAATTCATTTGTATTGAGTAGAATAAGCATAGGGTGTTGGCTGCAAAAATTTATTTATCTTCACTGGGTAGTGCATCATAGGTGCCCAGTGCAGCTGCCTCCTGCATTGTACTTAAATATCCACCTTCTCAGGCAGGTCAAACCACTAGACAACCCAATATCTTAACAATATTTCAAGCATTTACTTTCAGCATTATTGGGCCAAAAGAGACTTGGTCCATCTTAAAATTTAAAAAAACCTATCTGTCCAGTTACTAGGTGCCAGCCACTGCAGGGCTGTGGAGCAACCCTTTGTATTTAACCAAAGTTATTTCTAGTGAACAGACAGGCACTGCTGAGACTTTTTTTGGGGGGAAAGATATGAAAGTAAACTATAATCCTAATGCACCAGCTTTGTACTAAATGCAATAATTAAGGAAACAAAAATCTTATTTAAAACCTGTCCAGCTTCTGGGTGAAGTATGTTATATAGAGCAATCAGTAAGCAAAGTCAAGTGGCATGATGCGGGAGCTAAAACAACCCATTAAACAAAATATAAATATTATGGCAAGATGTATTTATATAACTAATATATTCCTAATTAGAGAAAGCCCTTGAATCCTTAAGGTCCTGACAATATAAATTATATATCACGGATGTTGGGCAGTATTGTGAATGGATATGAATATGACTGCAATGGTGAGTGGAGGTGTGATGGCATGGCCTAGCATATGAATACTGTTGAATAGGATGCTTAGAGGGTAGCAGATGCCGGTAGAAGCTTGGTAAATGAGTGGACAGAGAAGAAAGAGCGGCATGCAGGATTGTGAGAAAAATGCTGTAACTCCGGTAGGTGCAGGAAAAATACTGAAAAAATTTCAGAAGCAGCAAAAGAGAGCCTCGATGAGCCTCGCATTTTTTTGGGAATTATTTCCACAATCATTTGTTAGAAATACTGAAAATATTTAAGATGCAGCAAACGAGACACTTGATGAGCCTCACATATCTTTGGGAATTATTTTCCAACTTGTAAGTTACAAAAACTCTAAATATTTTAGATACAGCAAGAGAGAGGCTAGACGAGCCTCACATTTTTATGGGAATTATTTCCACAGTCATTTGTTAGAAATACTGAAAATATTCCAGATGCAGCAAACAAGAGGCTGCCAATCCTACCTACTAATCTTACCACTAATCCTACTTCTTCAGCTTACATTCCAGTCCTGCCTCCAAATCCTACCCCCAGTCCTACCTCCCAGTCCTGCCCACCAACACTACCTGCAATCCTACCAATCCTAGACCCTAGGATTCAAGAAACAAAGCCCCCTTAACCCTAAGGTGGATGCCAGCTGGAAGTGTTTGTGGTGGTAGATGCAGTAGATGGATGATGGTGGTAGGAAGCAGGAGGCAGCTGGTGTTGAAATTTGAACTCAGATACCCTTAAGTACCCACAAGGTCTTGCCATATCAGGACATTCCCATCTAAACCTCATTAGAACACCCACCACAGAGTCAAAGCCTTAGGGAAAAAAATATGACTAAGGTTTTCAATGTCTGTTTTTCCAACCCAATTGAGAACATGAGTTTCCAATCTTCTCACGGCCCCCTATGGCTCCTTTGTCCCGGATCCTCTTACAAAAAGGTCCCATTCTGCCCTAACCAGCCACTTTCTCATCCTGAAACAACATCCACCTAGTTTTAAGAATGTATTCACATCTTCTGAATTTTCCCCAATTTTCTCCCAATTTTCCTGT
Organism: Sphaerobolus stellatus SS14; assembly: GCA_000827215.1. Lineage (NCBI taxonomy): Eukaryota > Fungi > Basidiomycota > Agaricomycetes > Geastrales > Sphaerobolaceae > Sphaerobolus > Sphaerobolus stellatus. The sequence goes on from KN837165.1 coordinate 204,223, forward strand.
TTATTCCAATATTTTCTGATATTCCCTTATTTATTCAATAATTTTCTAGAAATCCAACCGCTGATGTAACCATTTAGAAAATAAGATTTGACTAAGGTTTTTAAAGTCTGGCTTTCCAAATCAAATGAGAACCCAACCTTCTGACCATCACACAGCCCCCTGTGACTCCCTTGTCCCGGATCCTCTTACAAAAAGGTCCTATTCTGCCCTAAACAGCCACATTTTCATCCCAAAACAATTTTACCAAAGTTTGTGCCCAATCTTCGCATTTATTCAATATTTCCTAATATTTCTTTATTCAATAATAGTCTAGAAACACAAATGGAGACTTAGCCTTCCTAAATTCATGGGAGATGCTGTAAGAGAGACAAACTCCCTGCACTGCGACTCTAATACTAGACAGTTAAGATATGCCCTTTTCGTTTTGCCTCCGTTTTCTTCACACACACGTGTCAGCGTCAACTTCCCTTTTTCTCCTTTGTATGCCCCCCTGACGTTCCTCTTTCTTGATTCCTTTATGTTTTGTTTCCTTATTGTTCGAAGATTTCTCATAAACTTACAAATCCCCAACAAGTATCTGACACATTCGTATGTTCTGTCCTTCTCATTCCGTTATCTTTGACTCCTTTGTAAACTTTATGTTCCGTATTCTCCTTCTATTTCCTGTTTTAGCTCATTCCAACTCTATAAAACCATGTATGTCTCGTTTACAAACATGATTGACTTGTTTTCTCTCTACATTCAGTGCGATCTCGAGTCTCTCTCTTGTCTCTCTACTCTCGACCCTCTAATCTCTCCTTACCTAAATTTATCCTCGTGTTCGCGATCTTACGTTCCACGCAGAGACTGTCAACACTTACAATGCAACGAAGGTGCAAAAATCAAACTAAGTACAGATCATGTATGAAGACATCCTAGAGGATATAGCCTGGTTCTCGAAGGTCCGAGAGAGTTGTCCTTGTGTTTCGGAAAGAACAGAGAAAACCTTGAAGATATCACCTAAAGTCCACATGCGGAGGCCGCAACCTGCGAAGCAGTTACGTTAACCCTTCCGAGTTGGACCGCCTGGCCTCCTGTAAGCTCATCCAAAGCAGACTGGGCGATATTGAATCCTTGTGCGGCGAAATCAATGGCAAGAACTATAATAATAACGAACAGCCACGTCAGATATCACCTTGAGGTCCAATGACAAGACGCTAACCATTAATAGTCGTATTACCAAACGTCAACGACCAACACGTCCCACATCCAGGACTGTCAAAGCCTTGAACAACAAACGCACCACCAATATGCGGGAATGAAGGAAGAGCGCCGAATGTGCGATTGCCTTTGGTGGCGGTGGTTAGCAAGTCGGTACCACTGCAAGCGACGATGTCGAGGCTGTTGGCGCCGTTGTCGTATACGGGGTCATAGGTGCTGGGGACGACGGTGCTGCTGGGCGCTGGGGCGGCTGTCGTGACGACGGTGCTGCTGGGCGCTGGGGCGGCGGTCGTGGTGACGGTGACGGTCGCGGTGACGGTGACGGTGACGGTGACGGTTGGGGAGCTTGAGGCGGCTCCAGAGCTCGTCGGGGCGGCAATGGATGTGTTAGTTATGGTCGTGGCCGGCAGGGATGGAGTTACGGTGGCTGGCCGAGATGTAGTCACGGTGCTGATGGTGGTAGCTGGCTGGGATGCATTCACGGTGCCGATGGTGGTGGCTGGCTGGGGTGTAGTCACGGTTGACACTGTTGATGCTGGTTTAGATGGGACTATCGTGGTCGTATTGCTCGCAGCTTGAATACCGCCGCTCAAGAGAGCGAGGACGATCGGGAACGTGAAGGCCTTCATTGCAGGTGTGGGTTTGGATGAGAGGATCAGGTGCAATTGAGAGTCTTGCTGGTCCCCATTCCGCCATTCCACTTTGGCTTATATACAGACATCGACGTCCTAGAAGACGCAAGACATCGCTAGTAGGCAGTAGCGTGCACGCTCAGCAGATGTGCAGACGCCCGTCAAAGTATGAACAACGAAGGAAGGAGGCACACTCAGTTGATAGAGTATGAAGAGTCGGCGCATACATAGCCTCTGGGGCTTCTTTGGCATTAGTTTTGACCCGAGCACATCGAGATCCTGGTGCGCAGCAGGATCACGTGGGTAGCAGCGAGAGTTTGCTCCGCCTCAAACGTAATATATACTGGGCGTTTCGATTCTTCGGAAGCATCGGCTGGCGCCTCGGTGTTATGTCGTTTGGCTATCCTCCTGCAAAGACGACAGCTGGATCCACGAAATGAAGATGTATAATGTTATGTCTTCAGCTTCTACGTGAAGCCGCCGTTCCGGAGTCTTCTGGGTTCTCGGGCATCTCGACGCTTAGTCCTGATTCACCACCTCTACGCTTGGCAAACCTACCCATGTATGCCTTCCAATCGGTAAACTGATCATCTCCGGACATTCGCGTTGGCCGGTAGGCCAGAGCGAAGCGCCAGATTTTGCCCTGGAGAGAATCATGCCAAACCGTGGGAAGGAGAGAACTCCGGAGATGATCAGTTCGTCGAGTCAGAGGGTGACTTGGGATTACCTAAGGAGCGACAATGGATTGGAAATCATACTAATGTGAAGAAAGGCCGTCATGGGCACAGGAGACATCTCAAGAGCTAATAATGCTTCTATTCGACATGAAATGTCATAATGATGCACTAGGAGTACATAGCAAAGGCGAGGTTTAGGGAACTAGTCATTTCTGGTTAAACAGATGGTTAAAGATCAGAGTGACTGATGGAGCTAAGTCATATGCATATGGACGAGACCCGGGCAGTTCTTAAGTCTGGTTGAGTGCTTGTTGGCACAAAAGATAAGAAGGTCGTCGGATGCAGATGATACTCCAGATTCTTTTAGGTTTATTTCGAGAGTTCTTGAGATAGTATTTATATAAAGGTTGGATTGGGCGGTACCTGACACTGGACTATGGGCCCATCGGTAAATTCTTGGAGCGAGAGCGGGGGGGATATTTGGGAGGCATCTGACGCTGGACTACAAGCCCGTCAGTAAGTTCATGGATCGATAGCGGGAATGTTATTAGAATCACAACTACCTGGCGATCCAAAGAAAGCTGTTCAGTTACTACACCTGCGTTTATGCTCAGCAATGTAGTTGGGTTGGAAATGGGAAATCTTAGATAAGTATTATTGTAGCTGATTCAACCAAATAGCTCCGTCCGAATTATAATAAACGAGCGCGATGAATTATTAGCTCAATCAAACCGGCTCTCACACTTGAGAAATATCATTGACACTATTAGAACGGAGCTACGGCTATGATAGTCCAGTGAGCCGCAGGCCAGCCTTCTGATATCCCACACCATTGAGATGGAGATTCCCCTTTACAAAAAATTAGCCAGATCCCAAAAGATCTATACTTGTATTTGGAGCCTACCGCTGTCTATTTACTAAGAATATCATCTTTTACGTTGGGCTACTTTGCAAATTACCGACACAGCAGTGCGGCACCTGTCTTTCTCTAGTTATCCCTTGACTGGCTGTGCAAGGAGTCCAGAGAGGGAAACCTCTGACTGATCATGATGGAGTAGCAGTTCGGTGGCAGGGTATAAATAGGAAGGCAGGCTATGGTAGCTCTCATCGAATTTCGAGAGCATAGTTCAAGTCACTTTCTTTTCCGCTGTCGTTGGTTTCGCCTTTGTGACCTGTGTCAGCGGAGGACCTAGTCCACAAAGTGGCTCTGCCACGTTCTCTTGCTATTGGTCTATCTAACATGCTCTCAGGTGATAAAAATGTTGTAAGTGAAACTAATTTTTTTCGGCATTACCGTTAAAATATCATGATTCCAAATAAACAGGAGTGTGAATGTAAGTTTTCTAAATCCGGCTATACAGTTGTATTTTTCGAATTCCATGTCCCTTGGGAGATTTATGCTGTGGTCCCTTCTATGTTAATAATATTGGGGAGTAACTTCGGCAATTTAATTAGATAGCATGGGTGAAGCTGAATAAGTGCCACGTAAAGCTGCCAGGACAGCCGGTTACCCTGCCTTGCAGAACAAGAGATCAACAGTTTACGTTGAGTCTTGTTGACAGTAATAGGGTTGTGTTAATTGCTCTGTCAATTCGTGTAGTGCATTATAAAGGATATGAGTCAAAGAAGTGATTGAGAAACTTGACCTTCATTGAGGTTTGAACACTGACTTCGCATGAACCAAAACAGCCTTAGAGTTTGTCAGCTAAGGAAGTTGTAATGATGCAGTCTGCTTGAACTTGCGCAATACATCAACAGTGGAGCTCAAACAGAGTACCCTGGCTAACAATAAAGACTTTTTGCAAAAGCCTCGGTGCTTCTGTGGGACTACTTTTTGATGTGTACCTTGGGCTATTGTTGGTGGAGAGTTGCTTTGGAGCAACCCCAGCTAGCCCCAGGTGCACATCGAAAAATAGCCTCACAGAAGCACCGGGGCTTTTGTAAAAAGTTTCTAATAGTCATCCCAATGACGGTTAGTGCATTCTGGTAAACTGTGCGTGCTGTAACTTGTTGGGGATACGGTGCAAGTAGTTCATACCCGTGCTGGTGCGGAGCAGGGTTAAAATATGGTGTTAATGTCAGCTCAGCCGCTCAACTGAGATGTATGTAGTATATCCCTACCAAAGGATATGTAGGATATATCATATTTTGAATTGAACCGTGGAAAGCAAGTCACGATAGTACATACTATGACATATTGGGTAGCGTGTTGTGTAGTTATTCAATATCTCAGCAAGCTTGTCATTGAGAATAGAAAGTATTGATATACCTGTATAAACTGTATATGAATAGGATGAGGTCTGCCAGAGCATATGAAAACAGGGATTGTGTAAGCCTAACACGTAGCCAGTTGGAGTATCATATGTCACCCATGGATACATAGCTCAGCTATGGAGTATCATGTCTGGGCTAGGTCATGAAAAACTTAGTGCATGGTATAGAACAGCAGGATATATGTCCAAATGAGTAGTACTGACAGGATATATCTTTTCAGGACCTGAACCAGATGACAGAATATCATGTGCACGAGTCACAGCATTGTAGTGTACCCTGTATAAGCCAGCTGTAACAGTTAAATCAGACAGTAAATGGATACAACAGGTCCTATTAAAGGAGAGTAGGATGCAAATGTAGGGGCATATTCAATATTTGAGTTGAAATTGATGAATATTCAAGCTAGATACTGATGGAAGCCTATACAGCAAGGATATAGATGTTCAGAAGAGTAAAGCCTAAATGATATGTCATGATAGAGTTTCTCCCAGCTATGCTATCTATCACCCTTTAGGGTCAGGGTACATTACTATGACTGTATACAAGATGGAAGTAGAAGCATATCAGGTTGAAATATGTTGCCTCATTTTTTTCACCCTGGATGTCCCATGCATGCTCTGAGAAACATGTGCTGTTGGGAGCAAGGTAATGTGGATATATATCATCGTGTCTCTAACCACTTAGCATACCTGCCTAATCACTGTAGGGCAGAGTCTATGGGTAGAGATCCACCGTTGCATGTACAGATGTACATTCATGTTGTTTTAAACCAGGTTAGTGTAAGGGAAACCCTCAGAGTCTGACAGACATCACACCAGACCTAACAGAGGAGAAATCCAAAGTATACAAATAAAGGGGAATATACACGCGAAGGGAATCTCACTTAGCAGAGGGGAAATCCAAAGAGAAAGTCTTGGATTGCCTCTGCAAGCGCATCCGCCCAATAAATACCACAAGGGATCAGGAACCATCAATGCCCAGAAATACACAAAAGGGAGGACCACATGAACATCAGGAACAAGGAACAAGAGATGATGGAAAACGAGACCATAAGGACCACCCTGACTACACCCTAACCTGCACCCCTGACTCCGAGACCACCACTGCATCCATCCTACCCTCCCACTCTTCGGCCACAACAAGGGCCTATGATTGGACTCCGAAATCATGGAACAAACCTGTTGAGATACACTTTGGGGGCTGACAGTATATGCATCCGAGTACCGTGGAGGCCAAGTGTTGGACTTGTGACTATAGGGGTCTCAGACTCCGGAAGATTGTAAATTCGTATTGAAGCAGAGTCCGGACGACTCAGAAAATGAAATATTCCGATCGTCCCCTGACAGTTAGAGGGGATCATAAAAATGTTATGGTCTACACATCACAAAAGTGGTCAAATGCTATAGTAGCAATTATAGTGTTTACAAGCTGGGTCCTACGCATCCGCTCCGGGGAGAGAGAATTATAGGTAAAAACGGAGTCTGAGATTTTTGCTCCGGTGCAAATAATAAAATAAAATAATCTATGAAAATGTCCACTTTAGGCAATTTGCCTTGCTTTATTCCGGACAGGTCAAATTTTCGCTGGTCTGTTCCTTCGACTCTATATACCCTTGAACTATATTAGTTGAGTCATGAGCTGGCGGGACCGATGCAGGAGGTGACTGATACTTGAAAAAAATCAAGAATCCTTCTCATCAGTCATAAATTCAATTAAATGCTCAAACTCCAGAATCATGTGAGCATCAGCTGGTCAAGGCAAAGGTGACCTATGGGATTTATAAGTTGTCCTGCCAAGGTCATATTTATGAAATAATTATTCAAGAATCCTGTCTAGGAGTCATAAATTCAAGAATCATATTGGATTAAGGTCTGTTTAGACATTGCACTTATGTATATTTATGGTTTAGGTAATATTTCTAGTCATAGCATAATATACATGACTCGTTGAAAAATTGTAGTGTTGGGTATATAAGAAATGATGAAAAGCCTGTCTATCGAAGGTGTGAGACCCAAATTTGTGTGACTTCCTAATCGGGCTGAGTTCGTGGAAATTAGAAGCTATGACTAATAGCATTCATAGCCATGCTATTTTATACACTATGATACTCTCCATAGCATCCATGGCAACAACCTCAATTTAAAGTATGCTAGCTGCAGTGGGAGCTATGGACAACTATCATAGGAACTATAGCAGTCATAGGCTCAATAGTAGATAATAGTTCATTCCTACTTGAGGCTCTTATTATTCAAAAAAGTCATTAAATAAATGGATAAAATCAACTAGTTTATTATATTCACATATTTATATAGAGCTAAATATAATGGAGACTATGCTAATAATCTAGATATTTACATGCCTACTACTCTAAAGTACTGCAATCAATGACTATAGAACCTCAAGTCAAAATCTTCAAGCACATGTCATAGATAGTGTCTGAGATTTGTCATTAGTAATAGGCAAACTGTTAGAAGATGTAGAATATGTGCACCTTATGTAGAATCTGCATAGCAACCACTTGGATATGCACTAGGTCATTGGAGACTGACTGTACTAACCATGCTCCACTCCATCACTAGCTGGTCTACCAAGGAACTCGTTAGATGTCACGGATGTCAAGGCAGGCTGGATGCTTACTGAAATTGTTTTTTGGTTTTGAGTTCTGCAGGCTTTATGAAAACCATCAGTGAGAATGCACACATAGTACAACAGAAACCCACCTTTGTTATACTTGTTCAACACTGAATACTAATAGGGATGTATTAGTAAGGTGACACTAGCAGCCTTCAAATACTCACCAACTTCAGTGCAGAAGTTTATGTGAGTCCATTCCCAATGATGTTGACAACCTGTAAGATAACGTTACCATGTTCAGCCGCCTCAGAATAGGTGTCTGTATATTATTTCAGTTCTTTCCTCAACAAGTGAACAAAACTTACATGACTTTGAGCTTGTGATCTGCAGTGCTAAGTGGTAAGTGCGCATGGTGGTGGTGGTGGTGGTGGTATGAGTCTAAGTTGCAACAACACGTGTTGTCCTAACATTGCACAAACAGCGGAGTCGCTGGGTTTCACAATAGCGAAGCTAGTGGCCACTAAGTGACATAGCAGTCACTACTGTCTGTAGGAGTCATGGGACGCTAGGGAAAAATTAAGCGCCCGTTGGCAGATCTTGTGATGCAGGACCAAAATCGGACACTGGATCTAGCTATATAGACTGGTGAGGTTATGGAGATAGTGATGCATTGAAGGCACAGTATGCGTACTTAGGAAGATATGCACTGCAGGGGCCGAAGCAGATACCACATGCCTTTATACATTACTAGCATGAAAAACGGAACACTAACAACCCTATGCCAACGTGCTTGGGCAATATGTTCAACCCCCTCCATTGAACAGATCAAGTCATGCTATGGTTGTCTATGGTGCTCCATCGACATCACTTCAGACAAAGGTAAATAACAGTGTCAAGTGGGATGGAAGGTGCTTGGCTAACATGTGATTACAGAGGGGCATGAGTAACATTGGATATGTGGGAATGAATGGACAAGGGTACAAGATGGTGGTGAATGGACATGTGCCTGAGAGGAGGGTATACAGTACCAGTCTTGCAATGTACCCAACTGCTACTCTCACAACAATGCATCAAGTTGCTGCTCCCACCATGTATCTTGCTCCACCTACATCACGAAAGCTGTCAAATGCTATAATTGCAATTATAGTGTCTATAGCCTCCATAGCCACAATACTTTATGTACACTATGATACTCTCCATAGCTACCATAGGTAATTGCCTGATGTTTCAGTATGCTAGCTGGAGGAGGACTATGGATAACTATGATAGCGGTTCTAGCGGCTCATAGTCTCAATAGTAGACAGTAGTATCATTTTTCAATTTTTTTTCGAAACAAAACAAAACAGAATAAAATAAAATAAAATAATCCATAATATATTCAAACCACCTATGTACATTATAACTATTCAAAGAGGCTAGCTACACTACAATTTATAAAATGAGCACTCTAAGAAACTCAGTTATACTCACCACAACACACCGAGAATGCTAGGATACATTTCAGTAATAGAGACAAGATATGCAATAGAAGACTAACATAGTGTAAGAGACTGGTGATGAAGTGGAGGGACAATGCAGACTGGCCTCGGGTCACCTTCTTCACGCTGGCATTGCGTCCTTCCTATCTCAATACTAGCTGACATGCTTAGACATGCTTAGATATTAAGATGGAGAAATAACCTACATACCTATAGAACTATTGGCCATATTACGTTGAGTCATCAAACACTATAGTTCTGTAACCTAGGTGCAACGGTCAGAGAAGATCTATAAGCACTGGGTATGAGAAACATACCATCTGGTATCAATAATGTCGACATTGTAATCAACTAAAGATTAAGAGCTCAAGTTTTAGGTATAGTTCACTGTGAATCAGCAGAAGGACTCACCAACTGAGGCTCCTTCCCAACGACGCCGGTGACCTTCAAAACTCAAGAGAACCGTTGCAAAGTAAGGTTTAACAGTCTATAGGTCTTTTTAATGTTGCTATTGAGATACTTATATGAAACTTACGTTGGTTTGGATGCCGATGTGCCAATTTCAAGTGCAGCAGTGTAGTAGATCGAGGTGGTACGAGTTTAAGTTGCGACAAGTCAGACTGGCGCCGATATTGTTCAAATCAGCGAAGCTGTTACCTTGAAAATAGCGAACCTAGCGAAGAATAGCGAGCAAAGCGAAGGCTAGCGGCTCTTAAGCGACATGGCAGTCGCTACTCTCTGTAGGAACCATGGGATGCTATGGAAAAATCAAGCGCCGTTAGCAGATTTCCTGATGTACATTATATCCATCAGAAGGGTATTATGAATGACATCAGCCTTGTGACGGTAGAGAACACTATCAGGGTTATGAGTATGGAGCTGGTCAGGGGGGTCAGAGAATGCCGCTGATGTGCTAAGAAGGCTACAAGTATGAGTATAGCTAGTAACAAATATGAACATTATGTGTTGTAACCCTAATACTATGCATTATAACTCAATATTATTTATGGATAGAGTCATTATTAGACAATGTCAATCATGAATATACATACATGTAACTTGCGAGATTCAACTAAAACTAAGCATAGACGTATGACATAAGCCTGTGCAACCTTGCATAAAACATGAAACGGTATCTATGAACCGAGATTATATGTAATAGGTACGTTAGGAGGCATAGCACGAGGGAGCGAGGGAACAAGTGCGTCGGTGCATTCGATGAGTCAGTACTTATAGTGAAGGCGGAAATTTATCGTATAAGTCTGCAAGGAGCTACAGAGGAGCTACGAAAAACGCACAGGAATGTATGAAGGACCTCTTGGGACTGTCGATAAATCCAGATATTGCGAGTGGCCTCCTTAGTAGCTCCCGAGGAGCTGCTCGAAATGAATAATGAAGTTGGACACTGTCGAGGAGCTCCTCAGGATGTCTGGCGAAGGTCCAGTGTGGGGAGGAGCTTTGCGAGGGGCGAGGGGCTGAGGAGGCGCTACCCGGATAGCCTGAGGAGCTCCTGCAGAGCTCATCTGGCTAGCTCCAGGCTCCTTTTCCTTAAGATAGGCGGGACCGGCTGGACCTCCTGAGGAGCTCCTTCGATTAAACGACCTATTAGCTCAACGGGATTGAGCGATGATCTGTACCTTCTTGATATATTAGGTGGGGTGTTAAGGGTGGCCAAGTGAAGCTACGCTGCCAGGTAAAGGAGCTCCAGCGATGATTTCGGTGGTAGATCTGCCAAGGCAGGGGAAGGGCTGTGAACCCCCTGTGTAGCTCCTTCGATCGGAGGCCCTATTAGCTGGATGATCAAAGCACGGGACCCTGCTCCTACTAGCGTTATATAGCGGGGTAGTTAGGGTGGCTTTGACACCCACATTAGACCACCCATTCGAACTCCGTACAACAAAGTGAACTTGCGTACCTATGCTCGACAGCTCTGCATAAAATCAGCGGAATATTTGAATATACAGACACTTATCCCATGCATGAAACGACAGAAAATTTGAATATCGGTGCCTTGGTATTATTACTCTTTCGCTTTCATTTCTCGCGTTTGGTATTGTCTGTTGATTCGAAAGTCGATACCTTAGCTTTATTGCGTGGAGTGTGTGATATTGGACCGGAAAATAAACGTTGATTATTCGCGACTGACTTCAGCCAATTTTTCAATAAAAATCCGAACTACACCGCAAGTTCCAAGGAAACCACGAATATCCGATACTAGCTGATAAGGCGGCCAGTTGACAATTTTTGAGACTCGGGCTTGGCCAGGTACACGTCCTTCATAATTGCAAGTATAGTTTGATTCCCGCACGTGGGTACGCGTCATCGCTCTTTTTCTCTTTCAATTTCTTTCATGTTTCTTTTCCTTATTTCTTTTCCTCTGTATCCTTTTCGGTTTGATTATCTTCCTTGATCGCTTTGACTATAATCCCTTGTTCCTTCTTGTTCCATTTATCATTCGTCTCACAAACACGACCAAAGTATAATCAGTTCTTTGTATGTCTTTCTTCCTTTGTCTTTCTTTTCTTTCCAATTGCGTTTATTTCATTTTATAGTGTTCCTCCTGGATATAAGACACTGGGCGTTGTACTCAAATAAAACAAGTTTTGTATCCCCTTCAAATTTGTGTCTAATCATTGCCATCTTGCAAAACCTTCGCCCTCTCGCTTTCTCTCACTATCTCGCCAGTTCCCAGCTGTCTTCTCACACCAGAGGCAGTTATAACTTACACTAATAACCCTCTTCGTCTTCGCATCCAAATAAAAGTCTTCCCACAGTACCTTCCTCAGATTCACCTCCTTAATCCCCAATTTATTCGCAAACAGCTGCCCAGACTTCCCAATTCTGAACCCCCACCCACCAATAGCCAACGCGAAAATGACATTGCCCTTCTCCCGCCTGAAATAGATATCTTCGTCGTCCTTCTCCTGGAACACCAGCAGCAGCGTCGGCCCATCCTTCCTGCACCATGTGTTCCTTTCATTCTGCGAGGCGGCGTTCGCGCTCTTCGCGCTAGCGCAGGTCGTCTTCCATCCGTTCGTTCACGAAGAAGGCGTCTATGACCGCGTTGACTTGTTCGATGACCTACGCGAGGTCGTGATATGTCTCGAGGGGCGTTAGTTTCAGCTCGGTAATGAGCCGGTCGAGCCAGGCTTGACGGAGGACAGCTATGGTCTATTAAGGAATTAAGGGAGTTAATAACCTTTAATATAATGATAACTGCAAGAAAAGCGTCCATACCTGCGTACAAACACCCTCCACCGCATCAACCAAAACCAACACCCCATCGCACCACCTCGACGCCGTAGACACCTCACTCGAAAAATCCACATGCCCCGGCGTATCAATCAAATTAGTAATATAACTCCTTGCAAGACTTCCTATGTTCCGTCAGCCACAACTCGAAACAAATTATAACATAAACCATTATCAGCACCCACCACCATCCTCATTCCGTTCCATAACCCTAAACTGCAATGACACCGCAGAGCTCTCCATAGTTATACGAGACATTGGCGAGCAATTTATTGCAATTACAGCGAAAGTCGAAAAGCACTTGTAGAAGTTGATGGAGCGATGTACGTTGCTTTTTTAGCCCCTAAACTAATGTGTCTGACGCTCATTAATTTCTTTCAGTACTCGGCGACATTCAGGAGCGTATGCGCTAGCTTATGCTCCTGCAATATGGCTTACAGTAATAGTCTTAGCACTTCATATCTTTGTAATATTGTAATGGTATTGTGATATTTTTCAACCGTACTATTAGAACACATAATTCTAGTTATTTGTATAAAGATACTAGAGTGGAGTATATAGCTTTAACATGTCCAATTTTCCAAAAGCCTCTTTGGGTGTGCATAATCTTTTAAATTTATGCAGTAAACCTCACAGACTGAAGGTGGGCATAGCCATGATTCATGGGGAGTATAGAGGGTATGGTATCATGTGAGGGGACCTACCATAGGGAATGCTCTTTATGCACCGTGGGGCGACCGTTTCACCGGAAGTCATTAGACAATCTTGAGATACTTGGCCCAAAGCGTAAATGCATCTTATGATTTCACTGCTACATCAACCAAGTTACCAGCGCTCAAAACTGGGGTGTTTTCATCCATCCTCGTTTTCCAGCCTCATCTGGATGTCAGCAAACTAATGAGAGCTGTAAGGTTGGGCTAGAGGCTGAGCGTCAGCTCAGCTCGGTACGCAGATCAGACTCGCCGCTGGGTGGGCGGGTCTGCTCTGCGATTCACTCTCATTGAATGTGCTTAGTCCAGTATTAAGTGAAAGTGTGCGTGTACATTGTCCGATGTCCGTATTACCTTTATTTACAATGTAAATCGTCCGTGTGCTATGATAATATCTATTGTTAAATGTCCGAACCGTGTCCATTGTGGTAAACTATAAGCAATATTGAACTTAACCGAGCTGTTTAGGGTGGGAAGGAGGGAGAAATTGAATGAAGGAATGACTATGATAACTGTTCTGCGAATTTTGTGTACTGTCGATGATGTGGTTAAGGCTGAGTTTGTTTGCTTCCGCTTCCGCTCGGCTGGACGCTAGCTGCCGGCAGAGTCCCCGAGCAAGCTTAGGGGATCTGCCGGCACCGCAAGCTAATTCTTCAGGGTTATTCAATCATTACATAATCTCTAGATATGGTACAATAAAAGTGACAGCTGTGAGATGTATTTCCTAGCAAAACAAAGGCTGCGAAGAAAGTCGCGTTCTCCCTGGGCCAGTGGATCAAGCCTACATGTGAGAATTCAGAAGTTTTTCACAAACTCTGCAACACTTTCCATCTTGATGCCTCGCTGATGATTGAAAGTCTTATCATTGTCCCACCATATTCCCTTCCCGTGAGCGAACACCACCCTATACTTTTTCATTGTGTCAGTTGCATCCGCGCGTAATGCGTCCTCCAATTCTGCAACTGTCCAAACATGCCGGTGACTTTTTTGCCAGATATCCGGTTCAAAGTATTCGCGACGTCTTCATAGCTGACTGTATCTCCCCCAATATGCACTACCTGATCTCTAAGCCTCGGGTGATAAAACACCACCGAGGCCATCATTTTTCCAACGTCTTCGCGGACTTGTAACCGTAACGCGGTTCTCCTATCCACCCAATGCCTTAATGACCCCGCGTTCTACATCTACCATGCTAAACTCCCGGTCAAACCCCCCCCCCCCCTCACATAGAGCTGCTCATTAAACAGGTCTTGCGCAGACTCGTAGTCGATAATGTCGTAATCCACACCGAATTGCCATGGAAAATAGCGCTTGATGTTTGCAGAAAGCACTGCACCGGCGAGCTTGATCTGCACGCCCCGTCCGCCGACGAAACCGGTACATGAGATGATAGTGTGGTAGCGTTGGAAGTAGGAGGCCAGCTCGGTCTCAGTCCAGTTCACGACGTCACCGGGAATGAGATTCATCCCGTAGGATTTCAATTCTCGGAGCTCCGCTGCCTTTGCTGGGGAAGTGGTAGCGAGAGTCGAGGAGCGAACCATGATAGAGACAGAGACGGTGGCAAAGGATGGATGGTGTGCGATACTGCGTAGAACGGCCATACCGAGCTCATCCATTCCAAGAGCGAGGATGGATTCAGCATCGGCTATGTCGCGGTTCTTGGTAAAGTAGGCATGTTAGCTATCGATGTCGCGCTGATTCAGACATCCTTACGAATCGTACTTTTCTGAGTTCCCTCGCTCTTCGCCGCTGTGGGAGGTGTAGCCATCGCTCCTATGGGCTACACAGAAGAACGCGTGTGAGCTAGTTCCAAAGGACGCAATCAACTCCTACCAGATGAAGAGACGGACAGCAGGAGGTTGTGGCGGTAAGAAGGAAATGTGCATATTCGTGCGACGCAGCCGACCCTGATGCGGTCAATCGAACGGTCACAGGCGCCCGCATCGTGCCCAATGAGCGCCAGGCTAGATCCTACGGGAGCACAAGAACGGAAGTATCCCCGGCGGAGTTGCGTAAGGGGACCTGGATGCCACCTGTCGCGCTTCTCGCCTTTCACAGAGTAGCTGTCACTCATATTTTTGTCCTCTTCTTATGCATATCCTCGATAGTCTCGTAATGTAAAATAAACTGCCCCAAATCTGCGCTCAAAATGACTGCAAAAGATCAACAGTAGCCCAACCAAGTACCTCGGGTCTGCCGAATTTGCGATCACTCCTTGGGTGTATTCCGCAAGCAGAGCATTGTTTTAGAGCTCCATTGTACATAGCAGGGTCTACTGAAACATCAGTGGGAAGCGTATCCCATGATAGACTAACCCCAGCAGGCTATGGGGCATGGACCGGTTTCCACACTGCCGCTCCCCAGTTCTCCTCGTCTTTACGTTCACCACCGCCTTCCTCTGCCTCTTACCGACATCCAACCCGGTTTATACAACATTGGGCAAGATTTTCACGCTAACGATCGACGTTAACGCGTCTTCGACGCGTCTCACTGCCTTCTTCGCGATGCGTCACTAGCCTCAAACCTCCGGTATCTCAACGTATATGAGGGGTCTCGGGTATCTAGATGCATATGAGACGAAACCAGGTATGGTCTTTCGTTGCTATTGGTCTAACTAATTTATTTCTTTCCTCCAGCTGTGCGCTCACCTTCTCTTCATGTCCTCCCATTCACCTTCACCTCGCTACTATATCTCGCTCTCTACTAACCTACCTTCTCTTCATCCATCGATCTCACCCACCTCTACCCATTTCACCACCTACTATGCGCCTTGACACGTCCAAACTGGAACCGGCACGACCCTCGCTGTCTTTCCCAACCCGGGGCCCGCATGTTTGAATTTACATGCATTGTTTTACATCTAAGTCTGAGTGCAGTAATTATCTCCCTTTATACCTTAAAAGTCTTGTATATTCATTCTTCCACGTCTTTGCAGTGCCTTAATCTTTGTATGGTAAATAAGACTGTCCAATACGTCTGTCTTATGAACTAGGCTGTCAGTAATATATTTGTAATGAAATAATAATGTGCATTTAGCTAATAATATCTCTTCAGGAATGAACCAAATGTGCAATTTCAATTGAAGAAGTTGAATGTTATTGACAATGACATAGAGCGGAGGCTTTCCCGTTGGAACCTATTTGCACCAACAGCGGAGAAACCAAATAATGCAGTTATTCAAGAAGCAACTTTGCAACAAGTCTAAAACCTTTTTAGTTTGTCTAGAACATTCTGAATTTAGAACTTTGAATCTGAGGCGTGTTAATACCCTGCCATGTCAGTGGGTGATTGCTTTGGATGACAGTTCTAAGATGCAATTCAAGCTCTTTTGAGTTATTTCTGTCCTAAAAGGGATACGTTAGAAACCACCGTGGCTACCCATTGTACCCATGTGTTCACAGTAAGCCAAAGAATATCCTGTATATCCGATAACATAGGTATTATCGCTGCATAATGCCAGAAAGAGGCTTAAATACAGTTATTCTTGCATTTCTTTGTGGAAAAGACCTCTGCATATAACTGATCTAAGTAAATGCCGTTGCCTTTGGATGGAGCAGTGGTATCGCTCCTTGACACACCGCAGAGAACTTTATTTCAATTTCGTCTGAAAAGTGAGCACCTATGGACAAAAATGTGTTTGTAAATTGTAAGCGGTACTTGTCTTTATGAACAACTGCGTATTATTACCATTTAGAGGCCATAGTCGTGGACCTATAGTCAGATTTGATGAATTTGAATTCCTTCCCGGAGTTATAGTCGAGCGAGTGGATTATTCCAGTGCTGTTTTCCCCCAACCTAATGGTGCCTAGCGAGTTAACGTTCCGGTACGTTACTGTGACAGCACTCTTGGTATTGTTAGCGATCCAGACAGTTGCTTTAGCCATGGTAATAGATGATGTATAGCGAGAGGCTTCTTGAGATTGTGTAGTATAAACCTTATATAGTACAGAGTAAGTAGGGCTTCTGGCAACAACAGGCACCGCTATAGTCAGCTGGACACGCTATTCCTGCCAGCTGATAGGCTCATTGTCTTGTCTCTGTCGGAAGTTGTACAGTTTTTACAACTCAGAAGAACCGCTCTGTCCGCACACCAACTTATTGGATTCTTCCGCATATTTACAAAGTTTAGGCTGTCAACTAGTTCTTCAGATTTTTCCACACATTTGTTTTATAAGGTACTCATCTGTTCAGGGATGAACCATATGAACCTCTATGTTTGACAATCCATTTCATTTTCTATCTGACAGATGGTGCCAACAGCTGTCCATGTCATCCATGATGGTGTTTTGGCAAAGTTGTACAGTTTTTACAACTCAGAAGATCCGCTCTGTCCGCACACCAACTTATTGGATTTTTCCACATATTTACAAAGTTCAGGTTATCAACTAGATCTTCAGATTTTTCTACACATTTGTTTTATAAGGTACTCATCTATTCAGAGATGAACCATATGAACCTCTATATTTGACAATCCATTGAACTTTCTATCTGACAGATGGTGCCAACAGCTGTCCATGTCATCCATGAAGGTGTTTTGGCAAAGTAAGACACGGAGGAAGATAATACCGTATCCCATTTTTGTGGACCTAGCGTCTAGTTTTGACTGTGAGGCACTTATCAGGTTAAATGTATATAATTGCGATTCCTGACAAACTGACGGTAGAGCTAACAAAGTTCCTCTCGATTGATCTTCAAGAGTCTACACCGAATTCTACATGTCTGCTACTATCGATAAGACCTACAAGGTGAGTTCAATGGTGTCTTATTTCTGTCGCAAAGATCTAAAACTCCATATATTACATAAAATTACTTTATCATGTTGTCAGACCTCAGTCGGTTTACAATGCATTGTCAGACTCATGGAGTCTATCATGCAATATAATGCATGACAGTCTGATGACCTTATAATGCTATAATGCATGATTAAGTAATACTATCGTAGCAGAAGCCCGGTATTACTAATGTTACTCGATAATACACAGAAAGTTTACTCTATTTTCTATGAATTATATCTACAGATCATCTAATCCTCAACTACAGGGAATGAATGGTATACTATGTATGCTAAAGTAGAGTGTGGTCAGTGCACGTTAGTACATCAGGCTGGTCATCATAGTCTACACAGTAGACCTATATGCCAAAAGACTGCAGTCCGGTAATATAGTCAAATTTCCGAAGCAAATATTTCCATCTTCATAAAGACATGCAAAGCCAAAGCTATACCGAAAATTGTAACCTCTATCAGTGAGATTCAAGAACATGTAATCACATAAATTAGTATATTCATGGATTTGTGTTGAGCTGCTAGCCTGAGAGCCAATTAAACTCATGGTTAAGAGACACCATTATTTTATTACGGTTCCGGAAGGAGGTACGACTGAATGGTGAAACCGTCCTTTCGAAACCGACGCCCGTTTTCGTGCTGGATTGTCCCACGCTTTGATTTGGGCTATGTCTGAACATTCCCACAGTCACAATCTGAACATACAAACTCCTGCACGGTCTCTAGCGTCCTTCCTCACACCCCTAATCACTATCGATCTTCTGACTGATATCCATATAAAAGAATACATACAAATATTTGTAGTAATTTAGGGTAAGCCTTTCATTTACTATGTCTTTTACTTTTCCTAACTCGGCTGTTCCTGCGGATCCCGGCATCGCTCGGCATCAACGATGCGAGTTACCTTCCTGACCTTACAACCATGACCATGACCACGACCTCAATCCCGCATGGTTGCAAACCAAAGGTGCGCATTCTGTTCTTATATTCTTCTACATTGCATACACTCATGTGTTTTCGATCCAGGCATCTGTTATGCATGTTGCCTCTAGCTGATAACCCAGCCTATAGCCTCTCCATCAACAGTTGGGCCTGTTATCACTTGTAAGTCAGTCTCATTACAGTTCCGAAAGGAGGTACGACTGATTGAACCGTCCTTTCAAAACCAGCACGCATTTTCATGCTGGATCCTCCCACGATTCATTTTGCTATAACCTTTAACATTCCCACAGTCACATTCACAGCCTACAGCTTCAAACCCTTACAGGGGCTATAGTGCGAACTGCATATCTAACAATTTTCTGTGTAGCAAATATAGTACTTAAATGAATAAATTACAGGTAGGCGAATATTTTCCTAGTGATTTCATTCTCCCTGTGTGGCTATTCCCGCAGATCCCGGCATTGCTTGGCATCGACGATGTGCGTCACCTCCAACAAACTTCCGTTGCATCCACACCACTTGACCCCTCCCAAATCATAAATGACCTCCTAGGCATTATGATATATGTGGTAAGTTAACGGTCCTTCTGCAATACCTTTATATTCACTTCCATATGGTTCCAAGCTGGTCTTGTGGCAAGTAAGATGGTGTCGGCTTGTGGAGCAGGAACTGTGGACTTGGGGTACGACCATGGACGGTTAGGTATGTGTGGCATATTTGTGAGGTTAATGTTATGCTTATTATGAGAGTCTTTAATTGTATATACTGTGCCTAAGTTACCAAATAGAGTGCGGGCACTTAAGACTCTCTGCACGACACGTGGGAACATTTGGCCAAGTTGGGACGGGCATTGAAAAGTTTGCTTAGGGAGACCAGAGGGAGACGTAGGGCAGCTTGTTTTTCGCTAGTAGCATTATCATGTCATGTGACATATTTCCTGCCAGCTCACGCAAATTTAGGCGCCTATTCAGTATTGGTTATCAGTTTTAGATTTGTTTGGTGCTTAGCACACCTACTTCAGCGTCAGCTGGCCTACGCCTCCCCAGCAAATTTTGACACTGTTTCCCAAATTGGAAAATTATTCACACACATTGTCCAGAGAGGACTCTCTAAGTTCTGCACAGTCTATATTCTATGTATATACAAGTAAAAATAAAAATAAAAATATCATAGTGCACAAGATATTTTCTAAACATAAAGTAGCTATGTAGAAGACTCTCTTTGAGGAGGCAGTGTCCAATAAAGTGCACCGACTCTCAATCCTAAGTCCCCCTTTGCTGTGCTTCGGCTCCAAGGTGGAGTTTTGCCAGCATGACAACCGTTCATGTGCCACACTTTTACCATTGAACCACAACCTACTTGACATTCAATGCATCTTCGACAGCATCCATTGCTTGGATGCCTTATTCTCTACTGTCTGGGGCAGAGATGGGTTATTACCCTAGCCTCAGACTGGAACTCTACATGGCTCGGATGGGCTTTGGCCCTAGCCTTCATGTGGCACGGATGGGCTTTAGCCTTAGTCACCAATAAACTCATGGGGTGTGGGTGGGCTTCTGCTCTAGCCTCTGCATTGTTATATATGGCTGTAGCCATCAAAAATATAAAGTCATTACCACTGTGCTGGTTTCCAAAGCTATATAATTCTCTGTCATCTTGCTACAATTTAATGTCGCTGCTACAGCAGAAGCTTATTCAGCTTAGTCAAGTTCAATTGAGGTCTTTATTATATTATATTGTAGTCTTTAACATTATAGCCATATTTGTACCTCTTGCTGCACCCTCAGACTTCAACACAAGTATTTGGTATTGGTCTGGCATCAATTTTGACAACCATAGGTTTACACCTGCAGTAACAGTTCCTCTGCTTCCCTTGACATTTTCACTGCTTCAATCTGAATCAGATGAAAATATAAAATCTATGCAGGATTTCAGAATGAGAATTCAACAGACTTCCTTATATGTTCATTTGATACATGGAGGTACTGCTGTGCAATCAGTGAATGAAACTGATGAAAGCCTTTAAATCTTTACCTTTCTTTGGTTAAATATTACATTGATCAACTGAGCCGTTCTCAACAAGTATCTTCATTGCATTTCATCCATAAGCTGCATCAAAAGAGGGTATTCAGCATGGCTCTCATTCTATTGCTGAAATGCTTTAAAACTATTAATTTACTTGGTGAAATCCCATTTAGCTTTTTGTTTAAACTGAGCTATGATTGGTGGCTAATAAAATGGCAGGACAAATATATGACCTGTTGACTCTCAGATGCTACCTTGGTAAAGCTTCGAATATATCGGCATATTATGTACTGAAATCAATATCAGGTGTTTTGCAGGCAGAGAGCCTTGAAATTTCATAAGCATGGTAGACAACCTTTTAATTATACTAGTATGTTTAGTCTGTTTAGCAGAGCTTTCTGTCAGTATTGGATTGGTTCCTCAAGAGATAAACTATTGAGAAAAACAGTACATCTACTCCATCAGTCTACTTTGCTGGGCAGGCTTACTGCTTCATTATTTTTTTGGTTTTCAAAATCTAACACCAGAGCATATTTTATGATTTATTGTTACCTGTACTTGGCATATTCACTGCATCATTTACTGTCCATTATAAGAGTGCACAAACAATTATTATCTGACCATATTCAACAACTGCAGAGGAGAACATTTCAATCCTACTTCATGACAATGAAAGTGAAATTTTTCTCTGTGCTTATGTTTCTCTGTACTATGCATTGGCTACAACCTTGCCTTATTGACCCATCTCCAAACATAATTTCACATTCTTTTGCATGTGGAGGTGGAGAGAGCTCTGAGTTTATACAGCCAGCCAGCAAGCTTGATGAGGTTGCAAGGGCAGGTAATAGCTTTAGAGGAGCTGAAATACTATGTTATGACATTATTGGTTCAATACCACCTGACATTTTAAATTATATCTTTGAGCTTGAAGGATATAGTGACAGCAATTACTTACAGTCTATATCCCAATCTGATATCAATGACTGTATCATTGCAAAACTCCCTCTCCTAGACCTGGCTAATAGACTGCCTGTGAAAAAACTATCAAATATGATTACAGTACATGGAATGAAGCGTGGCATCTGTAACAAGAAAGGACAAGAAATGAGAGAAATAGTGGCTAAACACAAGGTCTCAGATTGTAAAGCCTGCTCTGATTATGTCTGTGTATTTCATAAGAAGAAGCAGTGCACAAATAAACAGTGTCATAGGGAAGTGCCAATAACCTATCAAAAGAAGCTCACTACACATCAGAGTCAAAAAGAACCTATATTTGTCTGTAAAAATACTAATGTTAACTTCCCCCCACCTCCTCTAAAACGACAAGAGCTTGCTAGCATTGTTTCTCAGTATTGTAAGGCTATATCCCCTGATGAATTTGAAGAAGTCGGATGCACTGTGTGTGGTATGCTGACTCAACGAAAACTAGCAATTCATAAGGATAAGGTTAAATTTGACTGGTCATTGCTGAATACAGTTACCTTGAGTGTTGCAAGGTTAGAGTGTAAGTTTGAAATTGACTCTGATGACTATATTGGACCAGTTATTGATTCAAACTGTACACATGTATGTGTAGAGTGTAATAATCTATTATTGAAAAGAAAGTTACCTTTGTTATCACTCTGTAATGGAAACTGGCTTGGGAATGTCCCTGAACAGTTAAAGGGTCTGAGCTATGCGGAAATTTACTGGTAGCAATGGTTTGCCCTAATTATTGCATGGTTAGAGTGGAAGCAGGAATGAAGAAATTAACAGCAAATGCTGTATTGATTCCAAATCCAGTACCCAAGATATATCACATGCTACCCCCACATCATGATGAACTTGATCAAGTTTTAGCATTTGTCTACACTGGACCTCTCCCTCCTACTAAGGAAGATCTAAAGTGAACACCTTTTCTTGTCAGACAACATAAAGTAACTACTGCACTCATTTGGCTAAAACTAAATCATTCTGATTATAAAAATATAGAAATATCTGAGGAGAACGTACAATCTTATGAAGATGGTGAACCACCAGCCACAATTGAGTATCACAAGCAAGATACAAATAAACATCCCATTGCAGTAGGTCTGGATGATGTAGAGGATGATGAACCAGGCACCAGTAGTGATGATTGTCCTTTTACTGTACATGGCTTGACCAGTGATAATATAGATATTTATGACAGAGATAAATTAATTTCTCAAGCCATAGAACATATGGAAACAGGGGGTAAATCACTTGGCATAGGTACATCAAGTAAACTTGCCTCACTATATAATAATCCTCAGTTATACCCTAAGGCATTTCCTTGGCTTTTTCCTTATGGATTTGGATGTATTGGAAATGAACATGGATTTTCAAAAGTTCCTGAAAATCATCGAAAAAGGCAATTACTGCTATACCATGATAAGTGCTTTTAACAAGACAGTACATTTGTCCTCATGGCATTCAATCATGGTCAGATTAAGACTGCTACAACAGGTGGGTTTCTTCTCACAAAGAAGTCAAACTTTGAGGAAATTGCAAATCACTTGTTAACTGTCAATCAGACAGTCCTGTTAACATTAGCTAATAGAATTAAGATGGGAGAGAAGGTCAAACCTGAATCAGATGAGGAGAAGAAATGCTATCAGATTATTAAGGACTTAGAGCATGTATCTGGTAATGTTGAAGGTTCAGGTACTGGCAGGAAGTTCATGAATAATGAAGTGTGGGCATTA
>KN837165.1:229229-240250 GCA_000827215.1 Sphaerobolus stellatus SS14
TTCAATATCAAGCATGAATGCTATGATGCACTTGATGATTTCCATACTCAACGACAACAGCTTGAAACATATCCTACCAATGATGACCAGCTTCTGAAAGAGATTGATTCTTCATGGTTTGGATTAGATGAAGAAATTAATGATCAAGATCAGCTTAATATTGATGCTGCCAGGGAGGAATATGAGAGACCAAATGGAACTGCATTTAAGAGATTAGATGAAATGCTTCGAACTGAGATATGTTTGCGTGAAGCAGGTTGGGGAGCCACTATTACTACTATTGATAACAAAGTGTTTGAGAATATCTTGACTCCTGAGCAGACAGTTGGATCTTCACAAGAATGGGAGAAATTACTTGAAAGCCAGAAAGTCACCCAGCCAAAAGTAAATGATGACTGTGTTAAATCACATCAAGGAAAATACAATTTAATGGGGCAGGAAAACTACAGAGATAATGATGGAGATGTTACTATTATAGACCATAGTAAGCCTGACAATAGTATTTTATCAGATCAAGCTCAGAAGATTACCAATGCAAATAATGTAACTTCAACGATTATAGAGGAATTTCACTTGAATGCTGAACAAGAGCGGGCATTCAGACTCATTGCTAACCACATATTAAGCAGTAGCAGAAGTCAACTTAAAATGTACATTGGTGGTATGGCTGGTACAGGGAAATCTCAAGTAGTTCGAGCAGTACAAGCTCTCTTTGGTAGAATAGGAAAGTCTGAAATGTTAAAACTTACTGCTCCTACAGGAAGTGCTGCTGTTGTCATTGGTGGAACAACCTACCACTCTTTATTATGCTTTCGTGAAAGAGAGGAGGATAGGCATACAGATATTGCATTGTCCTGAGTTAAAGAAAGACTCATACTGTGCAGATATTTACTAATTGATGAAGTCTCTATGCTCTCGTGCAAGGATCTATACGATATAAGCAAAAGATTATCTTCAGTTTATAATCATCAAGATGTGGCTTTTGGAGGGATAAATATCATTACCTGTGGTGACTTTGCTCAACTTGCACCAGTTGGTGGTAATGCTCTATATGACCCTTTACCATCAGCAAAGAATAACAAGATGAAGCTAACTCAGCAAAAATCTGCCATAGGAAAGGCTTTATGGCACCAATTTACTACAGTAGTATTACTTCGGAAGAATCTGAGGCAGCTTTCAATGAAAGCTGAAGACAAAGCTTACAGAGTAGCTCTAGAGAACATGAGATATAAGGCTTTTACAATAAAGGACATTCAACTCTTATACTCAATGGTTGCACATCAAAATGACAGCACACATAGATTAGAGAGTAAAGAGTTTGCTCAAGTGTCTATAATAACTGCTAAAAACTGATTTAAAGATAAGATCAACATTATGGGATCTTTACATTTTGCTCATGAAACAAACCAAACACTTACTGATTTTTATTCTATTGATAGTCTTACAGAAGTGCAAAATTGTAAGCAGTCAAAAAAGCAGTCAAAAAATACTGGCAGAAAATCTCATATTTCTATTCACCCAGCAAAGCAATTTGCATTATGGAATCTGCACCCTGATCTGTCTGGACATAAAGCAGGTATATTATCTTTATGTATTGGTCTTCCAGTAATGATCAAGAAAAATGTTGCTACTGAATTAGGTATTACTAATGGGGCTGAAGCAAATGTTGTTGGTTGGAAATCACATGTACACAAGATGTGGGGTAAGGATATAAATATTTTGGATGTCCTATTCATAAAGATAGAAAATCCTGTAATTGTGATCAGACTGCCAGGTTTACCAGAAAATGTTGTGCCTTTGACTAGACTGGCATGGAAAGTCAGATGTCAGTTACCTAATGGCCACATTGAAACAATAAACTGAGATCAAAATTGAAGTACTACCAAACTTTGCTATGACTGACTACTCATCACAAGGCAGAACACGACCCTTCAACCTTATAGATTTCACAGACTGTCACACACATTTGTCATATTATACCTGTTTATCACGTAGTGCCACTATAGCAGGAACTGTAATTCTAGGGGGATTTAACCCAAATATGATCCAAGGTGGTGCATCAGGCTGGCTTAGACAGGAATTTCGAGAATTAGAGATGTTAGATGAAATTACTAGGCTACAAATTGGTGGGATACTACATCCAACTGTGAAAGGTGAATTGAGAACTGCCTTAATTATATCTTACCATAAATGGAGAGGGCTTAAAGCTTTACCAGCTCATATACACAAAGCTCTGAAAATCAATAATGGTTGGGAAGACTATTATCGTAATAATTTGGATGACCAGTCTATCACAGACACTATAGAAGAAGTTGGAGAAATGCCCCAAAATAACAAGAAACAGAAAGCAGAATGTGAGGAAATCTCACCCATTAAGCCTGCAAAGCATATAATGATTCAAAGAGACAATGACACTGACATTGAGATGAGAATAGCTTCAGATATGGATCTACAGTTAATAAATTGTGGCTTTCAATGGCATCAGAACTCATGTGCTTTGGATAGCTTATTTACAGTACTTCATTCCATATATATTATAAGCAATGAGGATCATATGAATAATTTTATGAGTTCAAATGAGCTGCTCTCTGAGTTGATTAAAGGCTTCACCTTAATCAAGACTAATGGTATCAGTCCTGAAGACCTGCATGAAAGAATTAGAGATGGTCTAATTACAAAGTTTGGTAGAAGATCCTATGGAAGACATTTGCCTGGTTTGGTGCTTTATCGTCTACTGGAAATCTTTTTTGACATGTCACAAGTGGTATATTCAAAGGATCTGTATTGCACTCATTGCAATGTAGTGCAACAGGTAACTAATGTACATCATTCCCTTGTACCTATCATCAGTCTGATAAAGCATGATAATCTCCCAGGGCAGTATGACAAAGGTCTGATAAACACATTATAATGCGCTGCCAGGTCAACAGGCATTATAATCTATTTTGGATTTTTATGACAATTCTGTCATCATTAATACTAGTCCAATAGTCTTCGCTCGTCTCGAATTTATCTTCACTTGCGAGGATATGTCAAAGCGAAGATGTGATATTGCTCTGGTTCGGAACCATGAATATTCCAAATGGTGGCTAAGGACGAAATGGGAGGGCTGTACGGTTTTGGAAGAAAAGAGTTATACATTTATTCTCCTAAAATATCTAATACGTGGTTGCCATCTAATCCCAGCCTTCGAGAAAGATGAAGGAAAATACTATCTCAATGCTCTTGTAGACAGTGATGCATTTGTATGATTTTTCCTGATTAAATAACGTAATATAGCATTCTTCACAGCAATTTATTGCTCAGGGAGTGGAATATTTACATATCAAATTTATTAGATTTTGTTGTACTTGACAAAATCTGACAATGCCTGACAACTGTGCAGACAAACCTGACAAACACCTGACAAAAACATTATAAGGCATTGTCAGGTTTTCAGGCATCATATTGTGTTTTGGATTTTTGCGGCATCAAATTCAACCGCTTATTTCATTTTCTTGTGTTAGCTTTGCCACAAGAATCCTTGTTATACAGATGAGAATGAACAGGTCATCTCATTGTACTGTGGTAATGCTTGTGCAAAGAGAGCAGGGGCACCTCTGCCTAATCTTGGGGGTCTCGTGAAGAGGGCCAAAGATTTAGACCTCCCTCAACTCCTAGCTCAAGAAGCGCAACTCGAAAAAGTCAAGCACAACCCTGTTGAACCACAGTCAATAAATTCTCTGGTGAAGGGAGGTGTTTGGAGAGTCAGTGAACAAGTTTTAAAGCCATTGTGAGCATGGAATTGACATAAATATTAGCTAGAGAGCAAGGAAGGAACAACAGATGTCTTACTTACCTGGAAGTACAACAATGAGGAGTAAGTCCAGTTGTTGATAGAGAATTTTTACTTCGTCTAATGTTGAATATTCCACATAGAATCCGTGTTAACTTCAATACGGCTGAGTTAGACCCATTCGAACCTGACGAAGATTCGGATGATGAAGATAACAATCAAGGTGGTTTTGCTCCCCAAGAAGATGACAATGAGTTCAACAACGAAACCGCACCACAGCCCATTGAGTGCCGCATATCCAATGCCAAGGTACTTTGAGGCTTTAAAGCTTGTGTTTGAATGACTCACTTAGAACAACTGTTTGACTAGCCTTGTGGAGGCGCACTACTCATCAATGGTTACGTGTGGTCAAATAAACTGAGTATTTTAAAGATCTCCTACATCAAGGATGCTAGACTTGTTAGTGAGGATACTGCAGAAGCAGACAATAAAATTCTTGCTTCCGGTGTTGGTCCTGAGGTATTTAATCCAACAGCAAATTCGCGTATAATGTCTTAATACTGAGATGCTTTAGTTTGAAAGTCTGCCAAAGCGTATCCAAGAAGAATTCGGAAAGTACCTCGATGACTGTGGAATTGACAGTACTTTGGTGCAGGCCATAAATGGGTTCATCAAGTCTAAGATGCAAAAGGTACATCATATTCGTGATAATATCCTGACTGATTATTCTAACAATAATCACCCACTTTTTAGGAGGCTCTAGGATGGTTTGAAGCTGTCCAAGCCTTCGTTGCAACATGATCAACTGGCCAAATGAGCCGTGGAGCACCTGGCAAAACAGTTTGTCTAATTTTTATTTCCATTTAATTATTTATCTATAGTCCATTTAAAAAGCAATATATATATGTATAAGAGCCTTCCTCCCAATTCTCCTCAGTCAAAATGCTAGTTTTCAGCTCTTCTTCATTATTCCTTTACTTTGTTTGATGCTCATTTTTCCTTTTAAATTTTTCCCTTTTATTTTTCTCTACCTGGATTCCTGGCTTAAAGTGTATGTACCGACAGAGTGTATGCATAGGGAGTGAGTATCTTCAAACTATTACAGTTCCTTCATGTGGACAGATTCTAATGGAACTGTCCTCATCTTACGTCTTTGTTCTCGTACTATTCATGAGCCAGCAACACTTTGGCAATGACATGTGAAGGCAAATAACCTCTACAGGGTGTGGACAGCAGCGATATTCCATGTCAAGAGAAAGTTTAGTGCTGGAAGGTCTTCCAGAAGTCCGAACTGATGATCAAGCTCCGAAAGACCTCTTTTCTTGTGGATCATTTCCTGACAGTGGAACATATTCTATAGGCTGGGGGAATTAGCTAAATCAAAGGAGAGCACATATTTCAGGATGATTTTTGGATATGCTGTAGCACAGTTAAAATGGTGAAGTTTGAACCATCTTTTATCCATAATGGTGGGCCTGTGTTTAAGATATAAAAATCACAAGTTTTGGTCAGCCATGAGGAGAAGATGAAAACATCAGGTTGTTTCAAAGGCTACAAAGATCAGGTACTTTAGCTCTATGTTGTTATACCACATAATACAAATGCTTGAGATGGGTGGCGTGAGTTACACTTTGAGAAAATTGCAAAGTTTGGGGTGTAGAAGGAGGGGGAGAGGGAGGGGAAGCAAACACAGTATTTTTTGGAAGCATACCAAAAGCTAGTATGACTGACAGCTAGTATGACTGACAGGAATAATGATCATCTTGCTTGTCTACTTTATGTGTCTTAACATCTACCTATTCATGCAGGAGAGCCTGGGGAGCAGGTTTCAACTTATATTTTATGAACAGAATCAGTTGTATATTAGAATGAAAAAGTACAGGAGCTTGGTGCCCAGCATCAAAAACCCAATAATCAAATTGTAAAATATTATCTGGAAATGGTTTATGAGCTATTGTAAAATGTTTGCAAAGCATGATTTTTTGCAAACATCATGTGATTGTGGAAGTCTGCCTTATGTACTGAAAACAGCTGTAAGTATTCCTTGACTGAGTAATGAGATAATGCTAAGTGCCCATTAGTGTCCCCATATTGGTAACTCCCCAGGACAGAACATTTCTCAAGTGAGACACTGAAGAGGTTCCAGCAGAAGTCTAAAATATCCCTTGGATTAGGGAACCGTCGGTTGGGATCAAATTCTGAAGAATCTGGTTCAAAGACTACTGCTTCCGCTAAGATATCCAAACAAAGTGGTTTACTTGTGAACACCACTCATACCAGGAGTCTTGCTGTGATATTTCTTCTGTACTTTTAGTCAAGGGGAGGCAGAAGAAATAATAATAGACACCATCCCGATAAATCCTGATAAGGTCTTAAGAGCTACCTACCCCCCTTACAAATTGCCTTATTTTGAAGGTAAATCCCACGCCTTTTGCAGGGGGAGAAATCCCGGAGGGCCCCCACACCACTAAATACTACAGAACACAGTATTGCTTATCTCTTTTTAGTCATGCTGAGGGTATATCTTTAATGGTCATCCAATTCGTGAATATATATGAGGTCTCACCATCGCAATTTGTCCATTCAGCTATGTAATTCAATAATTTATACAAATTCTATTGATTAAATAGCTAGCCCCCATTTACAGACGCTTGAGTGGTCCTCTTGGGAAGTATCTCAATAGAATATTAAGCAAAACTTAGGGTTTATTGGATCTCTAAAAATCCCAACAAGGTCTCGCTGAGGACCCCCTAGCCGATGTATCGGATTTTGCTGGTTGCTTCCCTTTGCTCCTAGTAGTATCAGTTTATATTCCTATCCAGGGTCTCAGGGAGCGAGTATAATGCATCCCGTGCATCGCGCGGGCTTAGGCAGCCTTTGAGTCTTTCTATTTGACACTCCACCCAACAAAACCTGAAAGAGCATGTTCAATGGTTAATGTATGTAATATTAGAAGGACTTACATTCCATCCGCTTTACTGGCCAATATGTCGATGCTTTCCATTTTCAATGTGTCACTCCATTTTGAGAATCTCGGTTCTCCTGCGACGGTTTCAGACACATCGAGCTAATGTCTTCATCAACTTGAGGAGCTGTTAGACAAATTTATTCAAATCTTAGACGTCCAATTCCAGCCTCCAAGTAGGGCTCTCGACGGCTGGTTACAAGCAGATTGGGATTTGACAAGTCCGAATGCCCCACTAATTCTCGTAAGACAGACAGAAGTGGATCCCGTTCTGGCAAAGAAACCTTGTCCAGAGCATCCAGAACAATATATGTTCTCCGGAATAATCGGCTAAGGCACTTGATAATGTTCAGGAGAACTGAGGACGGAGGGCGTGTCATATTATTTTTGTACCGGTAAACGATGTCTGAGGGAATGTTTGAAATACATCTGCAAAACGGGGTAGCAATTGAGGATAACATGTTGTATGCCGTCTGTTTCTTTTCATCAGTGTATAAAAAGAAAAAGTAAGCCAAAGCATTTGTTGAGTTAGCTTCCAATGCGACATAATTTCTTAACTTTCTTCGCATCTTTGTCCGGGTGTATAAATTTCGAGAGCGTAGTGACTATTTGACCGGTAAACCGGAGGAGGCCTACGATGCTGGCTGAGATGGAGAGGGGATCCATGGGGGATGGTAGGAAACGATGGAAGGTGAAGGAGCCGAGCCTGAAAAGCCTGTGGGAGTTAGAGTGTCAGTGGCCTCCAAGGCTGTGCACGTGATTGACCAGCCACACCTTAGCTGAGATGGAGAGAGGATCGATGTGAGATGAAATGAACCGGTGCAAAGGAAGACCGGAGTTTGAAAACCAGTGATGATGGCAGCGTGCTTGCTCTGAGGCAGTGGGACCACAGCACTGTGTCGATCTGACGTCTAAATTTAACTTGCACCGATATCGAAGGGACTCAGCACTTTTGGTTCACATCACTCTTGCAATTGGTACGATTGGACAGGCCTCCAGGACCGCAGTATTACAATATGGTATTCTAACCAACCCTATAACGTCTATTGGCAGGTTTCTCGTTATCGACTGCACAAAGCGATCCAAGTGAGCAACAGGTTTGCAGGACGAAACATCTGGGATCTGTACGGCCTTTGAGCGATTACGATTGATAGAAGAGCGTGTGAAGGTGGATGTTGAACATCAGAAGGATATGTCGAATTCAGCAGCAGGGGTTGTGAACGGTACCCTTCAACCTATCCAAAGAGTTAGCAAACATATCGGAGCCGAAATTGAAACATAACTTACACATAACGTTCAACATGGTGTTGGACAGGTGTTCATAGGGTCATACATGAGCAGATACGAGATACGGGTTGAAGTGGCCTGACAACATAGCCACCCAAATAAAAACTTGACAAGACGCAAGAACAAACAATCCTACGGTGTAACGTATCATCAGAATCACGTTACACAATTTGACATAATGGAGATAAGGTACCTGAAGTAAGGATACGACCATGGTGCAGATTATCCGACTGGGACTCCCGTCTCAATTGCTGCTAGCTGGCGGCAAGCGTCCCTCATTTTAGTCATAATAGGTCGATTACGATGGTCGTAGAGCCTTCGTACATGCAGAGACATGTCTATGTTGAAAAACAAGGTGCAAGCCTGGCAATGGTAGACACTGGAGGAGGGCTACGGCCCTACAACGTAGGCTGATGAATGCGATTTGGGAAGAGATTCCTGAGAGATAAGATGTCACATCTTGGCTTCAACAAAATATATCACTTTCGCACCTGTGAACCGGAAGATGATAAGGCTTCTGCAACGATGTACAACATGCACGGGGGACGTACTGAGCTTGCACTCCGACCTCTTCCTGCCGCTCAGTCTCAATTCTCGAGACAAGGTACAATCCAATGAAGGTTGTTACCGGTTCTCGATCCTCTTTGGATACGAACAATGGCCTAAAGGACGGCGTAAATGAGATACTGCGACTCGTATTGTAGATAGTTGCGTACGTACGTCGATGTTCCAGGATCACGAGTTATAGGCTTGAACTGGCATGGTATGAGGTTATGTGTCATTAAAGTATTGTCCAACGTGAACGAAGACGATTTGTACAGAGAATGGTGGTATAGGACGGCAACTCGGTGTAGCAGCAAAAACAGGACGACTTAACCGCCCAGTTGTGACAAAGCCGCTGACTCAGCCATTGTCTTCGCGATTGACCGCATCTACACTATTTGACCACACCACCATTTCCAGCACAAACCACGTATGTTTTCTTTAATAATGAATATCTATCCACTATATTCGAAATAATGATTCGATATCTTGCACAGAATCAATAACACCCTCGTATTTCCTACCGGTATAGCTCACTGGTACGTGTCGCGTCGCGTCCCAGGCATTTCACTCATTGTTTAATAGATTTATATTTGAACAGCCAATAACTTGGCATGGTGATCAAGAGGTCTCTGGTGGAAATCAAAATTGACACATGGACAAGAATCGCTGCGCATATTGAAGACAAACAAAGGTTATCCTCCCTGTCGCGGACCTGCCGACTCATACGCGAAGTTGTTCTCCCATTACTCTTTAACACTCTCACATTCGAAGGCTCTAATCCAAGATATGCTCATGACTCTCTCACATACATCACACGACTTCTTCATCTTCAACAACGCATGCAATCCATTATCGATCGGAAGCCAGACCTCACCCACCATATCCATCATATCGAACTACGAAATTGGTCTTTTCTAGTAGTTCCTTCTCTTGATAAGATCCTTCGAAACGGTACCGAAGAAAATCCGTTATGGAAATACTACTGCGAGCACGGAGATACCTTCGACGCCGCGTTTCGTTCGGAACTACTGTCTCTGCACGCTGCAACGTACAAGAAAATTCTCAAATTTGCACGTCTACTCCCCGAACTCAAGTCTATTACGCTAACGGAAGGCTCTATTGTTAGACATGGCGTTGTGACAGACCTACATCCTGAAATCCTCCCGGATCAATCTCGCCTGTACCACAGCATAACCTTCGATTGTACCGACTGCACACGAGCTGACGTATTAGATTCCATTCTCGGTTTTGAGGAATGCATGGCGGAGATAGGAGAGTACGAGGTAGTACAACAAGACTTCATCTTGGACACTACGTATTTCCAAACTGCGGTGAAAGAGTCGAACCTTCCTATACAACGTCTCCGTGCAGATACTCGCGGCTTGTGGCGGATGTTTCCTACAGAATCAATGCCTATTCCAAGACTATCCAATCTACAAGATCTCTGTATTTCTACTGGGTCGACTTTTGTATCAACGTCTCTGGAGGCTATTATTGTCGGCACCCCCACCCTTCACCGGTTGGATATTGATGTGCCAGATTGGGAAGTGGATCTGAAGATCCCTCAAATTCCTCGATGTGCACTTCAAAAGCTCAAAGTTCTCTACGGCGATGTTTCTTTCGTAACACTTATTCTTCGAGATCCGACTGTTCAGGTCCATACACTTGGGCTGCTTCATTGGTACATCTGGGAATTGGCTTTGAGAGAGCACTACGGGAAAAAGAGTGACGAGGATTCAGATTCAGATTCGGATGAGACGCTCGTTCCACGCAGAATTCTGAGAAGCGGGGAGTCAAATGAAGCCGGGAGCATGTGGCCCTTCGATTTCACGCCATTGTCGATGCAGAGAATCAGGACGTTGGATATAAGCGCTGCAGAGGGTTTGAACTGGAAGGATTTAAAATACATGTCGAACGTTTGGCCGAATATTACACACCTCCTTATTGAACAATTATCACATTTCCAGGATCCGGACGCTTGGATTTCAAATCCGGAAGAGAAGGTATGATTCTTCAACGACGCGTTTAACTGACTGTTTACGCCGCATTGAACGCATATAGTCTGTCATCGAAAATCTCATCATCCACTCCGCGTGCTTCACCCACCTTACATCTATCCGCATCTTTGATACAACGATTATCGAAGCCTGTTCGTCTGATCCTCCCCCCAAGACTCGTATTTCCGCCTATCACAGCTCGACACTCCCTGAACACGTGAGATTTTTACACCCGCAACCGGCGTTGAAGGAGATTATATTTGAGGCAGTATCGGCGGTGGAATGGGTGCATTGGGAGGTGGATGGGTGTAGCGAAGGGTGGTCTCAGAGACAGTTGGAGTCTCAAGTTTGGCTTAATTCGGATGTGGCGGATTTGCTGCCGAGTTACGAGGACGTTGATGATGAAGAGTTGGTGAGGTTTTTAAGCGGGTGCGAGCAGAAGATGTGGAAT
>KN837165.1:240880-270450 GCA_000827215.1 Sphaerobolus stellatus SS14
CTGTACGATACAGGAGTTTAAGCTATTTATACTATATCGGATTCGAGCGCTTGTGTGTGACGAGAATCCGTGAGTTTGGGCATTAGTAAGTGCTTCCTTACACTTGTCCTGCTTAGGTGACGAGACCATATTTTGCGCCGCATCTCGTCTTCGTACGGAAGGGTACGTCGATATCTCATAACTCTCTACATAACGTTGACTCTCCTCTTGGATCCTTTCAATCAGATTTCACTTTTGCTATTCCCTAGACAAGACATACAAAGTCACCACCCTCTATGGACGTCTGTCCAACGTAGGAACTTTACGATGTTCTAGTCGATGGGCGCGTATTGAGATATCTTGTCTATGCTGAGAACCAATCCATATGTATGTTCATCCTTTATGCTACGATTGGAGTTTAGGTTGACACAAGACATCGTTGATTAAGTGCTTCAGCATCTGTTGGGATCTCTTTGGCAACTTCAACGGATCCTTCAATCTGGGCGCCGAATTATTTCTTTCTGGATGTGTTATGCATCATCTATCGTCATTTCATCGCAGTCCCATACGCTGCATGGTGCTCAACCTACCTTCTCACCCGTCCATTTCTCCTCTACCTCAATCGCCTCGAACCCTGCCAAACGTTGATACTGGTCCATATACACTAGACGCCAGGTATCACAGCTCAAGCGCTGGCTCCTCGCTTGAGCCATGGTCGTGTTGTTCAGAGCCAGGCTAACGGGGACGGGACAATCTTCAAGGTACATATATCCGTCCAAGCCTCCAGTATTGACCAAGTCTTATACCTTTCATATTTTGCATAAGATCTTCTGTCTTCAACATACCACATTGCGCGCCATACAACTGGATCTAAGCATCAAGGCGACGGACGCGAAACGAGTCACGAGCATGAACATAAACGTACAATACGGTTAACTCTCTTCAGCTTCTGATTAAAAGGCACCTGTAATGGGTACCTAGATTTTTTGGGTAGCAACAAAAACCTTTATCGTACATGGACGGAGTTCCTGCATCTCATTCGATAATGGAACGTCTCAACACTACTCTCCTTCGTTACTAGGCTGCTCGATAATGGTTCTTTCAGCGAACCGACCACACCCGCGCACTCGTCAACGCTGCTCGGGGGAATCTCAAACATCGCTATTCCGAAAACGATGCGGCCCACAAGCAAAATTATCTTCTGGTTTGAACATGCTACTGCTGGGATATGGACTCGCGGACCACGGCGAAGTTGATTTAAATACTAACTACTCTCTCAGAGATGTATGAGATAGGCAGAATCAGGAATGGCTAGCCCTCTCCCTTTGTTTCGAGACACGCTACACTATCGATTCCCAGTGTAAAGGATGCCTCGACATGAAGGATACATACTGTTATGCCGTTCCCGGGTGTCTGTCGTCCTTCTCCAGACATTGAGCAATCCCTGATGCTATACTCTATCCTCTTTAACAACAATACTGGACCGCACCAACGAAGCATTATATGATTGTTAGTATATTCTCCACTGGCAACTCCCAGAGCAAGACTCATCTCGTACACCTTCTCTGTTCAATGTTTAGGAAAGTAATAGGTAAGTTCGTAATACAATCTATGCGCCAGGTTCAATTCTTGACAATTCTCTAAAGGTCTTGCTTAGCGATCGAGGAGAGCTTACTCGTTAGCAAGATTTCATTCATTTAACACAGTACGTCGCACAGGTTCTAAGCGGATTGCCTACGACTGTCTGTGCGTTGATTGAAGCTCTGGCCAATGCATTGGCTAAGGTGCGAAACATCCATTCATTGGCTTTCATACCAAGCAAATTATTGTATTATCTCAGGCAGATGTCTCTCTCAAGGTTGTTCTCGCCAACGTCGACGTCCAGGACTCGAGCATAATCACCGGCATATTGAATGACAACAAGATTACCGTTCTTCGTCGCCGCGACCTTATTCTCCCCGCCGTAAGTTTTCTTTTCGCCAAGTGCAAATAGGCACTGAGACACTCTTTGTTTATAGGCTGGTGTTAATGTTCAGGCTGCTGTCGCCAACATTGGTATTAACTACAGCACGCTCCTAAGCAACATTGGAAACAACAACGTCATTTTTGTTCGTTCACTCCCCGAGACCGTCGATATTGCAGCATTGGTCAAGGCTATCGCAGATGCTGCTGCTGCAGTCGGAGTAGATATCAAGACCCTCATCACTAATACACTGGAGGCATTGAGGGGTTTTCTTAGAGGAAAACACTGGGAAAACCTTAAAAGTGCACCCCATCTCTTCAGTGTTTTCTCATGAATTATGTTAAAACCATAATAAATGTTGGTTTTCTTTTGGTTTTCCTTTGATGTTTGGGAAAACACTGAAGAAATGGGGTTTACTTCTAAGATTTTCTTAATGTTTTTCTCAGCAGAAAATCCCTCAGTGCTTCCTGTGATATCAACATTGAGAACTCCAGCATTTTGACTGACATTCTCAACGGCAACGAGATCAGCATTGGTCATCGTGATCTACCTATTGCCCTCATTACTGCCGATGTCCTTGCCATTCTCAAGGCCATTGTTACCGCGGCTTTGGATGCTCAGGTCGATATGTTTGCGACCACATTGAATGCTGGTCTTGATAATGCCACCATTCTCTCCAACACCCTAAACAATAACACCATCACGATTCTGCCGATTTTCACCCATAATACTTCTGCTTTGGATGTCTACTCCATCGTCCTCATTCTGGTCCAGGCTTTGATTGCTGTAAGCTTTCTCACTTTATTCTTCTTCACGTTGTACAATCACTCATCATGCTTGTGATAGGTTGGGGTTCCCATTGATATTTTTGCTTTGAACATGTTTATCAAGAATTCAAACATTGGTACCAACATCCTCAATGACAACATTATCAAGATTCTCGGAATTTAACTTATTAAGGCTCATGCACTGTAATCTTGTTATATTGTGTCTCATTTACCATTTGGACCGTTTCTGAAATCAATGTACTTAGTAACAATATCTTTATAAATTTGATGCTCTGTCATGATGTGATCTTTCAATGGAGAAGAGCATCTTTATGAATGTGTAGTTTATTTTTATTTATTTTTATTTTCAGGAAGACACACCGAAGTGTCAATTTCAATTCCTCCTTCCCCACACATATTCTGTTATATGGTTTATTGACCCGATCAGGTCTTTCATGTTTGATTTCTTTCTATTTATTCTCTCATTCTGTTGTACTCTATTTTCATTCTTGTTTGAAGAAGAGAGGAGCTAGGGAATGAAGAGTATGAGTTCTTTTTTCTTTTTCTGATCAATTTCTTTGTGCAAGTCACAATTGTAAGTAGTATTCTATACACACAATTGCCGGATCACATGAATAAATTGACATGATAATAAAAATTCAATGACTAAACCAAGACTGAGTGTAAAGATTATGTCTTTACGGTGGTTTTGCTAATCACACCTGTGCACAGACTGTTTATGGTTTGTATTCAGTTACTATATAGTACAGGTGTAGGTTAAGCCGGGGAGCGCTAGTTGCTGACCCAGGTATTTATACTACGGAGTTATGTAAGGTAACTATATATATTATGTAATAAAATAGTATCTACGTGGACACATATATAAGTGTCCATAAGAGTCCACAAGGACTTAGAATAATTGACGTGAAGTCAACTCATTGTATATACTATTATACAAGAGACACATATATGCGTCTGGTTACAAGTCTAATCACAACTTTATACTAAGGATTAATTATAATCCCTTACACCCTCCCCCTTTTGACTGAGTAGGCAGGCCTACTCAAGATTGTCTGTGTATACCTTGCGAGTGAGTTCCTCAGACAGTTCCGCTGTAGAAGCACGAACGGTCCCTTGAGGAACTAAGCTATCAAAATAGCTTATGCGTGCCCATAGTTCACGGGTGTCGGCAGGGGGTTGGAAGAAGGAACCTCCTTCTCCATAGTCTAGCCTATCGGCTAGAGATGACAATCCAGTATGCTGGATCGGAATAGGTTCAGGATCAGGCTCATCCTGATCCATAGGTTCCCCCACTGTAGGGGGGGAGTAGAACGGGTTCCCTTGTACAAGGGGAAGTAAGTCATCATGAATGCAGAAGTGGTTCATGGCGCCTCCTTTCAATGAGGCAATCTCATTGGCCCTAAGTAGGGAATGAAGGGTAACTTCGTTCCATATCATTCTAGTAGAATGTCAAATAAAATAAGGCTCAATTTTTTCTCAAGCCAGATCGGGAGTGACCCCAGTGTTGCAGCCTAACCAGTAGGCGAATTGGCTTGTGTCGAGCTTTTGATGGTGGGGTAAGGCTTTGGCTTCTGCGTAAAGTCTTCGCATCTCAGCATCATGGACGTCTTGCTCCACTATCCATTCAGAGGCGCCTCTGAATGCTGGCTGATCCCATCGTTCAGCCCTAGATTTACCCAACAGTTTGGGTAGTACCCCTGTGATAGAGGCGGGAGGATTGGCAATGATCCTCTTTTGTTTTGGTGAGGGGCAGTAACCCCCAATAGCAGGGATACCTGCTTCACAAATGACCGAGAGTCGTTTTGGGATTTTTTGCTTGTAAGACGAGCACAGCTGTTGGGGGGAATGACTGGGATGTACTGAGGAATGTCCTCAGGAATAGTAGGAAGGCCCGTGGGGTCTTCATTGTCATCCTCACCATCAGACACAGGGATATCGGAAAGGTGATATCCATTCTTTTCAGCCTAGGCTGTGTCCTTGCCATGGAGGGCGTATCATGCCCTCCCAACGTAATAGTCAAGCTCCCTTTTGAGGCACTTGTTCTTGAGGATCTGGTCCTCATTGCAGGATAATTCAGCAGAATTATCCTTAGCTTCTTGGAGCTCCTTCTCCAAGGATTGAACTTGATCAGTCAAGTTCTGGATGGTGACTCTTCGAGAGTCAAGTCGGTCATAGAGCTGGGATGTTTTAGCCCTACATTCCTCAGCCAGTGCTTCGGCTGATTTCAGTGATTCTTTGAGGATGTTGTGGACCTCTAACAGATGATAGTAGTCGTCTTGATACCTGACCAGTTTAGGCCAGGCTTCAGCCACAGCGTGACTGACATCCTTCTCAGCAAGACAGATTTCGTATGACCATTTGGCGGCCATACAATGTGATGCCGAGGCATCACAGATGGGGCAACCCATCTTGTGCTTTATTGCGACGAATCCAGGAGCGGATTCGATGACCCACTCATTGGAGGGGTCCATTTTGAATGCCTGTATGGCACTCATAGGGTTGGTGGATGGATCCACCTGTATTTGAGTGTTATGCTCATGATCCATGATTGTGGATATGAGGTAAGATACAGTTAGGGTGTCTTGCAATTTTAAGCCTTGCGGCAGCGGGGCTCGAATATTTTTATTGGCTTGCTGTGTACCGGCAAGCTGGCCAGACGCCTGGTGCAACCGCACCTCAATTCAGCTTATTGGCTGATTGTCACGTGAATTACACATGATCACGATGCACTCATTAGTGGCATCGAAGCAGTTGCTGGGGATTATCAATCCCATGAATCTTGAGGTATCTCTCGAGAGCTTCTAATTTGTTGCATTCATGCAACGGTTCCCATGTGATGTTGCCTAACGTCCATTTGACCTGGAAGTCAATCTTCCCGTTATTGGTCCATTGGTGACCAATAATCTCATTGACGAACCATTCTTGTTCGTCATTTGTGCATAGTTTGTACAGGGCATTTACTTCCCTATTAGGGAAGTGTTCATCATCATTCGTAATATGCGAATGAATTAGTTTCATATGGAACGTTGGGTGTATCCGACATTTTATTAATTCTGGAGGTAATTCCAGACCGATGGTAGACTTGTTATTGTCTACCCTAAGGACCTTGTAGGGTCCTATGTATTTGGGGACAAGTTTATGCGCTCGTCCTTTGGGCATGCTTAGGTTTGCTGTAGATAGGTAGACCAGATCGTCTACTTTGTATATAGGAGGTTCTCTCCTATGCCTATGGCGAAGTGCATTTGTTCGACACACTTTTCAATAATAGTGTCATGTGCTGCTATCAAATTCCACTTCGCTTTTTCAGCGAATTGTTGAATACATTGATAATTCGAGGCCATGGTCATATTGACCGAAATACAGGGCATATACCCATATATCAATTTGAATGGTGTGAATCCTGTGGTAGCACTAGTGCTACTGTTGATGGCGAATTCTACCATCAGGCATTTTTCAGCCCAGTCCTTTTGGTCGTCTTTGACCACTGCTTGCAGTATTTGAGCAATAGAACAATTAGCTCATTTTGTAGCACCATCAGTTTGCAGATGGAATCCTGTTGACATTAACAGCTTGGTTCCTAGGAGTCGGTGTAACTCCTTCCAGAATATTGAAGTGAACTTCGAGTCTCTATCAGATACGATAGATGTTGGTAGTCCATGTAATCGAACTACCTCCTGGAGGTAAATCCAAGCTACCTCCTTAGCTGTTATTGTGGTCTTTGTCAGGACCAAATGTGTCTGGGACGTCAGATGATCTATTATGACTAGTAAATAGTCATGTCCGTTGGACACTGGTAGTGGTCCAACGAAATCCATACTGATGGATTCTCAAGGTTGTTCGGGAATCGGTAGAGTATGTAGAAGCCCAGTGGGCTTCTGATTGCTATACTTGATTGTCTGGCATCTTCCACAGGAGCTGCAGAAGGCTTCTACATTGGCTGTCATTGACAGCCACCAGAAGGATCCTTGAATGTATTTCAAGGTTTTAAATGGACCAAAGTGTCCTATCGTTTGGTGGGCTTGGTCAATCAGTACTTCGCTGATCTGTCTTCCCCTCCAAAGAGTGTTCCTCAGAACGCATACAACAGAGCAACCAAGGCTGTTCTTAATCCAAAGGAGCTTTTCCTTTAGCGCATAGCGGCTTTGCTTTTACATCCAGTAGTACCCTTGCACAGAGGGTGTCCTTGGTGTATTCAGGAATGAACACCATTTTTAAGTTGATATCGGACTTGACTTTAGTTCCGAGCAGTATTCCATTTGCACCAGATTCGATAGTGAGGACATCATTGTTGTCCTCAATATTGGGAAGCACTGTTGCTTCCAGCATAGATTAATGCTGGTTCATCTCATTGGCTTCCAGGATTCTGTCTTCCTGGATCTCCAAGAGGTGCTGTGATTGTCTCAGAGTGTTTGTGCAGATTTGAACAGCACATTCTATTG
This sequence comes from Sphaerobolus stellatus SS14, assembly GCA_000827215.1. NCBI lineage: Eukaryota > Fungi > Basidiomycota > Agaricomycetes > Geastrales > Sphaerobolaceae > Sphaerobolus > Sphaerobolus stellatus. The sequence goes on from KN837165.1 coordinate 248,050, forward strand.
GGAGAGTATCTCTTTCGGGATCGAGTTTGTGATCCATATCGACGAAGTTAACTTTGTCGCAATGATCTGTTAATAGATCAAATTCATGGTAGCGCAATAATGCATCTGCTACCCGATTGCGTTCCCCTGGAATCTGTAATGTCTCGTAATTAAAGTGAGACAGGAACTGCATCCATCGGACTTGCCAAGGAGACAACTGTGGTGCAGTTTGGAAGTATGACAGACCAGCATTGTCTGTCACAAGGATGAATTTTCGTCCTAGCAATTTGTCTTGCCATTTGGCAAGGGCTTCAACAGCGGCAAGAGTTTCTTGCTCAGGCACAGTGTAATTATGCTGTGCCTTATTGAACTTCCTGGACAGGAAGCCAGCTGGGCAACAAGTCTCCCAGTCTTTGCCTTGGCTGTACATGGCACCAATGCCTGACTGACATCCATCAGTGATAACCCATATGGGTTCATTCAATTCAGGATTGATCGGCTTAAGTATAGGCAATCTACATGCCAGCAGTTTTATCTGCTGGAAGCACTTCTCATACAGAGGAGTCCACAGGAATTTCCTGTTATTTTGGGCAGCAGCCGAAAGAGGGGTGCTATATGTGGATATGTCTGGCATAAATTGTGCCAAATACTGGACTAGGCCCAGAAATCGTTGGACATCTTTATACATCCTAGGAGTGTGCCATTCATGGACCACTCGCATTTTATCCATGTCAGCATGGATACCCTTATCGTCTATGATATGGCCTAGACAGTCCATACGTTCAGAGTAAAGATCGGCTTTACTTGGGGAGAGAAACAATTGAGATTCTCTAAGGGTCGCAAAGACCAGACCGAGGTGTTCCTCGTGATCCTCAATTGAATTCGAGAATATAAATATGTCGTCCAAGTAAACATGGACGAATAGGCCAATGTATGGCCTGAAAATAGCGGTCATTAATCACTGGAAAGTTGAAGGAGCATTACAATCTCCTTGTTGCATAACTTGGCTCTTGAAAGTGCCATAAATTGTCAAAAAAGTAGTTTTAGCGACATCTTCAGGGACGACCCTGATCTGCTCGTATGCTTCAGACATATCGAGCTTCGAGTGATATTTTGCTCGTGCTACATCATTCCTGATGAGATCCATGTCCGGAAAGGGAGTAACATCTCTTTCAGTATTTGTGTTTTGAAGTCGCAAATCAAATACTGTTCTCAGTATTTCTTTCAATTTCTTGAATATGTCGGGATCAATTAATTTGATCCTATGATTTACCTCAAGCATTGGGGGTAATTCCAAGGGTATGTCACCAAACAGGTCGCTATACTTCTCCTTCCACTGGGAGCGGAGACTACTAAAGTCGTCTTTAGTAAGCTGTAGGCTTACTCGAGCAGAAGAAATAAGTCTTCTTTCTCTTTGATTGAACATTTCAATCCCACTGGTAGGGGCTATATCCCTACTAGGAACCTTGATAGGTTCCTGCAATGCTGATCAGCGTGAACGCCTATTATTTCGAATATTAGTTTCGAAAAGAGTGACTAGGGGTAGTCTTGTGTATGAGGACATTGTGGTCCTCAGTGATATTGTTGTTTACAACATTATTAGGAATGTTGTTTTCTTCATTGACCTCTTCAATCAGTACACCAGACTGCTTCTGGTCATGGACTGACTTTTTATAGTCACTCCCGCTTACAGTAGCTTTGGTACTGTATATGTTATCGTTATGATGGGTAGTACGTCCATCATGGGTGACTATATTGTTGTAATAGTTTACGATGTTTGTAGTGTTTAGAGCACTATTAATGTCTAAAATGACATTGTAAACATCGTCGTTGCATACATAAGGCTTGTCCCTATATATGCGTCAAAGCATGTCTAAGGGTCGTTTGATACGACCGTAGTATGGTAGCATATATGCTACCATACTTATGAGTTTTTGTAGTTCCTTCAATGTATGAGGAACTGGAACGACTAGTAATTCGTTCTTAATACATTTGAATGCGGATTCCTTCGTATTCTTGGATAGTAGGTTATCTAACTGTTCAAGGGGCGGTTCCCCTTGTATTGTTGCTTTAATAGCCGACACTCCATGGATCTTGGCCTCGGAAGAGGCCAACCATATGGATAGATCGTTATCTATCATTTCTCCATTAATTATAATGGAGCCTAGGCCATTATAGTCAATATTGGCCTTGACTCGTCTTAGGAGCGGGGTTCCTAACATAATGTCGTAGTAATTGACGTTAGCAATATCGAACGTTTCCTTGTATGTTCATTGTCCTACAGTGATACCTGTAGCTGCTGTATAGTAGAGTTTCGCTCTACTACCTTGGAATGCTTGCTGTATTCCAATAGGTTCCGGTAGCTTATGCATACGGATCCCAGTTGCTCGTGCAAACTCGGAAGACATTATTATGCCTTCACAACCACTGTCGAATAGGCAGCAGGCTTTGGTACCTCCTACTAGGAAGTACCCTCGGATCGTTAATAGATCGTGTTTAGACTGAGTAGGTCTAGTGGTCCTCATTTTGACCATATGATCATAGAGGTGTTCCTCCTCTTTGGCTATTTTAGCCTTTCTGGCATTCGCCGGGCCAATGGGTACGGCTGCAGTGACCCGTGCCATGTCATGGCTATAACGAACCGAGTTAACTCGGCGAGGCTGGTCATCATCAGACCAGTCGAATTCACTGGGTTTGCTGCCCCAGCTACGTTGATCTTCAGATAGATCAAGTTGATTATTGTAATCTTCCTCGTCCTCAGTAGGACGTTCATCATCAATTGGGTCATTGATGTCTTAGTCGTTATTATTGACCTGTTCTGTAGGAGAGTCCTCTATGTAGACGGCTCCTACGCTGCGGGCTCTGAGGGGCTCTGGGTAATTGGGCTTGATGCAGCCTGATTTGCCACAGTTGTAGCACTCAATGCTATTATGGGATGAATCGTGATTCATCCGTTGCCTATTAATAATAGGTGGTCCAGCCCCACCAGGGGTATTCAATGAGTTTCTATTAACTCCCGAGGGTCCAGCGGCGATTGCTGGACTCTTGTTGATCTCACCCGATTTGGTGGGATCTGCACGGTGCTTGGTCCTATCAGGACCATTAATCCTAGACTTGCGCCTAGCGTTGGATGATAGGCCATCGTCCCATCAACTAGTACTAGTCATGGGTTCGCTGTTGCGAACCCCAATATCATAGCAGTTGGAATCTTCCAGCTTAACCGCTTTCAGATACAGTTTATGTATCGTCTTTTTCTCAGGGTCATACCCTGCGCATAGCAGTAGGGATCTCAACCCTGGTTGTAGGTTATCTACGAACTTCTTACAAAGTGAATATACGTCAGGTCGTAGGACCATGCGAGACGCATATAACTCGAGTTCGGTAGCGAACTCTTGCACACTGAGCATGCCTTGTTTGATGAAGTCAAACTTGTTAGACACTTCACGTCTTGCCAATAAGGGGATGTACTGGCCATATAGACCAGTCATGACTTGTTCCAAGTCCATGGGAGTACCTTGATACTTCCTGGGTTCGACCGTTTTGTCAAACCATTTGAGGATTTTGCCCTCTAATCTCGTTCCTAGGAACGAGACCTGATACCTATATGCATCAGGTCCTAACATGCTGTGCATGTCTAGCCACTATAGGAGGCCATTGACAAATGTCTCAAGAGCTTCGAAGCTCTGTTCCTCGCTATACTTATCGGGGGGAGTTACCTTAACTCCGGCTTTGGCCAATGGGGACTTCTCCATTGTCATTTGTATGTTTTGGTCAAGCATATACCTGACCATTCGTACAAGTGCTTTATCACTCTTGTTATTGGACATATCTAGTATGTCCCGATCGTCTGGTTGTTGGAAGGGTACAGACCCTTCCTGATGGTTCCTGACAGTGGTTTCACTGTCAGTGTCATTGTCTTCGATGCCATCGAAGGGAGTGTATCATACACTTTTACGGGTGTTATCCCATATCGCCATTTCCCTAGTATTTTCACTAGGTTGGATCGATTGCTGTCGATTCTGTGATTTAATAATCCAGCTTTACTCAATCTGAGTAGTCATTCGTACTCCATACAAGTACTTTGGGCAGCGGTGGCTGCCTGATTAAGGTGATCTGCAGGAGCTTGGTCTGCATATAGCCGTTCTAGTACGGCTGTCTTGGCCAAGAGCTTGGTCCAGGCTCTGCCAAGCGCTTGCTTGGGATTGGATCTATTATTAGGTCCGCCAGTTGATTGTATCAACTCGGGGTCAACATTATGTTGCTCACTCGTTGATTCTTTGTCAATGTTCGACCAATTGCTTGGTTGTTCAGGTTGAGGATCCGAGTCCTCATTATTATAATACTTTTGGGGATCCCTAGGGCGAATGCTCGACTTGCCCTTGGCAATAGTCGGGTATTTCTCCCTGATCATGATCAGTCGTGTTCGCAAGGTTCTAGTCCTTGCCTCGAGAGCACTATTGCTCTCATTGGTTTTTGCCAATAATTGAGCTGCTTGATGGCTCATATTGTGGATGGAGTTTACTTCATCCATATGCTTGTTAATGGTATCGAGCATCTCTTGGATTTGGTCGCCAAGCGCCAGTTCCTTGGGGTCTGGATTGGCCGATGCTGATCGTTCACTTGGCTCAGCATAGTCTGAGTAAGTTTTAGGGAGCAGCGGGTCTCCGCTCCCGTAGTGAGGATTGCGGGTCTGAGTGGGATCCTCAGAAATTCCCCGTTCACTTGCCGGGTGGGCAAGCTCGTCGGTGGCACGGGTGTTCCGTGTCATGGAGTGAATGGTATTCACCTCAGAGACGGCTGATGCCGTATGGCTGGGATCCTTGCCAGGATCCATGGTGGGATTGTTCCCACCTATGACATTGGGAGTGCTGCCACTGTCAGCGGCATCACCAGTCCTTGCAGGGACCTTGTCAACGGTTCTTCTTTTTGGGGCCATTGGAACGAATGTTCGTTCCTAATATTCGTAATTGAATATTTTAATGTATAAGTCAAAAAAGTGTAAAGATTATGTCTTTATGGTGGTTTTGCTAATCACACCTGTGCAGACTGTTTACGGTTTGTATTCAGTTACTATATAGTACAGGTGTAGGTTAAGCTGGGGAGTGCTAGTCACTGACCCAGGTATTTATACTACGGAGTTACGTAAGGTAACTATATATATTATGTAATAAAATAGTATCTACATGGACGCATATATAAGTGTCCATAAGAGTCCACAAGGACTTAGAATAATTGACGCGAAGTCAATTCATTGTATATACTATTATACAAGAGACACATATATGTGTCTGGTTACAAGTCTAATCACGACTTTATACTAAGGATTAATTATAATCCCTTACACTGAGCTATCAACATTTATTCAAGAAAGAATATTAACAAGGTACAAGCTGGGTCCTACGCATCCGCTCCAGGGATAGAGAACTATGGGTAAAAACGGAGTCTGAGATTTTTGCTCCGGTGTAAATTAAATATCTATGAAAATGTCCAGTTTAGGCAATTTGCCTTGCTTTATTCTGGACAGGTCAAAATTTCGCTGGTCTGTTGCTTCGACTCTATATACCCTTGAACTATGTTAGTTGAGCCATGAGCTGGCGGGACCGATGCAGGAGGTGACTGAGATATTTGAAAAAAAAAAATCAAGAATCCTTCTTCTCAGCCATAAATTCAATTAAATGCTCAAACTCCAGAATCATGTGAGCATCAGCTGGTCGAGGCAAAGGTGACCTATGAGATTCATAAGTTGTCCTGCCAAGGTCATGACTGTGATTTTTGAAATAATTATTCAAGAATCCTGTCTAGGAGTCATAAATTCAAGAAATCATATTGGATTAAGGTCTAATTAGACATTGCACTTATGTATATTTATGGTTTAGGTAATAATCCTAGTCATAGCATAATATACATGACTCATAGAAAAATTGTAGTGTTGGGTATATAAGAAACGACGAAAAGCCTATCTATCGAAGGTGCGAGACGCAAATTTGTGTGATTTCCTAATCGGGCTGAGTTCGTAGAAATTAGAAGCTACGACTAATAATGGAGATAACCGCCAGCGCTACAGATCAGCTTCTCGGTGTGACAATGTGTAACGTGCTGGCGGTCCATTGATGCCACCCCAGATCATGCCACCTACTCCTAATCCACGACCTATCTCAGCCTCCTTGCGTCGAGAACTTGCTCCTTTGACAAGGTCTCAGCAGGATTGTCGTTACTGTACCGTGGGCCTTGTCCACTCGGCTGCCATAAATGGCATCGCGCTTCCCAGCTTGATATCGACATCGAATGATCCCTCAATCACTGATACCGGATCACAGATACCGGACACGGAAAATGCCGTCCCTTGCAGATACGGAAGAATAAGTTGTTGCAGTGCACGTCTTGCTTGCAGATCAAGGGTGACAGTACCTACTACTTACCCCTACCACTCGCCTGCCACATCTTTTGCTAGTTTGCGAATCCACCACGCCGGCGGGGCGTTATCAGGCCGCTCAACAACGAAGTACCGCACCACCCTTCGACGCCAATCGCAAAACTGTGCCATCACATTGCTCTACAACGCGGTTCGATGACATATCGACAAATCCCAACAACGCTACACTACACACATAGTCCATTTCAATTCCATAACCGCCCGTGTTTCATTGCCCGTTCGTACGCAAGAGCACAGTGAAGTTGTTGGAGATAGCCAGTCAGCAGACTACCAATCCGTCAGTTCCAGCGACCTTTTCGAGACTCCAATCGCTGCGCATTGGCAAAGATGCACCTCCCACTAGTCTCCGTGTATTATCTCTCTCGACCGCCATTTCCGCTCCTGCATGCTCGCAGCGCAATGACGCCACGGTGTTGGGCTGCATGGTACATGCACGATTTGTTCTTGACCCCGTATAGCGGACGGCATATAGAGTTCCGCATGTCGGAACACTACTTTACCCGCAGCTCGTACCATCCCCGGGAGATCCTTTTCACTAGTGGCTGTCGCTCCGACTCCGGACATCTGAGAGAAGTCGACTGCTTACTTTGCAGGCTTTTCGTCAATGAAGACTTCAGATAACTGACCATATCATGCAGTAGCGGTCTTTTACAAGTGGTCCTCATGTTATGAAGGGAAACTCTAACTTCGGAGCAACGTTGTCCACTAACTACTGCCGTCGAAAGCACGAGAAGCTTCAGCCGACATTCTCGCGATGTATCCTTTCACCATCCGATAGCCATTGTAAAGATCCTGAAGCTCTTTCATTTCGATCCTACTCCCGCAACATCACCGCTGGAGCAGTGCCTCGCCAAGTCAAGTTCATACCCCTTCGTCCACGTTCTGCCCCTTATATCACGGTAGTGCCTGGTATACTCACTGGCGAAAATCTGGGGAACAGAAATGCGCTAGCGGATAAAGAGGTCGTTCGGGACGACTTTTCGCTCTCCGTCTCCTGCCCTCTATTGCATCACGCGCCCTTGGACCATGCTACGACGATGGTCATCATGTCAGTGACACTCTACACTGTTGGGCAGCCGCATAGCGATGTATCAATACCACTTGTATTCCAATTTTCTACTCAAGCTTGGAAAATGGTATTGATCTATTAAATGAGATCTACGTAGAAATGGCGGGATCAAGACTGCTTAGAGCGGGGAGGGACTCCTGCAAACACGTGCCCTCGGCCTTTCTTCTGCATCTAAACTTCGAACGCTTCTATGGATACTGTATCTCTGCAAAACAAAGTAAATATCCTGAGGGTCTTCATCGCCAGTCGATTCTTCGATTCAGCATATCGTGCCTATCGTGCTCCTCGCAACCCTTCTCATACCCACAATACTGGACACCTGTCTTTCAGGAGATATCGACCTAGGATAACCCAGGGTAGTACTTCCGTAATTGGGACCTAGATAGTAAATACTGATTTGCAGGCTGAGTTCTCATTTAAGTACAGGTTACCTTCCGCATCCTTGCTTCTCCTACCCATCTCCATCGCGATCAGCACACCACGAAACTGCTGTGTATTTCTGGGCCATCCCATAGCTCCGCATATCACCAATAGGCCATGTTCCGACAAGAACCAGCCGAGCTTCTTCGTCCATTATTAACTGCAGGATGCATCGAATATTTCAGCGTGGGCACCTATTATCCAAACAGACGCAGCTGCTTGCTTACCGTGGCCATCGATATCGCAATACGACTTTACTGATCACGAGGAGGAACATGATAGAAAGTTTATCTTCCTTTTTAGAGGCTTCTTTATCTGCGATACCGTGGTTCAGACGTCGTTGAACGATACTGGTCTACCCTGCGGGGCTGCTGGCTTGGTGCACTTCGACATGGCCAAAACGGTGATATGGAGCACCATAACATGCTTGTAGCATATTCCTGAACCTCTGAAGGAGTACCGTATATCCCCAGCCATATAAGCTGGCATTTGTCCGTACTTTTCTCCGTGGATCGCCAGTCATCAGAAAATTCATCAAGCCGCGCGTGCATTTACCTTCAACGTCTTACTGCCCATCACATGGGGATTTATGTATGCCTAATTATCTCTGTCAAAGATGGATTGGTGTCTTCGTGATACTTTCGCTGTTACGAATTGTCGCTCCACCCTACCCATCCCGCCTGCACGCCCGGCAATGTATAATGTGTACCTTGCTGACCCACCACAACGATGCATATAGCTCATATTCTAACTTCCGCCAAGAAGCGCCCGCCTTTCCTTGTCCTTGTCCGCTCATGCTTGAGCGATGCAATGAAGCCTCCCACTCTTATTCGTTTCGCCATGGTAGGCCTTTGCTTCAAGTTCTCTTTTACACTCTGGGCAGCTTGCGACCAATATCACCACATCTACCACCCTCTATCTATTTCTTCTCGCTGCTCGCTGTCGCTCTCTCACCTGCTTTGCTAACTGCTCTCACCTTCTCCGCTTGCTGCTCGTACTCGTCTGCCTGCCTCGGCAACTCCTTCAACCATTCCGTGCTTGCCTCTTCTCGTTGAATGACTTTGCTTCAAATGACCACGAAGAAATAGTAAGTGGGCCCTACATGTAATTGTCTGTGGCATCCATACTAAAGACTGGGCAACAGCATCTTTCAGTGGTTACATGGCGAATGATAAGGAATTGGACTGGCGTATCTATCCAAAGCTTAATTGGAGAGTGAATCGACGATCCCACTAATGCCAGCCTCATGTGGAGCAATGGGCACGACCTTTTCAGTAGATTTTCCTTATATTTCGAATACACTCTAAGTTCTCTTAAAACTGTTTAGGGAGTTGAACATTGCCATCTCACGAAAACCTACGCAGTACAATCACCCCTGAACGACATACATGTTGACTTTCGCAGCGAAACTTCCATTCCTCCTCCCGACCCTCGATATCTCGCCATTCATGCAGCGTTCGCCAAGGTATTCAAAGCCGCCGGTGCTGACGAATACATCAACAAGTACTTCTGGGACCACGACCAAATGGGTGTCTTCGCATCGGATGGCTCAACGGATGTGTCACCTTGCTATCGAAACTTCACAAAACTATACACTATACACGAGTATGTCATCTATTTCATCAAAAGTATTCCACTACAGAACCTCTAATCGTCTCACTGCAATCGTGTGAAGTTTCGATAGCAAGGTGACACATCCGTTAATAGATGACATACTCGTGTATCGTGAAGTGTCCCATGAATGTTGAGCCTTAGCAAATAAAAAATTCTTTAAATGTCAGGCATAATACCCATCTGTCGTTATAGAATCGTGGTTAAGGATTTGGGATTATGAACGTTGGACATGCCAAATTATAGGTATACAAGGGCTGCGCGGTTGCACCAAGTATCCTGACGTGGTCACCAGACAAAAAACTGAGCGGAATTAAAGTCGTACACCCAGAGCATGTATTTATATGCCATATATATAATTGTCTCTATTTGTACCAATCCTCCCTTCCGTGATCATAGATCCAGTCAATTTCTCAACATTAACACATAACTTGTGACTATAACCGACTCCAAATGTGAGGTCATTCACTCGGGCCCATCCTTCCCTGTTCCATTGCTTCCATTCCTATATTCTCCAGCTTCGCGTTGAGTTTTCGCACTGAGGCTAGTATCTCTTTGGCCTTGCGAGCTACCTCTTCTCTCGGCATGTTAAGGGATGTATAATTGATGTTTGAATCTCCTTCGGCGGCAGAGTCGGCGAGGATTACATGGAGGGAATCAAGAACAGACTGAATCATTCCAGCAAGGTCCAAAACAAAGATATCCTTCGCTTGAACGTTTAATAGACGGTCCTCTGTCCACTCAACAAGGGCTGATAAATAGAAGAAAGCGCCACCGTCCAATAACCTCAGAGAGTTCACGAGAAGGGGCGGCGAATTATTATTCTGTATCGAGCGAAGCCATTGCGAAGTGAAATTCCAGACTCGGTGAGGCAGCGAATCGTTTCTGTAGGAAGGTATTTCGTATGGAATTTTGACCCTAGAATTGATGAGAGCGATGATATCGAGCAGATCGACGAGCCGGGCAGGATCACATTTCCCTTTGGATTTCCAAATATCCATTGAAACGATCTGAAGATTATTAGCCTGCCATTCAGCAGGTTGCTGTAGCGTCGAATCTTCCGGTATAGACAATATGAGGGATCGGACTAAGGCAGTATAGTTACGCAGGAGTTGCTCGAATTTATCCATTGCATCAACCCCGTCTGAATGGTATTTACCATATACCAGGGATAGATCAACAACGGAAAACTGAATCGCTGATAATGTTGCCTCGATGAGTTTGATCTTCAAAGCGTGGTCAGAAATCGAGGCAAGATGCTCCCGATATGTATAGGCTGCGAAAGAGGCAACTATCCGCGTAAATGATATATCGCGCTTGAACGCGATAAATAGTGCTTTCGCCATGATATCTGCAAATTGCAATGGCATATGGTCCGGCCAGGTGACTAATCCCATGGCAATGAAAAGACCAGAGATAACAGGCTCCTCCTGAGTCGGAATAGGTAGTTGACGGATACGCTCCTCGAGTAACTCAAAGATTTTGCGGGCATCCTCGGAGGATAATGTCATTGATCCTGAAAAATATTCGTTATACGTCCAAACGCGCGCAGAGGGTGACCCGACAGCCTTGTATCTGACAAATCCTTCGAGCAGTCGTAATGCAGAAATAACGGACTCCGGCGAACAGGCAGAACGTAGCAGTTGCAGCCATAACTTCGCGGGGATACTGGAGGACCATAGATTGGGATGGTCATATGGTCGCGCAAGGTGAACCGAATTTTTCAACAAGTTGGAAACGGCAGGGATGAAGAGACTGATCGTCTTTTTGTAATTATCATGGTGACGATCGTCCATCGTATTGAAGATAATATTCAACCGTCGCAGAATTTCATCGTAGTAACCACTGATAAATCCGCTGTATGTGAACTTGAGTCGTAGGATCCGCACAAAATAATCCAAAATACGCACCGAGGATCATATAGATGTTCCTCCTTCAATTCCAATCCCAAAACAACGGACATTCCCAACGTGATATTTGCCCTGATCCAGTCACTCGTATCACCACGGTGTATATTTGACAGAACAGTCGTCCATAATCCAGCATAATACCCGATAGGGATTTCACGATTCATGGCTATATCCTGAACTAGCGAGCTATTCAGGAGGTATGTGGGACCGCCCGACTCGAACCACGTAGCAGGGATTGATGCAACGTCAGGAGCTTCTTCTTTTCGATTCATGAAGATCTCACGTATAGAATGTATATATGGAGACGACAATAGGCCTTTTGTGACCAATAGCTGATAACTCTTCTCCAACCAATCCGAGAGGCTTATTGCTTTACCAGACTCCTCGAAGTTAAAGTCTGCAACCAAGCCTCGATAGAAAATCTTGAGTATGGCGGAATAACACGGGACTGCCCGATAGGAATTCCACGGCGAGGACTCAGACAGGCTTGACGAGAATATTCGTTGAAGTACGCGAATGCTTTTTTCGGGATCCTCTGAAAGGGGCCAATTCGAGTGCTTATCTAGCATTTCCAACGCCGAATCGACGGTACCCAAGTCTGTGGACGTTTCCAGACTCCAAATGATGGATTCAAAGAAACCTGGTGCGAGATTGGTAGCCGGAGCGATATCGAGCGATAGGAGATGCGAAAGTGGGGTCCTAGTGATATTGGGGATGGGGTTGAGACATAAGGATCCGATGATGTCAGAATTCTCGGATGGTTTAAACAGTTGGAAAGTTTGGAGAGCCTCCTTCCCTGACGAGACTACTTTATTATGGATATTTGATAAAAAGGTGAACAGTCGGGGATACGAGGGTAGAAGATCCCGGATACGAATTAGAACCGCATTCTTTACGAGAATTGTCAAACCAAACTGGAAGGGGGAGTCTTCATCTTTCAAGGCCATGACGAAAGTGCTGAAGTAGAACGCCGCTCCCAGTCCGATGAGAGCAATGATAACTGCACCGATGACTTTGTTTTCTGGGTAGATACTGAGGGCCAATGATATTCCAAAAAGGAGCAAAGAGAGTTGCAGCATCAATGGCAGCGCATCAAGGAGACTCCGTAAACGCCAGTGATCAATGGCCACCACTTTGCGGTAGCGTCTAGTCCCCCTTTCTTCGCGCGATCCATAACCAAAACGGGATGTTTTGAAATGTCCCAACCATTGCTTGCCCAAGACCGCGCAGAAGGCAGCAAACAAACTCAAACCCAGGCTGAGATAAGCCAACGATTGGGTCCAGATTGTGATGGAATCGAGGCCAGGCCACGGGGCAAGAGCCTCCTTCACAACAGAGGATTGAGTTACAGTCATATTCTGGACGAGCATTGCGAGCAAGGCGTCCGTCGTAGAACTGGGAGCTGGTTGCAAGTCAGATTGCATGTCCACGATAAAGGCCGAACTGACAGCGGAGAAAAGGCCAGCCTACAAAACCGACCACATCAGCCATCATCTTTTGGCAATCTAATACACGAAGAACGTACGAAAATGAGCTGTACGTCCAAATCTCCATTGTACCTGTCCAAGAACTCCTCATCCGTTTGCTTCGCAACGCGTTCATAATGCGTCCAGAACTTGGAAACAGTGTCATTGCTAGATCGTGAGAAAGCTTCGGAACCATGGAGGGTCTTGAGGATTTGTTCGAGAAGGGACTGCGAATGGGTTGCCCTTTCGACGAGAGTCTACCAAGATACCGTCATGGCGCTTAGCAAACACAACAGAGCTTCAACTTACTTCAAGATTTGTATCCATGCCGGAAGATTGTAATTTCTTTTTTGCCTATAAAAACGAAGACAGGGAAAGGCGAGAGACAAGCCGGCCAATTTTGTGAACACGCAATCCTAACTGTGCATGGACAGATACGGTAAGGCGTCTAGACGCTATGTTTTCAGTTTCAAAGCAGATATCAAGCGAAGCCACCAACCTTTGTACGCGTTCTGTCCGTTCGTCGTGGAAACCTGCAGGACGCGTACGCGCTCGGTGGTGACGCGACGACGTGGCGCTTTTCCGTTCGGGCCGCAGAGCCGTCGAATCCAGATCACCCTTTCATTGAAGATGCACCGTCATCTGCGACCAACCGCAGTTCCAGCCGATCTTTGACCCACATTCGGCCATCCCATACTGCACAAAGATGAGCCTTTCGATCGTTGTTCAGCTTTCCCTTGTAGATGGGTCTTGCGCTCCCGGCGTCTATGCCAGCCCCAACCTTGGTTCCCTCGGACGGCGGGCCCGTGAGAAGATAGATAAGGAGACGCCATCGACCCGCCTGCGACGTAGAGAGGCACGCAGAGGCAACAGCTGTTCTTCCGCATCCGAGCGTCACAACGAATAATGCATTCTTGGATAAGCGGCCTTCACGACTCGTTCCTCGATTCTGCCTACGGTTTCTCCCAAGGGTTCGCCGTCTGGGGCCGAGACCTTCATCCACGTGAAACCGACCATGCAAAGCCCAAGGTGTTACATTACCAACCTCGATACGCAGGTTGAATGTCGATCCCCGGTTCGTCGGGACTCGGTGGCCTTTCCTACCCTCTCTCTTCCCATTTGCACAGGCCGCCCCCGCATTTAGCACTTCTGAGCCGCTGCACGGTGATGCATACCACCCATACTCCAACTTCCACCAAGAAGCGCCCAGCTTTCCTTGTCCGTTCGTGCTCGAGGAAGTAATGAAGATTTCTGTACGGGCGCCTATTAACCAACGCTATGGAGGAGGGGAATTGCCGGCATGGGTCCCAGTACGGAACGCCGGTTTGCTGCCCAGTGTGCTGTGTGCTGCATATGTAAGCAATGTGACACACACCTTTATGCTTACAGTCTCAACACACTGCAGCCACATACTGCCTAGACGGCCAGGTAGCCTGCTGTATCGAGAGGCTGCAATCGCGTCAGCCACAGTATGCGGGGATGAAGATCAGCTGTGAACAGGAGGGTAGGCACACGGGAGTATCACGTAACATAAACATTTTCTGCGGAACTGCGACGAGAGGTGTCGCAGTGAGATAACGTAGGAAAGTATGACGGCATAACCGGAGAGAGCCAGCCGGAGTTACGGCCCTGGCAAAATAGAGTAGCCTCGGACAGAGTAAAGGAAACGGTGGGCAATAGTATATGCCAGAGGTTCAGCCGGCACCAAGGCAGCGCAGGGCAACTTTTGTAGCCCGCCAGGCATCGATTGGCTAGCGAGGGCAGTCCGCAGATCAGGGGAAGACGCACGAAGCGTCGGGGAGGGGGAACGCACGCAGCGTCGGCGTACACAGTGCAGGGGGCAGGGGACAAACGCGCACAGCGTCAGCACACGTAGCGCAGCACAGGATTCTGGAGCCTGGACACCATCGACACAGACCATTTACTTTTCGACTGCGCGTGTATATCGCCAGACGGCTTTCTGGAGCACGAGGAGACTTAGTATGCGTAGCTTATTCTCCCTTCTTGAGGCGTCTTTACTTGAAAATTACGGAATAGACAATGGTAGAGATGCTGAACTACATCGCGGGACTACTCGGGTGGCGGGCTTAAGTGGTATTATGGAGATCCCCAGCGAGTGCCGTAACGCTGGACGTATCAGTGTCACTACACTTCGTATCCCATATACTGGCGATTGGGCAGACTAGTCCACCTGCACTGGAGGCTGCAGCACAAGCCATCAAGTCGGGAGCTTGAATTCGAGATTATCCCGTTCTTACATTCATGACAATCAGAATCGCGCACTGCACCATCTGGAGATCTAACTCTTCCCATCTTGAGGCACCAACTATAGCGTTAAATACGGGCAACGAACCCGGACTGTTTGCGGCGCAAGCTATCGTCCTCGTTTCTGAATCATCGTTCTAGTCACGACGATGTGCATCTCGTGATGGTTGCTTCAGCATTCGTACTGATTCTTTGACATAAAGGTTGTGATCGACACACTTACATCGTCAGGCGGCTCGCTGATCGCATGCTTCTTGTTCACAATATGGTAGCTTTCCGATTGCCCCATTACGCGAGGAAATATCCTCGATTGTAACGGTTAACCTATTACGTATGTACTCGCTTCTTCTGAACTTCCTTGAAGAACGATTCGTTTACTAGTCATTAATATAGATATTTAAATTGGGACCGAATGTCCAACCATCATTCCGCCGTGCACTGCCCAATTCTGGTCGTGCATGACATGTACCCTCGGCTCCTAAGAATGTTTAAACTCGGGATTAGTGCATACGTGCGTTTATAGTTTTATTGCCATACGTGCTCTAACACAGTCGACGATAGTGTCTTCACATCTAATACCCTACAATCCAAAATGGTCGAACAGCACCTATTTTACAAAGTTCTCCTTACCAACTCTTTCCCAGAACTCCTGAGCTGCGTCGTGTAGTGCGTGCGCCGCCATCACATGCACCTCATTCCCCCCCGCTTTCTTCCCCAGGACCTTGAAATCGAATAATTCTGCTACTACAGGGGCATCGTCGTCCCCAATGGACCACATTGTCGCTATGACACTCGGGAATCCGGCTGCGAGCATTCCCGCGGCAAGATGGACGGCTTCGTCAGGCAGTTTCTCATACCCTGTCGCCGTCTGGCAAGCAGACAAGAAAGCCAGTTCCGCATGCTTCAGCGAGGTGGTCATCAACATTTCCAGCTTCAGGTTTCCGTCACTCAAAGCAAAGGAGCTTTGAAGAGGATCGCTGCATCAGGAAAGTTGACACAGTCCGAGTAGCGCTATATAATCTATATAGTGGTCTTAATGTCTGTAGCTTCTTTAGTGTGTCCGCCACTAGAAAAGGAGCCCTAGCAGCCTTAGCGAGGACCTTAGCGCTGTACTGCCATCGTTGCTGACAGCTAGCTGTGTGCTATATAGCACGACAAGTTGAACCCGTAGAATACCTAGCACCGGCTATCCCTCTCTATCACACTACTTCCCAGATATATTTAGGCACAAATACATAATTTAAAAAAATCAGATTTTATCGCAGCATGGATATTAAAATATATACAATTATAAAAAACAATTATAATGAAGCTTTGAGGGGTGAAGGGGAGGATTTATGGAGACTATTGGTGGGAATCATGTAGTACCAAGTTGTCTAGAGAGCAAAATTCTATGGTAGGTTGTTAACAAAAATAACCGTAAAATCACTACAGCATGGCATAAGCATTAGATTGGTGAAAAGTGTAATTTTAATTTAGGCTGACACACCATGCACAAGATAAAGGGTGTATATCATTTCCTAAGCCCTACTTCAATGGGTTGGTTATAAGTGAGGCTTGGCTGCGAAGGACCTTGGGGAATAATAAAATGAAAATGCGGCACCCTTGGTGATAAGGAATTCCATAAGCTGGAAACGGTGCCATAGCTTGAGATATTGCCAATGACGGCTGTAGCGGAACCATGAGGTGCAAGCACCGCTGCTACGGCCATTCCGTGCGGAACCTAACTAGGCTGTGCCGCCATCATCATCGAGAGTTCTTTCTTGAGAGCATCTCCAGAGAGACCAGCAATCTGCTTCTTCTTGTGAATTATTTTCTCCGCGTTCCCAAGATTTTTTCTAACCAATAACAACTGTCAGAAGGAGACCAAAAAAGTAGATACTAGTAGTACTTACTTACCGTTAGCTAACATTATCATTAAATGATTCTCGAATTATTCAGGCTCTTCTGCTTGGAAATCCTTCAACATCTCCAAATGATCAACGTAAACGAGAAAGTATTCATCAGCACTGAACTCTTGTCGCTTTTCCTTGAGGAGGTTTGCAAGTGCGAAATGAGTCTGTGGGATGATTAGATAATAATACAGAATGGGGTAGAGTGGTAAACTTACCATTGTACAGACAAATGCAAGAGTCTTGAGATGTAAAGGATCAAAGGCATCTGGAAAACATGCACCAAGAGTAGCTTGAAGCTAAATAGCACTAGATAGTAATTCGACGGCCTAGAAACCCATTTAGCTGCCCGTGCCAACTTTCCTGATGTGGTATCCTGAAATCCAGAACACGCGGGATGAATCCAACCATGCTGAGCCATTGCTTCAAGGACAAAAGCCACAATGGTCTGTTTACCGTCTAAACGGTGAATCCTTTGGGGTAATATCAGCCTCTGAATAACCACTGTCTCTTTTACGGTCCCAGGAAGTCTTCGATGACCTGGAGTATCTAACTGGGAAACGACGAGGACACAATGTTGCTGAGATGGACCGTCAATGGCAGACCCCGAGGAATGCTGAAGTATAGTTGTTAGTGTAGGCGCATATGAGGACACTACAAAGTTGAATATATTCATCTGCTCGAGAGGGTGTTTGGAATTGTAAATGCCCGCCACGTGGAGGGGAAGGAAAGCCAGAGATCCGGTTACACACCATGTGAAGTGAGGTAGAGAGACATCTGCTATGCTCTCCACCAACTATAAATCGTACAACATAAGCCCTTGAGATTGATCCAATAAAAGTGGAAATATACCAGACCCTCTGCTTTTATGAATACTGGATACATCACCGAGGACCACAAATCAGCCAAAATGGACTGCAAGGTCTCATCCCCGTGCTCAAGCCTGTCTTCACCATGCACCACCTTCCTATGCGAGTGAACATTGTTTATCTTGAGAATTGAGTTTATTTTCGACAAGAGCTGGTCTGCATGTGCTTTGGAAAAATCTTGAAGATCGACATGAACTATCGGCTTATTGGGATCATGTGAATGAGGAACTAGCGCATCACAGTAGTCTGATGCACATTAATTACGACGACAGGGTCATTTTTTGAAGTGGGAAGAAGTTCCATTAGACCCTTTGGCTTTAGGAAATTTTCAAATTCATCAAGACTTCAAATTTGGCACTGGAGGCAGGTCAACATTTTCCAGGGTGGAAAAAGGCCTGGAAAATATCTGGATTTGAGTGCATTTTCCAGATGTTTTCCAACCCTGGAAAATTTCTGGAAAATATGTATATTCCTGAATATTTCCTGGAATTATCCAGATTTCAGTGTGTTTTCCAGATATTTTCCACCTATTTTCCAGACCTGAAAAATGCTTGGAAAATGTCACCAAATCCAGACATTTTCTAGATCATTTTCCACCCTGGAAAATGTTGGCCTGCCTCCAGTGTGGGCAATCAGCGCTTTGTGCTGTGTCGCTAACGCACAATGGATGCATGCCTCCGTGGTCGTGACTTGATTATCAGTGTCGTCACTGGATCTTATGTACGTGAGGTCCATAATTTGTTCAAAGCTGCAGACAAGAAAATCTGAAAGGTTGCTGCTATATTTTGCTATATCAGCATGTTCACTTGGTGTGACATCAACTGCCTGTCCACTGCAGACTGGTCAAAATTTTCCAGAGTGGAAAATGTTCAGGAAAATGGCAGGATTTGAGTGCATCTTCCAAACATTTCCAAACCTTGGAAAATATCTGGAAGTTGGTTGGAAAATCCCTTCAAAGCTGGATTATGTCAGAAAAATTATGGAAAAAAGTTATATTCCAGGCATTTTCCAGGGCTGAAAAGTATCTGGAAAATACAACCAAATCCTGGAATTTTCCAGACCATTTTCTGACCTGGAAAATTTTGACCAGCCTCCTGTGACGTCATTGTGCTTCCATAGCAGGGTCAATGTCCACAATGTTCCCTAGCTGTTGATAGCGTTTTCAGAGACAGATACCGAAATTACTGAGGCGTCCAGGTAGGGCAACATCATCGGTGGATGTGAGATCGACAGCCTCCGGGTGAGCCAATATTGCATTTTCAAGGTCCAAACCTTCTCCAAAAAACTTGCATTTGGAGTCCAGAGAGACACCGAAATTGCTGAGATATTGTGCTTTTCTCGTATGACTATTTGTGCCCAGAGTAGCAGCCTGTCTGTGGATGTCAACTGCTTTATGGATGTCAGCAGGATCTCCGAAGCACTGATGTTGGAGTACCATTTCCTCAACGTGCACTAATCCACCATCAGCATTTAGTAATTTTTTCGAGAAATCAATTCCTGAAAGATGCCCACTAGCAAGGGCCATAATAGTGAAATTGGAGATGATTCGATAGCGCAGTCGCCGCGCACTTGAGGCAGAAGAGGCGATAGGATAAGAAAGACCGACCTCACCATCAGTAAACTCGGTTTCGTGTCCCGGCCGATCCTGAGTGATCCGGGAACACTGTCTATTCATTTGGGGCGTTTCAGACGCCCTGGACAGCACTGGATCGGCTCGGACACGCGGGAACACTGCACCCAGTTTACTGATGACCGGGAAACGGAATATACCGCTGTATCGGGTGAGGAAGGTCGATTTAATTCCGCAATTTATGTAGAGAAAAGACACTGAGGATAAACCTGATGAAGGAGGAATGTGGTTTAATACGATTTACGATTCGACGCAATGATGACTGACATACATACATATGATACAATCGCCTCGGTCAGATCCCTCTTTCTGGAATATACATCTACATAAAAACCTCTAGTCTCGTATCATCGAAGAACTATCGTAACTTCTGATCGTGGAAGTCAGCCTTAGAGGTCGACATCGTTGATCCTCATCCTGGAGCATCATCAATCCAAGACCCGAATACATTTCACCTAGCTCTGCTAAAATTCGGAAGAAATATCACGTCGAAACATGATTCATTTGGAGCGATAGGCTGGAACAGTCGACGTTGGACGTCCAGGGTACGCATGGTAATGTAAGCTTGCCAAGGAACGGAGGCATATATTGATGGAGAGCTCAGTTAGGGATGCTGGAAGAAGCATACGAATGGTGATGCTAGGTAGGATATCTGTACATTGGTACTGCCGATTAGACCTTGTGAATCATCAGAGTTGCGATTCCACAGGACAGCTGGGGTGACTCATCCATGCCACCGTTAGCTCTCAAAGAGCTCATACGCTTTACATCGCAATCTGATTCAAACAGTCCATAACTTCCAACTTGGGTGGCACATATCGATAGACAGGGCGGCAGACATCATCATGGAATGACTACGTGATGCCGCGGTAGCTTGACCCTAAACGGAGGAAGATGAGATCGAAGTAAGGTGTATAGGAAGACAGCCATGGAGGATTAGTGGTCCCAATTTGGATGGACGACTGCAGACCATGAGGGTCAAATACTGGGTGATGAGGGGAGTTACCTGCAAAATAAGGAACGGTTTAGGTTTGATTTGAAAGTACTAATACATACCTGTAGGGCAGATGGTGCGCCATATGGGAGTGAATGGCCCTGTTATTAATGTGAAAGGAGGACTTATAGAAGTACTGATAGAGCAGAGCTGGAAGGTGAAGTGGAAAACAATGTCTACACTCAAGAATCTTTGCATGGAGTGAATACATCTAGCCTGCCATTGTAAGGGCAACACTCAGAGGCTCTGTGGGATATCACACCCGTTCTAACAAGGGGAAATCCAAAGGTATATAAGTGAACCAAATGCAAACAAACCTGGGGAATCTCACCTAACAAGGGGAAATCCAAAACAAAAGCTTAAAGAAACCCTTGCTAGGGGAGCCCTTATACACAGTAAGATGCCAAGGAATTGATAAGGAAATAAACCATTGAGAACAGAGACATAACAACAATAAGAGGATGAATGAGAGACCATGCATATACCTGCTGAGACACTGCCTACCCTACCAATCACAATCAATCAACCACCCTGAGCTATCCCCAACACACTCCATGGAAGTCTGAGAACCCTGTCCTACCAACCCATTGATGTACTCCATTGGAGAACCAGGGTACCCACTGTCTCCATCCCATGGCTCTGCTCTCTGGCCACAACAATGGCATATGTTGAATATGCTGAATATGACTCAGAGGTTCAAAAGGCATCTTCCTTGGAGGCTCTGAATGGGGGATCGAGGCATTTAAAAAGGGGAGCAAGGTGTTCACCAGAGGTTCTGAAAGGGGAAACAATTGGTCCCCTGACAGTAGGAGTAATATATTTAACATTGAAGCAAGCTCTTTACATAATGCTTGAACACCTCTTAGAACAAAGTTAGAACAAAGTAGCAGCCAAGGTACAACCTGGGTTCACGAAGTGGACCCGGGGTTGTACCTTGGCATTTGCTCACCCCTATCTGAAGTTTGAGCTTCGCCGTTCGTCTATAATATAAAGGTGCATGAAGCCGCTCTGGCCATGTATTGGTCAGCATTTGTCAGCATTTGTCAGCAGAATCTTCCCACACTCGCCCTCAACCACTTTTCGACAATTGTCTTCTTCAAAATAAAATAGAAAAAAAAATGAAAATTATTATTTTAACCATATGTAAATTTCCAGCCATAAAATCTATATTATAAAGCCACATTAAGGTGCTTAAGACATGTCCATATAACAAAGGCACATGAAGCCACCCTGGACATGTATTTGTCAGCAATTTGTCAGCATTTGTCAGCAGAAACTTCCCACACTCACCCTCAACTGCTTTTCTCCAATTGTTTTCCTCAAAATAAAATCCAAAAAAATCATGAAAAAGTCGAGGCATTAATATAATATCTATTTATATTATAAAGCTGCATTAAGCCACTTAAAACATGCTTAGTCAGCAAAATGTTCCCACTGACTGCTAAAACTCAGAAACCTTTTCTCTAATTGTTTTCCACCAAGGAAAAAATTGAATAAAAATTGAATAAAAATATGTTTTACCATATCTGTATAATGAAGCTGCATGAAGCCGCTTAAGAGATGTCAGCAAAAACTTCCCACTGACTGCTAAAACTCAAAAACTCTTTCTCCAATTGTTTTCCACAAAGAAAAAAATTCAAAAAAAATCATACAAAATTTGTTTTTACCATATGTAGATTTCAAATCATATATAAATATATTCCTTCCAGACCCACTAAGAATACCTTTGTGTCACACATCCACTGGCCTCATGACTATCATTGCTTCTTAGAAACTCCCCCAAAAAATTCCAAACAATTCTCAAAAGAAATACGGTGGGCTGTCTGCTCCCACACTATCATATTTTACCACCCACCACCCCCT
>KN837165.1:274635-315372 GCA_000827215.1 Sphaerobolus stellatus SS14
TTATTTATACTCTTTCTGATTACTGCTCAGAGGGGGATAGAGCAGCTTAATACATTTCAGGCTTCACATCAGTAAAGTTGGTAAATGCTATAATTGCTATTATCGCAATTATAGCAATTATAGCACTGCTAGCTCCCATACTTTGTTGGCAGCTATGGTACCTTCCATAACACTACCTTCAGACACCTTGTTCAAGCATTCCTTCCTTTTATAAAAATCTGTGAGGCTCCAATAAATATACCTTCATCTGATACATAGATATTATAATGTAATATTGACATCATCTCCCTGCTGAAGGTCAGGATCATCATCTACAATGGATGGCTGCTATGAAAAAATAGGTACCATGATTGTTATGTCCTAATATCCTAGCTGTCACTTCAGACTCTGAATGTAATAGAAGGAAGTAAGTAATTCAGAGTCTGGATGATATAAAGGACTTGGCTTCAACTTATATGTTGGGCCCTTAGTTGTATGTATTGTCCTTATTTCAGAATAAAGTTGAGACGGACAGAGGTTCAGAGTCCAACATTATCACAGATAAGTTGGTGTAAGAAGGACTCAGGAGCCAAGTATAGTAGAACAGAAGGATGTCAGAGAGACAGAGGCTGGAATGAGTTAACAGAATAACAAAGCGGATTTCTGACTACTGAACCAAAATACATATGCAGTTATTTATACTAAAATGGAGTCCGGAAAATATAAGGAATAATAGTCAGGGTCATGAAGATGAAAACCAATAAGAAATACAGGAATGAATGTGGCTGGCTGGTGATTGTGAAAAGCGGAGGCCAATGATGTCAGGGGATGACCCTAAAACTCCATTTTCACAGTCATCCAGACTCCGCTTTTACACATGTCAACAAACATTCGGAGTCCAAGAACCATTGGTACAGGCACCCAGACTCCACTTCAACACTGGTCAACAGGATCCTGGAGTCCGAGACCCCTACAGTCGTATGTCCCATACTCACTCTCCGTGGTATAGGAATAGAGACGCAAGCAGACTCCGAGTCACAACTCATCAAGTTCGTTCTATGGTATTGGAGTCCGATCGTAGGCCCTTGTTGTGGCCAGAGAGCGGGAAGTCAGGATGGATGCAGTGGCAGTTTTGGAGTCCAGATGTAGGGGCACAGGTTAGGGTGTAGTCAGGGTGATCCTTATGGTATTACTCTTTTTCCTTGTTCCTGATGTGCATGTGGTCTCTTTATTGTGTATTTCTTGACATCAATGGTTCCTGATTCCTTGCAGTATTTATTGGGCTCATGCTAGCAGAGACAATCCAAGACTTTCTCTTTGGATTTCCCCTCTGCTAGGTCTGGTGTGACGTCCGTCAGACTCCGAGGGTTGCCCTTACAAATGAGAATATAATGTAAAAAACATGTGGGACATAATCATGCGAGTCATAAGTGAGGCTTGGCATTGATGGGAAGATTAAGTGTGATAAGTGAAACGGAGTCTGAGGAATAATGAGTGACAAAGAATTGATAAGGAGAGACAGAGTCCGAGAATAAGAAGCGAACCTATGAAAGTAATATAAAAGATTAGGAACCAATGAAATCAAAGATGAACAATGAATGTGATGGAAGTGGAGTCCAACAGAAAATGAAATATAATCAAATAAGACAAAATTGGGATCAGGGCATGATAATGATCAATTTTCCTGATGCAGCTTAGGTGGCATGGCAGTTGAGTTCCTGCTACAAATCATAATCTAACATCAATCTCTGGGGGGAAATTCCAGCTTAATTACTGCATTTTTTGAAGGAAGTGTTAAAATTATCACAATAATTCATTTTTATTCCATTTAGCAGCCATTCTATGTTTGTTTGATATAAAATTATGATTTGTAGTAGAAACTTTTTCACCATGTTGCCAAGTAGGGCAGGATATGAAATGTGTTCGCCTGCTCCTTCCCCCGAGCAGTAATCAGAAAGGGCACGGATAATAGTCCATATACATCAGTCCTTTCTCTATTAGATACATGCTAACTATAGGGTAATTTGGCGATGTTTTTATCATATTTTTGAGGCCCGGAATATTTTTTTTCCCTTTTACCTCAATTAGCTCCTCAAGTCATGCAAATGAGAGCTGGTAGATAGTAGTAGTCTCTTCTGTCCTCCAAATTGCATCAAAATTTATTATTATAATCTAATTATTCAAGGTCCGAATTACAATATATATTATCCAGCCAGCTTCAGTTTGATCCTGTACTGAGGTATTATTATATACTAAAGTTATTGAAGGTCTGACCATACCTGACCATGCCCTGACCATACCTGACCATGCCCTGACCAAGCCCTGACCAGGTCCTGATCAGGTCAGCAGGCATGATCAGGCATTTTGGATTTTTGCGACATGCGCAAATACATCCGGTGAACCCTGTGTAACGAGACCAATAAGGTTCTTAGTTGGGAGGAAAGGCAGCACGCGTTGTGTCGGTTTCCCCAAAATGCAAAATTTTAGAGAGGGTAGCATATCCTCAGAAATATCCTTAGGATGGAGGAACGCAGGCGCATTGTGTATTCTGACGCATCTATCATTACTCCACGGTTTTATAGATATGCGTTCAAGTTTTGGGTGGCGGCGCAGGAAGGAAGCCATATCGGATATTCTAATGCAGCTATCATTTCTCCACGGTATAAGTTGTGGGGGGCAGCGCAGGAAGGTTGCCATGTCGGGGTTGCCAGTTTGTCTTCCAGCACCCAAATCTAGAAGTCCTTGCAGACATAGCGTACTGAGATTTCACCAATGGCCTTTTAAGAAATTAGGGAAAGGCGCGTTTCTCCATCCGTGATTGCCAACCGCTAGGTGTATGAGGTTTGGACACCGGTGGATTAACAAATTATCCCAATTGGCTATGTGCTGCTGCTCGAACTGGAACATCTCGACTGTAAGCGAGATATGAGTGAGAGACAACGTTGGATTCTTTAAAATGTTAGCTTCATCTGGTATTGGAGATGTGGATGATGCTTACAAAAATCCCATAGGTCGAGAGCTCATTGTATTGCTGTCGAAATCGAGACAACGAAATGGACAGTCGCTTTATCTGGGTTCCACCGTTGGCCAACCAACTGAGAAATTATGGGATATGCTCCTCTTGAGGGGAGAATTGAAGGCGCTCGAGATAGTTCATTGAGGTGATAGTTTTCAAAACACGATCAAATTCCGTGTTCTGTTTTTGATTCCAGTCGGAATGTCCACCTGCCAGTGGAAGCTGCAGGACCTGGGATAAACTTGATCCATATCTGCAATGCATTGATCCATACCCGTAATGCAAGAATAGAATGCGTATTCGTTTAGCTTTACTAGGATACTCGAGTAGGTGATCCCATAGTGCGGGGCTGCTGATCCTTTCGCTCGAGCCTTAGCAATTATATTTTCTACAGAAGCGTGGCCAGATTCACGAAGTGCCGTACAGAAGTCCGGTATGTATATCTAGGTGAGTAGTCTTCTATAGAGTGCGTGTATAGGGATAGCGGCTAGGGAGGCTGGTT
This sequence comes from Sphaerobolus stellatus SS14, assembly GCA_000827215.1. NCBI lineage: Eukaryota > Fungi > Basidiomycota > Agaricomycetes > Geastrales > Sphaerobolaceae > Sphaerobolus > Sphaerobolus stellatus. The sequence continues at coordinate 278,133 of KN837165.1, forward strand.
TGCAGCCTTTGTGCTGCAGGAGATATTCTATTGAATAGCCTTCTACAGAACATGGGTATCCTGTTATAGGCGAGAACTTCATATTTGTAGCTTCCATTCTAAAGAGCAGTTTTCGGCAACCAATTCAGAAATGATAAATAATACACATTCTATCAATCGATCAAGCATAATAATAATCCTGATTTTCAAGAGCTCTCTAGATATTGTTGTATAAATGTGGACAATGTGGGATTCTTCTACAGAAGCGGTGTATACTGGCACGCTCAATCACCTTCTGTCTGTCGTATCTATTCTACCGGGGATTTTTTTATTGACCCCTCTGCTACAGAATAGGTGTACAATATCTCAATCGGTGCCCTTGTATTTGGATCCTCCATTTCTCTAGCGCATCTTTTTTATTAACCATTCAGCTACAGAATCATTGTATAATTGCGTAATCGGTGTCCTTGTGTTTGTAGCCTTTATTCACCAGAGAATTTTTTATTAATCACTCTGCTACAGAAACCGTGTACAATGCTACGATCAATGTCCTTGTGTCTGTAGCATCTATTCCTACCCAGGATTTTTTCATTAACCACTCTCCTGCAGATTTCGTGTATAATTGTATGAATGACCTGTTGTTTACCAGCTAGAATTCTACCGTGGGCTCTTTTTATTAATTACTCTCCTACAGATTGCGTGTACAATGGTATGATCGAAATGCTGGTTTCTAGCTGGAATTCTACAGGGGACTCTTTTCTTAACAATTCACGTGCAGAATCGGTGTGCAATTGTACAATCAATCTCCCTGCATGAGGCTTGTATTCTACTGGGGGAATTTCTATTACTGAGTCTATGAGGTCTTATGGATTCCATTATTTCCATTGTAGCCAGGCACTACCATCGTTCCGCGAGTAGTCGCGCAGGGTATGGAAGCGCCACATCCATGATGTTGGTTGATACAACACTCAGAGTAAGATCAGGCATTAATAGGAGTTTTAGATATGGTATCAGAGAACAACTTTTATAAATGTTCGAAAGTATCCTGAGCATCGTATTATTTGATATCATGAGTGCGCCGCTTCCGTACTCTGCGCGACTACCAGCGGACCCATGGTAGTACTTATTCGACAGTAAAGATAATATCCAAACAATCATTTTACACCTCCAATATATTAATTGAGGGATATTAGAACATTTCATCTTCAAATGCTACTTATGGTGTGAAATAAGTGCAGCACGGCGTATCTAGAAAAGGGCTCTTACCAAAGGTTGGAGCGCAAATGCTCTCACTTCCTCCCCATCTCCTTACACTTTTCCATTCATTTCCCACCCACTCAACAACACACATTCATCTCTGTTCTCGGAGGCCATTGACATTGCTCTCACGGTGCCGTTACCTTCGAAGTTCATGAACTCCACGGACTTTGCTATCCACGCTAACATTTCGAGGTGCTTGTGTGAGCATCCCGGATTAGGATTTTGGGTCCCAATGGGAACCACAAGTACTTCTCATGGGTAGATTGTAGGTGGGACCATTCACTAGAAGATAGACATTTTTCGTAAGTGCCACTCCTTGTAGTCCCAAAATAAATAACTTTTTCTTGCTTACTTCCTGTCTTAGTTCGAAGTCGGTTTTATATTTATAAAATTATTATCGATTACCGTGTGCCCTATTTGTCTTGAACAAGTCATGTAATATAATGAGGGAAATTCTAATGGTAATAATTTCTACTAGGATGCCCTGCCAATTATCCATAAAACAAATGTATGGTTGGGAGGTTGCTGGCTGGCTCGTTCTTCACGGAGTTTGCGATTATCTTTTACTCCATGCAGTGGATATTGCAGGCACAATTTTAATATAAATTAAATAATGCTATATGCTGTTTTCTGATTAATTGTTGAAGGGATCTAGCTAGTGCTTGGATTATGTTTAAGGCTGCGGGACGGGCGGTGATGATTTTCATAATAATTGTTACAGGGCTCTGTGAAGTCTCAATTTTTAATAGAATAATCCAATCATATATAATATATACCAGTTGAGTTTTAGTACAGTCCTGCTCAGCGGTTGAGTGGATATTAAGGTTGCTGGCTGCGTCGTTAGGCGCTTAATAGTAGAGACCCTGTTTGGTCATGTCAGCATACCCATTCTAAATTTTCCTGCTCTCAGAGACGTACCAAAATTTAATAGAATCTCCTTGACACTATCGAATATTTTATGATAAATTTTGGGAGACTTCTACACAGTGGCTGAGTTGATGTCCCGTAGGTGCACTCTGAACACTTTATTTGAAGTGAGTTTCACTAACATTCGCTTATGTCCTTTCCTTCCTCCACATACTTTAATATCGATTGGTGCCCGGTGGTCATTCAAAGAAATATTTCACAACTGAATAAACAAGGTCAGCTTGGTTGGTGTCAACAAAGGCCTACAAAGAGCATTTAGTAGGAATAAACTAGCTTTTCAAATTTGCGCTAGTGCATCGACTAGCGCATCAATCCTTTGCACATTCATCCTCGGTGTTTTCTTTCCAAGTGAGTGAATATTGCTGCTGCGGAAAGCTGTGGCAAGGTGCGCGGATACTGAAAGTTTCCGAAACCTGCCCGCAATGCGTCAAAGCAAATAAAACCACAAATAATGCAGCGATGTCAACTTGCGGCAGCAGCGGTCATCTGATATTTTCACATTGTGTTCACTTCAACTCTCCGCACAGGAACAATGTTATTCTATCGTCATGTGCATGAAGTTCAAATGGATACAATGGCTTGATAAATTGTGGTGGCAATTAAAATGCCGCTGCTGCCAGTTGAAGTGGCCGCATTATTTGTGGCATTATTTGCTTCGACACATTGCGGACAGGTTGCGGAAACTTTGAGTATCTGTGCACCTTGCTGCAACTTTCCGCAGCAGCGATATTCACCTTTTTTTCCCCGTGTATAGATTTCTTCCCATGTGTGCAGAGAGGCTGTTTGCACCTGTGCATCTTCTGATCATTCAGAATGGGTAATTCTGATGGTTGCAAAAAAAGGCAACAAAGAGAGCCGAAAATAAAGGAGAAGAAGTGCAGAGAAGTTGGCAAAGCTGGCTGTCAGACTTGTAGCTGTAAGACCCACCCCAGGTTTTATTCCTCAGAATTGATGAGAAGGCAGACCTTAATTCAGCTTCTAAGAATGCTTTCCAAACATCTCTTTTTGATGCCAGAGCAATCCATACAGAAGAGACGTAGCCCACCCTGCCGACGCCTCCTACAGATCTATGGTATGCGTATTAATATCCATCATGCCTCTACAGAAGCAACATACCTCACCTGCCTGGCAACTTCTACAGATCCGGCGTGTGTATACTCATATCCATATACCCTCCTACAGGCTCAGTGTATCCCACCTTGCTGACCTCTACAAATTCGTCATATGTGTAGTATATTGTATTGATATCTATACATCTGCGGCTAAGCCTCCTGCATCCACCATCTGGTAGGTAGGTGAATATGGTTTTATTTTTATGCTGTGGGTGGTACAGATGTTAGGCATCTCGTGTAATATATATCCCAATCTACAGAATCCTACAGTGGCTCCAGGATTTATTCCTACCCGTCCTGGGCAGTTGTCATATCATACGAGGGTGATGGCTCCTTTAGAATACCCGCATGTCACTACTATTGTGCGTAGTGTTTTACAGGGGGGATGTATGGTATATTTTATTCAATCGGAAGGTCTGTAGAATGCCTGAGTATCCATGTTCGATATAATCTCCCCTTTCAGATCAGCTGTATGCCATATATAGGTGGGTTCTTCTACAGATATACTATATACTGTAGGTTGAGTTGTTCCACGGAGATATATTGACATTCCAGTTATCTCCTACAGGCTGCATGTATGTGTATGCTTGTCCCTGCTACACAACCCCACAGATATACCGCCTGTCATGATATACTAGCATAACTGTAGACTATTGCTATATACACATCTATCTGATATGGGTATAGTACATACAGTTAGTTCTACAGTGGTAATTCCCGATATACTGGCACTTCTACAGGGAATATTGAGACCTCTGCTGTTTCTACAGAATGTGGCATATATCAGCTACTAGGTGTCTCCTAAAGAATGTCTGTTTGTTGCCAATCTCTGATGAGCAGTTCTACAGAATTGGGATTGATGTGGTGTCCTGTGCTGGTGCATTTCTGCAGAATTCTGGTTTATACCTGTTTATATTTTTGATGGGCCCAGTTATTCCTATAGAATTGCTGTCTATATTTAATTTGGGTGAAGTGTCCTACAGAATCCTCAGGTATATTGGTCAGAATGCTAATGTTGTCAAATGAATTCTACAGAATTCAGATTGGAAGTCAATGCTGCAGGCTTGCTTTGCCTACCCCCATTAGTGGAAGAGTCAATAGTGACTCTTTGACCTTCTGCAGAAGTCCGGCTTATAACTTCAATGCTATCATACCTCTACAGAACAGGTGTATATTGGGATATGTGGACATCCCTGCAGATTCATTTTAGATACACCAGAATTGCTCTATGTATAATACAGACACCTCTACAGAGGAGATTATGAATGGATAGGGACTTCTACAGAAAATCTATGAACCTCTGGTGTTCACTCACATGACGAAACCGCAGCTGATCTGGGATAATACGATGATATAAGGCCCGACATGCGAGCGATAACGACAGCAAATCGCTCGGGCGACCTACTTCAAAGAGGATTGCGTCGATGAGCTCGATGCTAAACTCTAGGAGGAGTGGAATAGGGGGAGAAGGATGAAGATGCGTGGTGGGAAAATTCAACTCATGGGTGATATAGGTACGCACTGAGGTCTGCCCGCGGGAAATTCAACTCTTTTTATAATCTTCTCTCCCAATTCGGATTGGCTCTACATCTTCCAATGAAAGGCTTGGCTTATTTTAATTCGAAGAAGGTCTTACTTCTGATCTGGACCCCAACAACGGTCATCGTAAGATTATAAAATGATTATTTTCCTTCGTCGACATAAGTATCACTAAAGAATATAATAAGAATCATATGGAAAGTCTATGTCTTGGACGGAGAGAGATGTCCTCCGAGGTTTCGTCTGCCAGTAGAACGTGAGCTAAATCCAACGGAAAATCCGCTAGTAATTTAACATGGCATTGGAGGCGTTCCATCCCAAAGCATCCAACGATTAACACAATTAATCCGCTAGAAATGAAATCGAATCATTCACCACCCAAGTGTACGCGCGGGATACATCAGCCCCATCTTCGTCTCGTAAAAGCCCAATTGTTCATTGTAAATAGCTATCTCATTACACTGTACCGGGGTACTTGAGTAGCTGTACACAGGAGTAATCCACAATAGAAAGGAAATTTATATGGGGAATCAATGAATGAATGAATGAACCCAACCTCTGTCTACAATTCATCAAGAGTCACTGAAATCCCAAGAGGCATAATAAGCGTTAGACCGACTTTGCGAGTGAATTTCTGCATGGATGGATGCATGGATGAGGAAGACGTTCAGAGAGTCAGCGCAAATTTAATATCAAAGGTCCTTGAGTGAATGGCTCCCGATTAGAAGGTAAAATGTAAGAAGTAGTACAGGAGCAAATAGAAAACGAACTAAATACCCTAATCGTCGACACTTATCCTCCTCCTCCGATGAGGGGTTCAAACTCGCATTCAAGTGTCCAGGTGTCAGTCACACTGACGTCCTGTAGTCCTTGAATGTATCACTATCCCCACTCGGAGGAGATTCGGTACTACTAAATAAACTCCTTCGATAAAGCATAAAGAAACTACCACACAATCAATACCATCGAGCGCGTCGCAGCGTTTCCTAAGTTTTCAAGCGCATTTCTAGAACCGTGTGCAAACTCGTCTTGTGAGCTTCAAGGGATCGATAGTGATTATGTTTTTGAATACTAGTTCTACACTGGAGGAGTCCATTGACAGAAGCGCAAAGGGAAGTAATGTACAATCAATTCATTCGGACCATCCCGGTGTTAACTGTATTATTTCTTTCAAATATATAGAAGTGTCACAAGTCGTGCCACGTCGCCTAGGATCCTATACGGATAGGTAGAATTTAAATTTAAAGCCGCCGAATGATCCCTGAGTGACTAGTCCCTCATCACGAGTTTGAAAAACTTGAATGTATTATCGCATCGGCGTTTCCCGACTCGGATGTCATCTCCGGAGGACAATAAAACGTACCCTCCAAATGAGCACAACATTTGGTACTCTATTCAAGTATGAGGTCAATCGGAGTCATTACTCTTGTACTTGAATCATCTTGGTGGCCTGCAATTGGAGGAGATTCGAGTCACTATAGAAACATTATATTATACGTAGCAATCAACGTAAAATCATCCACCATGAATTAGAGAGACAGCTCAGGTCTCAGGCGCATAGCAATCAATCACGCTGGTGGCTATGGAGTTGCCTGACTAATAGCACTGGCAGGTTCCAGGCATTTGATGGTAAATTAATTCTCTATCAGCGGTTATTACAAAGGCGTTTATAATAAGGATAGAAGAACTCGTAAAAGAGGTGGCTGATTCAATTGAAAATCCTGTTTGCCTTCGTTACTTAATCGAGGTATAGTGAGTGTAAGAGTCCTTCAAGAATGTATCCTGATAGGTCTGTGGCCCCCCATGCTTAGAAAGGTAAGGTAAACTTACTAATAAAGCGAATAGTGGTCCTCGACTGAGTAGCTTCTCAGTAGTCTAGGAGGTACTCCCTAGATATAGCCGGAACCCTCATCGACGAATAGACACTACGGGCACCGCCATATTTAGGCACAGAAAAATCTATGAAAAATTATTTCGTCGATCCGATTTTAATTTAAATTTAGGAATTGATAATTACTGCGAGAATCTCGAATTTTGGATAATTATTCTCAGAGGGAAAGGTGTAATAAAACCTCGCAAAGCCTGTTATTTGTCAAGGAGAAAATTCAGAGAAAAACTGCGAAAGATATCGAATCTATTTAGAGTAAAAACCTCCTTAAAAAGTGCCAATTAACCTTAGATTTTCCATCAATGAGCCATTCTTTTATTGCAAACATAAACTTTAGTAAAATCCGCACCCTTAGTCACATTCTATTGTATATAATGTCAAATTCTGCTTGCTTTTAGAGTGGCTCTTTATAGAGCAAAATTCAGAATTTCTAATCCCATTTACCTGAGGAAGATCCTAGAAAAATTCTCCTTTTCCCGACACTCATTTTCCACCTGAAAAAAGCATGACAAATCATTGCTTAAAATTAACCTAAATGTTTAGCCTGATTTTGCATTCATTTTCCTTCACTTATACAGAGGGAAAATGCTTTTGGAAAATTTAATATTTAACCATGAAAGTGTTGGCATTTTCAAGAGGCAAAATTCCAGCTGCACTGATAATCTCACTAGCTTAAAATTCCTCATTTTCGGGACATTTGGCAGAGACAAAATTGGAAGAATATTGAAGTTCTTACAACATTTTGCACATAATTTCAGCATAATTTATCAGTCATTTTAATACAATTTACTGAGTATGAAATATAAGCATAATGATAATTCTTTCATGGATTTTGGTGTACCGGAATTGGCCCACAATTGAGATTTTAGCCAGAATTTTCTGATATTTTTTGACGTGGAAACTCTATAGAAAACTGGAATCGACGAAATGATTTTTGGAGCTTTTCCCCAAAGCCAAATATCTTAATGCCTGTAGTGAGAATGAAATTAAGACAAAACTCGTCGAGGGGCATCTTATCCTTGTTGGCTCACGAAGATCAATTCAAGTGTCTAGCCAGACCTACCCAGTTTTCCAGTACTTGATCCCATTGAACACATGAGGAGATATATAAAGACATTTAAGGAATCTTTTTTTGGTAAAGCGTAGCAACTCCAGACGCTGAATCATTGAGCATTGTCGCTTGAATCCTAGGAAGGCTCAAAGATCGAGGTGATCCAAAATAACCCATATTTATATCGCTAACAGGCAGCTCCGATTCGGATAAGTTGATGCTATTCTTATGGCACTGCTTGCTCATGATCTAGTAAGCTTTCACTAGAGGAAATGATATAATCAAGCGGCAGTGGATTTAAAATCGAGAGACGAATATTACTAGGTTACAATATTCGGTGACCACAATAAGGATGTTCCTTGACCTTCGAATTTATTTCAGACATGAGAAACCGTAACCTATTGATTGAATTCTGTGCCAATAATGCAAATCTACTGATCGACAGAAGCCTCGGATTGAAGCTAATCTAATCTCGGTCCTAAACAACGGTAATTTGAAATCAGTCTCGATTGTAGGCTGAACGCCTTCCATGAAAGCAACTAATTCGGCGGCCTCAGGTGCGTTTCGCCCATATGTTTTTGTCTGTGCGAAAGTCGATAGTATGTCCATTATGTGATGTCTCTCCAACTAATCACGAGTATTGCTCCACCGGAATATCAAGCACTTTCGCTCGTACCATTTAAGTTACAAATCCCTACTTGAATATCTGCCGTGTACATAAGGATAAGATATGGTGTCTTCTACGTCTTTTATGCTGCTCTTAGCGAGGATGTAACTGCCAGCGTAAAGAGCTGGAGTATCGACTCCGACTGAGCACCCATATTCAAGAGAACGAACAGGGATGAGAAAAAAGACATTGAATATAGAGATGAGGAACAGGGTAAATAGAGTCTCAGTTCACTGGGTGACTCTTACACCGAGTGGTGGATTGGACCAGGAAGAGAGCGAGGTGCAATGCACAAGCCGAGATTGCCAGTTTGACACGCATGAGCACAGCCACTAGAACAGATCTTATCTTATCTAGTCATTTTTCAAATTCGAATGTTGGACGAACATACTAAGAACGACATTCCTTGGTCATTCCTGATATGATTTACTACTTCCACGATCATCAGAACTCATAAAGCGACTTAGTCTACGGGCATAAAGCCAAGAACGATTCAGAGGCACAACCGTGATTACCCACTGAACATGTCATAGTAGGAAAACAGGGCTTAAATAAAAGCTATACAGCTGAGATGATATGAGTACGTACTAAGGCATATCAATTGTAGCAGGAGCGTATTTTAAGAAGTGAGAAAAGAGATAGAACTAACTGCATGCCTAAGCCCTGGACCAACTGCGGCTTCCGCTGATATTGGTTCCCGAAGGAGGCCCGGCGGGGATGTTATCCATCATCGGGCCATTTGTGAGGAGGATTAAAACTCAAGTGGGGGTGACGTTTGCATTAAATTCAAGACGTTCGTCAATGACAAGTGCCGCTTCGCTGCCGAACCCCATCGTCACGTTGCTGCTGGAGAACAACGAGACGCTGGAATTGAAGGCTTCGGAGAGCCTGTAAGGAATAGAGTTGATCACGTGGGTGGCAATGAACCTGATCGCGGAGTTGCCAGTGACGTCTGGAGTGGGTGCCATGGAACCGTTGGCAGTTTCTGTATGGTTCTGCCCTGGTCTGAATCCGTGGCTGCAGCGGCTCGCACTGTATGAGCTCGGAATCCACGCCGCTTGAAAACGGTTTCGCCCTTCCAGCAGCGATCGTCCGACGGAACGGCTTTTGTAACGTGCTTCCTGCCTCCATGGTTGGTCGACTCCATAAAAATATAACCCTCCATAGGTTTGTGAGCGTAATAAACCCCAAGGGCATGGATCTGCTTCGCTTCGCTTCCATAATCGCCCCGAATCTCTTCCAGAATTTGGGGGGAGGTGGCGGGGGATCGTCCATACCGTCACGTTCAACGTAGCTGTGCTCCAATTCCACCTTTGGCGGTTCCATCTCTTCGCAACGATACGAGACGAATTGTTAGTGGTCGGCTCCATAGTATCACCCCTCCCAACCATCCGCTCTCCAAGATAAAGGGGGAAGTGACGATGAAGGAGCCAAAATTTCCCTGCTTTTTCGCCGTCAGAGAATAGTGGTGCAAGCTCTGCTAAGAGCTTTGCGAGTGGAATGCCGGATGAATCGAACTGGCGGTGCAACCCTTTATCGCCGTTCCCGACGTAAGGGAGACTGTTGTATAAAATGGAGAGATAGGGATTTACAATTTTGATGCTGTCAATGCTGCGCATGGTGAGTCAGAAGGATTCGAACGATAAGAGTGTTCCGAGAAGGCAAGGTTGAATATGTTCAGTGGAGGTTCGGCTTTGATTACAGCCAAGCGTATGGAACTGTATACTCATCTTACGGAATGGCGTACCTTGGTTTAACTGAGAATGATGCTTAATATCCACCAGTAACTAGTACATAGTACATGGACGTACGTCTACCCGCTACTAGCGTATGGGCAGTATATCGTCAGAATGCCGCTTGCCAGAGGCATAAACGTGCGTTTCGTGTGTCAGAGGCGGGAGAAATAGATGTATGCCTACTCCATCAAAATCAGGGATAGTCACTAATAGAAGCATATGCAGTAAACATATTGATGGATTAATACGAATAAAAAACATATTTTCAGTAGTAAGAATTCACGATCACCCTACAATGCACCCCATACGCATTGTATGTTATACCTGTGGGACGAAAACGTACATCTGCCACGGCAGATACGGTACCGGCCATCGTACATGTCAGTTGGAGAAATCGGCATGTGGCCAACGTACACTTGCCTGCCTATACTGGCGATACAATTGTACGTTAGCGATGCATCCACCGGTACCAGAGGCGTACGGTAATTGCGGAAAGCCAGAGAAGGTGGCTAATAGAGGCAGTAGGCTGCAAGAGCAAACGTACGGAAATGAGAAGCCACCCTACGCGCCAGACTCCTTCCCAGTCCCCTGGCATGCAATACATTCGTCCTGTGTTTGTTGTCCATACGCACCCACAACCAATGTTTGGCCGAGGATAGACCGAGAGTTGTGTGGGAGGTATTGCTTCCAGGGGACTGGTAACGTTTGTCTGGAGGCCATAGAGTCGCGTCGCGTCCCCGCATCTTAGCCGTCTGCTTCCAGTTACTCCTGATAGAGTGACACGCTCGGATGCTCGATGTTTTCGTTTCAATGGATCACCAGAAGTGTTCATGATATTGAATAAAAAGCTCCAAAATACAGGAGCTCATTGCTCAAAGTGAGTTGACATGTCATCCATAGAAAAATCCTGAAGTTGAGCGGCATGGGCATGTGTTGCATTGAAATGAAGGCCATTGGGCTTCTTTGTCAGTGTCAGAATCTCTTGTTGTATCTCTCACAACACAATATGTTTGCACCAGTCCAGCAATGGTGCACGGGTTAGTTGGTGATCTGCAAACTGGTCCAATATGTCTGCTACATTGTAGCTTAATTCTCACATTATAGATTGATGCACAGGGTCACTGCTTGTAAACAATTCATAGAAGAAGTCTTCTATGCTGAGATTTACCCATTTGAGGGCTTCTAGGACAGGAGTGAGGATGGAAGGCATAGTGTAACAGCTATAGACTGTTATATCAATGTATATATAGTTATCATAGTATATATAATAACTAATATACAATATATTGATTATATGTGCTACATCCGGTATGTAGCTATAAGTAGTGTGGACACCATATGTGTCCACAACGGCGTGTATTTAGCATGCCGGCACATTAGGTGCCAGCATATATCTTTTACTTACATCACTTTGTACTACCTACAGCCAACAAACTTCCTATGTTTGGATTGGAGAAGCCAGTTATTCTGCAATTGGCTTGTGTGGGAAGTAAATCTACTGTTCAGTATGGACTTACTACCAAAATACTTCTCGACAATGTGAAGTATGATGAGTACTTCAACATCGCTAATGTCAATTACTATGACGTTATTTTAGGAACTCCGTTCTTACATCAGTTTGAAATCCTATTGGATTTCATGAAAATTGTGCTCAAATGGGTAAACTTAGTTTTCCCAATCAGTTTGGCAGTTTGGCACCAACTGAAGCAGATGAGAGTGAGGATTGTCTGCAAAAGGAAAAGCCTAAGGCTCTTCCTGCTACCACTTCAAAATGAAGCCAGGAGGGTGAGACTAGTAAAATCTTACCAATAGTCTCACCATCAGTTGTTGCTACCTATGGCAGCAGCAAACAAGGAAGTAGGAGAACTGAACAGTGTATTTATGGTGTTCAGAGTAGAATATCACTGACTGCAAGTGATATTCCTGCATTGAGAGAAGCCTGGCAGAACAGGTATATGGATATTTTTGGAGATATCCCTTTGGAATTACCTCCATTTAGGGAGGTAAATCATGAGATCAAGTTAATTGATCCATTGAACGTGATTTGTTATAGGACTCCCAGATGTCCTGAAGCACTTAAGGAACAATTGATTCATAAAATCAATCAATATGTTACAGCCAGATGGTGGAGACAGGCATCTACACAACAGGCTGTACCCATGCTCTGTCTTCCTAAAAAGACAGGCAAGCTGAGAACTGTGTTTGACAAGCGGTTGCAGAATGAAAACACAATAAAGGATGTAACTCCTTTTCCTGACCAAGACATGATCAGAAATGATGTGGCCAGGTCTCAGGTTAGACCAAAGATTGATTTAACTGAAGTGTATGAACAGATACGTATTGTGGATAGAGATGTAGACAAGTCTGCATTTTCCACAATTTTGGGGACTTATGAAAGTCTTGTAATGCAGATGGGTGACTGTAATGCTCCATCTACATTTCAGTGTTTGATGAATATGATATTCATCAAACAAGTTGGTCGCTTCATCCATGTTTACTTGGATGATATCTTTGTGTTCTCTATGTCAATAGAGGAACATGAGGAACACTTGAGTCAAGTGTTCTCTTTATTGCATGCAAATCATTTATACCTGAGTAAAACTAAGGTTGATTTGTACTCGGAGAGGATTGTAAGGTGTGCACTTGCTGATCATGTTCAGAGCCATCTGCACGCAACCACAATATCTTTCTCACCACTGCCCTGAATGACTCCAAAATTTGTATATATCATCTTTTAGTATTTATCTAGTGCACTCTACCATAAATGGTATGAAATTCTTATTGGAAATCAAATAGCTTGTCTCCACCATTTGCTCTGTAGCTCCTCATGTAGCTTGAATCCCATCAAATTTCTGTGTGATTTCGGATGCTATAAGATTATTTAGTGTATGGAATGTGTTGGGAGAACCTAGAGATGGATGGAAAGGCAGGAAGCACTTATTGGGGAAAGGGCAAGTGCCCATCTGCAAGATTACTGCCAAGGTGTGTAGTTCTTCATTAAATTACTGTTCCATGCACTAATATACACAAATAGCTTTCTATAGACTCAGTCATGAGCTAAGTCTAGTAATTGGGGATACTACAGCAGTTTTGCCTAGGAGCACTACTCTTGGAATTAGAGGGATTTCTATTAAAATTTCCTTATGGTGCACTAGGTTACATTGAAATAAAGCTCTCTACAAAGTTCTATAAGGAGCAGTGCAGTGTGTGTTGAGATGTTGCGGTTGCACGCAGATGGCTCTGAACACGGTCAGGAAGCGCACACCTTATGTAATCGAAACAGCTGTAATGACAACTTATTATCTAAAGTTGTCGCAGATGTCTCTGCTCATAAGCAATTTGCCATGTGAGACAAGCTGTTATGTACCAAAAATCAACTTGGTAGAGATGTTCTCTGCATACCTGAGGATGTTTTCCAAAGGAGGAGACTGGTCAAAATTATAATTGACCAGGCACATAAGATTATAGGACACTTTGGAGCCTATAAAACTGCGAAATATATTCATAGATCATATTGGTGGACCAGCATGGCAAATGATATTGAATCATTCTGTCAGTCATGTGGCCAATGCCAAACAGCCAAGACTGATAATCATATACCAGTAGGTCTACTTCATAGCCTGCCAATACCTAATGGACCCTGGGTCTCGATAGGTATTAACTTTGTTGGTCCCCTCCCAGCGGACAAGACCAAGGATGAGAAATATGATTACTTAATAGTAATCATGGTTAGGTTCTCATCACAAGTACATTTGATTCCAACAAATGTGCAAGTTACAGCCAGAGGAGTAGCTTGGTTGTATTTGAAGGAAGTAGTTTGTTTACATAGACTACCAGAGTCAATTGTAACTGACCATGACTCTTAGTTCACTTCTATATTTTGGAGTGAATTGCAGTGATTAATAGGTACTAAACTATTAATGTCCACCTCGTTCCATTTTCAAACTGATGGAGTGACTGAACAGGCCAATCATTTGATTGGGCAAATACTGAGAACAGTAATTGCCAATGATCAGCGGGATTGGGCAGAGTGTTGTCCAATGGTGGAATTCACTATTAACAGTAGCACTAGTGAATCCACTGGATATGCTCCCTTTGAGATCATATATGGATATATGCCATGTATAAACCTTCTCACTGATTTTAATACCAAATAAGGGTATTAAACAATTTGCTGAATAAGCAAAGTGGAATATAATGGCTACTCATGATGCCATTATAGCGAGTTGCATTAAACAGACGGTTAATGTGAATAAGAGAAGGAGACCAGGAGAAGAATATTCCCCTGTTGAGTGGTATATTTAAGTGCCAAGAACCTGAACCTACCCAAGGGTAGAGCGCATAAACTTTTACCAAAGTTTATAGGACCTTATAAGGTCCTGGAAGCTCGGAATGAGAGCTCTAATGTCGTACTTGAACTCCCTGAGGAGCTCAAGGCCAGAACAATCCATGTGACCTTTCACAATAGTCTTATTAGGCCCCATATACCTAATAATAATACTCGGTTCCCAAACCGAGAAGCCAAAACCTTTTATGACTTTGGTAAAGATGATGAACAGGAATGGTTCATCGAGGAAATCATTGGACATGAATGGCCAATGATGGATTACAGTTCAGAGTCCAATGGACGCTAGGAGATGTCACCTGGGAGCCCCTCACAGGTGTCAAGGAACTGGAAGCTCTAGACTGTTACCTAGAGCTTTGTGGTGTCAAGCGACCACGCAATCTTCCAAGATTAGGAAGTAAGCATAGTAATTCCTCAAGAAAGAGGAATTAATGTGCATATATGCTTATATATGCACCTATAAACTAGATAACTAGTATAATATGCAGTTTAACTGGCATGCCACTATCTTATAATACATATAAGACCAAGTAATACCTTAATATTAAGGTATTTCAGCACATATATGCACATATATGCACCATTATTACTATAGAGTAATAATAGGACAACTCAGCTTATGAGTCATCATAGATCAGATCATTATATAAATAGTCTGATCCGAGGCACATGTAGCCTCAAGAAGTACTGATTAGATCAGTGCCAGCCAGCTGGCTGCCGGTCTAGGTAAAAATATAGCTCTAGTGCAGTTCTGGCACTTAGCATTTTAACCAGAACCACCATGGTAGCGACCCAGTCGCTATCTTCCTCCACCTGACTCCATATGAGCCATGCCACCTGCCGCGGAAATGCTGCAGAACTGTTGAAGTGATTCCGTGAACAACAAGCTCAATGTGACAAACATCACATAGAGGTAGGTACCATATTTGGTGCCTGCTTTGCCTACCACCCAACAGGGTGTGATAGATGCTCTAGTTACTTAGAGCATCTCTTGGAGGTTATTGAGCAATGTCCTGCCAAGTTCTCATTCTCTAAGGATGAGATTATCAATGGCTTACATGAGGCCTGGCCCCATGTAAGCAGATACATCTCTGACCTCAATGAGGAATGGATAACTCTTGAAAAAGATTTAGATGATGAAAAAGCTGACAACCATCGGCTTCACAGTGAAATGGATGATCTCGAAGAGAAAATCCAACTATTGGAGTCTCAATTATTGAGTCTCCAGCCAAAAACCCCTACAGGTGACTGATCACTGACAGTCACCTCTACTACCGATGTCTCATCATCAGACCTCAGTCCCCACCCCTTAGCAAGTTCTGGAGACAGGACTTACTTGCGCAAGTGTCCTCGAAAATTACTCAAGGATACTAATTTCCAGAACCGCGTTCGGGTTCCGGAGAAGTGACCAGATTATTTGTCACTTTATATGTGGAATATGTTGAAGGATTGGTACACCAATCCTATGAGCATCCCTAATGCAATTAGAGACAATAGTGACAGCTACTTCCTAGAGGAAGATGTAGATATCACTGTGTGGATATCCAAGATAGCCGTGGATATCTCGCGCCTTGCTTTCATGGCCCAAATGAAAACAGTATTTAGGAGCCATGACAATTTTGACACAGCCTTCAGTGGATTCTCTAAGGATCTACTGTGAGCAAACCATGAGGCGAGTATGTGGCTCACTGATTCATCAACACCTTTGCAAATTGGGACCACTATAGCCAAGGGTCACACCAGCAATCTCAGAACACCATATCTGAGAAATTACCAAAAGGACCAGACTTCCTAGCACTGGTCCTTGAGCACTGTTCTCTTACAAGAGAACAGATATATACCTGTATCATCCCCTATATGATACAGCATGAAGAAAAAAGGCCATGTAGCGGTGCTGGATCTGAGTGTGCCACATACATGCACCTCAATCAGCGGCCACCTGCTTCTAATAAGGGCAAGGGACCCATGACTGGATCCCTCCAGTCATGCCTATCTGTGCACATGCCTACACCAGCTAAAACTGGTGAGTCCATCCAGCAATGGCTGGATGCAGACTTGGACTCTTACAATCAAGTTCATGAGCTGGTGCTTCCTTATGAGGAAGCACCCCCCAGCAGTAATCCAGATGTAGAAATGGATGTAGCCACTGTAGCTGAGAACAGCGGTACTCTCCCTGATGAGAGTACTATGTATGTGGATCCTGAATTAGAGGATCTTTATGCTTGACTGCTAGTAGCAATGTAACAGCTATAGACTGTTATATCAATGTATATATAGTTATCATAGTATATATAATAACTAATATACAATATATTAGTTATATGCACTACATCCGGTATGTAGCTATAAGTAGTGTGGACACCATATATGTCCACAATGGCATGTATTTAGCATGCCGGCACATTAGGTGCTGGCATATATCTTTTACTTACACCACTTTGTACTACCTACTCTAATAAAGAAGAGTTCAGTTAGTTTCCAGTGTGATATTAAGATATATACACATTATACATAGCAGCCATAGTGATAACAATGTCTGATGACATGTCACCATGGGCACCTAGACAAACATTACCAGTCATCCGGCAGCCTTACAGCTACCCTCAACTCTCGGACTAACCCCGGGGTAACATTGTGGGCTCTTGTGGGCTCTGGCTGCCAGATGCACTGGGAAGAAGTCTGCCTACGTGCCAGATGTACAATTCCACCCCCACTACTCACATGCACTCTAGCTGCATCACCTGCATTTAATACTATTTGGGAATAAAACATGAATATTTTAGATATTAATCACATTGGATACTATCTAGTGGGGGCAAGCATCTTGGCTGCTTGCAGCAATAACTTTCTTGCATTACATCCATGCAGAGGTTATCATTAAAATTGAAAAGAATTCCATAGTTTTTTCTTTCAAATTGCTGAAGTTGACTAGGGACATTTTTACCTGGATTGGTCACTTTGTGGATGCAAGGAAGACTCAATAAATAAAAGTCTTATTTGTTGATTTTTTTTAAAGCAGTATATTATTCACTCATATACCCATACGAATTATATAACTCCTAGAGCAAACTTGTTAAGCCCCGTGCTTAAGTGTCACAACACATGACTTCATTTAACCTCTAAGAAGCTTCGGAGAAGGTCACATACCTTCGGAGAGCTTCGTTTGGACTTCATTCAACTTCACATCTTACTTCGTTCAACTTCGTGTCTCACCTCGTCTTCATGTTCGCACAACAGACCGTTGACCCACATCCTGACTTCTTTCTTGATCCTGAGGGCAACACCTTTGCCCACCTACTTCCTTCTATCACACTATCTGCTCCACTATTCCATAAGACTATTATTAGTCTTCCCCAGACCTGGCATGATTGGTCCTCAATACTCCTTCTATTCTGACAGGTGACACTTCGTCATGTTCATTTCCAATTTGTTTGTATTGTTTCCGTTCATTTATCTTTTCTTATGGCATATTTCCGTTTGCTTATTGTTCTCATGACATATCCTCCATTCACATATATTTCATGATGCATATTTGTCCATCATACCTTTTCGATCATTCACATTATTTGTTTATACATTCCCCCAAACCTTCACTATTCAACAATATGCATATACCCATTGTTCTATCACTTTATGTCATGCTCTGTTCTGCATTTGACTTATTTGTTTGTAATACTTCCTTCCGCTTTTGCCCATGAACTTATGGTATATAAGTACATGTATCTTAGCTAGTTTTCTCCAGTCGGAAATTAGCCCATAAGCCTTATAGACCTTAGTGTATACCATTCCTATACTCAAGCCTAGTGCTCCTTCTCCTCTATACACTTCAGACCTCTATTACCTCCGAACCGAATACAGCCCTTCAAGATCAACTCTGAACTTCACCTCGAACCTTTAATCTTACTCTAAAGTCCTACCTTCGTTCGGAACTTCAGTATTTGAGTCCACTCTTATATTGTTGGTTCTAATCTGTTCCAAATTAAGGACACATACATTTTGAGAAGGCGCAACCCACAATGTTGAAGCCAAGTCCTTCAGTTCTAACCCTTCGTTCTTTAGTGTGACTTCATTCATTACTTTGGTCACACTTCAGAACCCTTCGTTCGGATCAGCCCATAACAGAACTTCACTCAGTTAAATGGAGAATAATTTGCTCCTGTTAGTAATTGCCGGCAGCAAGTAATGAATATGGTGAATACTGCATTTGAATACCATAATTGGCAAACACTGCAGGCTATTCCCATCCAAGAAGTTTGGAGAGGACTCAATTTGGAGACTTTGATTTCTAAGTTAAATGTGAAGCCCATAACCACTGCAGTAACAGGAGCCCTGAATACTACTGGCAGCTCCTGTTTCTATCCACATGCTTCCTACTCCCTTTATCCTCATATCTTAACTAGTTGGTTGTTATTTTATTCCACATGGAGATATACTCAAACAGTTTTCTGGAAAGAAATGGTGTATGTCTGTATTGCTGAGTATGTAAGACTCTGTTGTAGTTCACATTCCTGATGTTAGTATAGAATGAGATTCAAAGCTGATAGCTCTATATTACTCACTGAGGTATTTGGTATGATCTCTGTAATATGGACCACCCAGTGAGCAAAGAATTTAGTATCCTGCAATTATTCTGACATTGATCCATAAGTGATTTGTGCATATCTGTAATTCCTAATGGTTGCTATCCTTCAAACTCATATATCTTTTCAATGTAGAGTACAGTGGGGGCCTTCAAAACACTAGTATATGTCTAAAATCCAACTACAGATGTCAGATATTCATAGTGTATTACTTCAGCAGAAAGTTTCATCCAAATCTAGAAGCTGAGAAGTGGAAAGTGTGATAGAAGGTGCACTTTCTGAAGGAGACAGTCTGAAATACTATTTCAACCAAGTTTAGCAAATGAATAAGAAGCCAAAAACTGTAAAGGCCTCAAATTTTGACTCTAAGGCACTCTACCATGATGTTTGTCAAGGTCCTGTCAAGCTTCTAGAAGCTCCTGTAATGATACAAATATTTCTTCGGCTGAAGCAGTCTCAACCCTATCTGAAAATATGTTTCAGCCAGGTTTAGACCATCATCCCCTCAATGAAAAAGGGTGAAACTTCAGAGTCAAATTCAGTCAGGAAATCACTGATTTTTTTCCCTATTCCAGTGCTAAATGGATCATTCCTACCCAACCAGTTTAGACAGCATGAATCGGCTTCAGGGGCTTATGGTCATAAATCACGGTTCATCCAATCATTATGAGCACTCTTATTACCTACCATATGATAATGCTAAGCCTCATAATAAGGCTTTATATTCAATGCTGTTATCAATATAAGTCATGTCTAACCAGTCAAGACCCAACCATTCACTATGATTCATGAAGAAATTCTGCTTGCTTATACCCAAACCCCATGGTCTCGCCATCCATATTATTTATTGATATATTCCCTAAATATAATCTGTGATTTGCTATAGATATTTAGGTGAAAAATAGAGTGAAAATCAGGACCTTCTGGGAAGCTCTAGAGGACCATACTATGACCTAACCGGTAGTGCATCATGTTCCAGTAGTGCATCAATTCGTTTTTTAGCCGCAGAAATGTAAATAAAATACCACTGAAAATTGAGAATAATTGAGAATATATTGAACTTCAATTGTCCTTAATTGAGCGAAGCCAAAGCTGATGTAGATCTCATCTGAGGAGGAGGAGGAGGAGTGCCGGAGATCATTTGGGGAGAAAGTCATGTATTACTCGATAACTTACACATTTTACAATGTGCCGAGTTCAGGTTAGCTTTCAAATATGTATTCTTAGGTGGAGGTCCTATGCCGAATACAAGCCGATGACTGCTGTCACGCTGTGTTTTTCAGACAGTGTGTCTTAATGAGCGCTTACACGTCGTTGGGCTTCCGAAGCGTGTCTGCGGCCTTCATTTCCAGCTATTTCTTAATGCCTCACGGTCAAAAGAAGCACCCTCGACCACCTGACAGTCCAGAAACACGGTCCTCATATCCACGGACCAAGAAACGAAGCGTTGATGACGTGTCTGGCTCATCATCGCATCTGCGTCGCCAATCCAAGCTGTCAAAGGAGCTAGAATCCGCGTATGAGACACGGATCCTTCTGGCAATCAAGGAATTTCACCAAGGAGGACCAGGCGTAACTCAGAGAGCTTTGGCTGTCAAGCACAATATCAAATATTGGACACTGCGGCGACGTTTGCTTGGCGTTTCAGTGCGATCTGGAAGCCATCTCAAGCAGCAGATGCTGAACAAGGAGCAAGCCGACGCGTTAATTCAATTTTGTCATTTACAGGCCAATCAGGCACGACCTCTGACACGTCTTATTCTTAAACAGAAGGTATTTGAACTCGTTGGACGGACCCCTGGTGATCAATGGGTCAGGCGGTTCCTCAGGGCTCGACCTGATGTCCTGACCGGAAAAGCCTATGGTCTCGATCCGAAGCGTGCTGAATCATTTAGGAGGGAAGTTGTATATGATTATTTTGACAAACTTGAGGATATTGTTGTCAAACACAATATCCAACCACATAACATATACAATTTTGATGAGAAAGGAGTTCAGCTTGGTGGAGGACGGAAAAACATCAATGTTCAGTATATCTTTCCCCGGGATTCATCTAACCGCTATGTACTCAAATCAGACTCACTTCTTTTAATCACCATTATTGAGGCAGCTTCCGCAACTGGAGATGCTGTCCCCCCCGGGTTTATTCTCCCACCTGGAGATTTGGAGGACTTCACTCACGTTCCTGGTGTTGGCTGGTAAGTTTTATTATTTATTTAATTGAGATCCATAATTTTAGTATTTTTAGTGTAACTGTGACACATAACGGATGGACAGACAACTCTGTTTGCCATCAATGGTTTTCAAAAGTCTTTATCCCATTCATAAATCAGCGCCGACAGGCTAATGAATATGTCGTTCTAATTATGGATGGTCATAAATCCCATGAGACCGACCAGATGCTTCTTTTAGCCCTTGCGAATAAGATCATTTTGATTTGTTTGCCGGGCCACACGACTCATAAGCTTCAACCAATGGATGTCAGAGTGTTCGGCCCCTTTCAGACTGCATGGGGAAAGCATTGTACGGAAATGGCATGCAAGGGTCAACCTGTGACTCGAGATACAATGATTGAGGAATATGTGAAGGCGAGTCTTCTCTTGAATTTTTTTTTGGATGCACATCCTTATTTAAACTAATAGATTCGAGACAAATACTTTACCAAAGCTGTCATTATGCGTGCTTTTCATCTGTCAGGATGCTGGCCAATTGATCGGTCCATTTTTACTGAAGAACACTTCGGACCTAGCGAAAGCTTTATTGGCAACCGAACACTTCCTGCCTCATATCCCAAGACAATTCGCTCATCCTCAGTCACTGCTGAATTTTCGGATGCCGGTAGTGGAGAAGAAGCCGAGGATGACAAAGATGGAGATGATGAATCCTGGCGAGGCCTTGATGATTGTGAGAGTGACAGCGGATCAGTTGCTCTTTCGGATGATCTCCAAGATCTTCGAACTGTTGATCTGGAGAATAATCAACTCTCGGATTATGAACCTGAGCAAGAGAAGTCACCCCTGACACTGCGCACACAGAAATCCAGCAATAAATCATTGCTGCTCCAGTCTGGTGCTGTAGCTCCATCCCCTCTCCAGTCACAGCGCAGCCTTCGATCAAATCACTCTATTCCATCAATTACCTCCTCTACCATTACACCTTCACGAAGCTCATCGTCGTCTCTCCATGGCTGTCAAGATGCGAGCCAATATGCTGCATTTAGACAAAATGCAGTGGAGGACGACCTTTATGCACAGATACGGGCTCTCCAAAGTCATTTTACCCTCCAAAGCTATCAGGTGGCATCTCTGCAGAAGGAAGTTGTGGATCTCAGCAAACCAAAGGCCAAGAAAAGGCGAGCAAATATTCAAGGGGAAGTACTTACGGCACCAGAAATGTCAGATTTAATTCAGACAAGGGCAGCAGAAGCCAAGCGAAAGGCTGAAGCGGAGGCAGCGGCAAAAGAAGCTAAAGAAGCGGCCACTCGTGACAGGGTACTCGAACGTGCTCTTAATGTTGGAACAAAAATATTTGATAAGTCTTTGATGGCCCTGAAGAAAGATGAACTGAAGGACATCGCTTTTGCCCTCAGCATTAGCCAAGAAGGTGCGAACAAGGACCTCATTGCTAGAATTAAAGAGAAATTTGAAGTGGAATCACACCTCAAGACAGATATTAGATTTAGAGGAATATTTGCACGAAAGCACAGAGGTAAACAGGTGGTTCGAGAGCAGCAGGACGAGTTTGAAAATGAAGTGGAAGCAGGGCCTTCTGGTGTTCAGCATATGGACTATGAATCTTCGTAAATTTGCCTTAATACAACACAAATGGATCTGTAATATCTCTCATGAATATATTTTATAATTGTACTATTTAACTTTGCTAGGATTCTTCTAAAATCGTTGAAATAGTCTGAATAGTCTGAATGTCGTGCCGTGTGACCATTTGTGACTGCCGCGTTATCGCTTAGTGATGCACTACTTGCTCAAAGAATCGGAATTGCTCTGGCATCCCAGAAACTTAATAAAATGTTAGACTCTGAATTGGATATCATATTTAGATGCATCGAGGAGATATACATGGGGTTTGAAGACCCCCAGATTTATAGGTGAGACAGCGGCAGCATATTTATGAAAGTGATGCACTATCGGTTAGGTCATAGTACTTGGTGGTATGTAATGATTAAAACATGTGAGATTTTTTATAATTTCAAGGGATCCTCACAACTGTCATATACCTTGTATGCTTGCTATGCTAGGAAAGATTGATGTAGACATACACCTATTCGTCTGGTCAAGATTGCCGCTTGTGTATGTTATCCAGCGGAATCATGTATGAAGTGGCTGTATGTTTATTGGGTATGCCATCAATGGGAAATTTGTAACTCAGAATTCAATGACTATCACTTGTCTTGCATATGACTAGGTACCCCATAATCCACAAGGAATTCATACATCTAGCAGACAGCATGGAACGTAGAAAATGTATCTCAGCTAAGTGTTATTATTCACGATTGCTTTTACCTGAAAATGATCGTATTATTTCAGCAAATTTGAAAATATTCTGGCCAGAAAAACATGCAGGAGACGTATGATGCCTTTGCACTGTCACTAACACCATATTCGTATGTCTGCATAACCTGGTGTATTGCACATGTACCATATACCACTCACATGCTAAGACCGGTCAGTCTTACATCTATGTACTGGGTATGGGCCATTCCATCCATTGAATAGCACTTATTTTTAGCACGCATTCATTCAGGGACGTAAAATGCAAGATACTTTGTTTAGTACAAGATCTTAGGTGAGAAATTGTCTATTGAAAACAAATATTCTGTCAGCATCTAAGCTACAAACTCTTTGCGAAAAGCTAACAATGTATATATCTAGCAGTATGCATTAATGTCAAGTATCAATCTGACTGGCTATTATTTCTATTATTCATATTCATTGCATTTGACCCATTCACTTTGTATTTGTTTGTTCAGACCTTTTCCATGCAGCCTTCTTTTCCATGTGGCTTTTACATTCTCTTCTGTTATTCCCATATTAACCTCTCATATGTTTTCCAACTGGATTTCTCTTATCTTTTCTTATCTGCCTTATCTATGGCTCATGTTTTCCTCTCTTGCTTGCAACTCAGCTGATGTACTTGACCCTTCATTAATGACGTTATTTTCCCATTAGTTCCACATGGTGTATTATCACGCTATTATACATTAATTATGGTTTTCTGATTCACCTTTGATTATGTTTTTCTCCATTATTTTTCTGCTTGGTTATTTATATTTAGATACACTCATTTGTATCTACTTGGATTCAGTCAGAAATTGAATCATGTATTATCTGTTAACTCTCCTCTTGTCTGTTTCTCCGCTCGGGTTTAGTTCCTGTCCAGCTCCATCTTTATATCTCACTACATCTTGAACTCTGAAGTAGGGGCAACTTATGACTCAGCAGGGCACAACACACAAGTTGAAGCCAAGTCCCTTCAGTACAAGTTGTTGATGTTTCTGTGTGGAAATATTGACTTACTTCTGTGTGGTGTACCAGATGTATTCCATATCAAGACATAACAGTTAACTCCATAAAAGATAAGTATATATTATAGCAGCCTGACTAGATTAACAGTTAAGACATATTGTATATTAGGTTCGAATGGCATGACAATAGAGACTCAATCCAGTTTTGACCTCGTATCCTGACTTTAAGGTACAGCCACTGGTAAGTCCTCCTAACTCTTGTACATGGTTGTTGGAGCAGTCAAGACCAAGGGTCAGGACTATAATGTGGTAAGACGATGTTGAACCAGAGGTCAGTCAGAGGAAGTCAGAGGGGAAGTCTGAGATGAAATCAAAGACAGTGAATGAGAATATAACAGAGGGTGAACTAAGTTGATTTCCAGATAGAGAGCTACCTAGGAATATACATGGACTTATATACTATAAATAGAAACTAACTCAAAGGAGGTGAAATAGATATAACAGAAAAGTCGGAGACAATCAGAAAACAGGGTAGATTGGATGGGGTAATATCAGGGGGTAAGCAGGCATGAATAGGGGAATTGGATAAGGATGAGTCTCGGATGAATATACAAGTCTGGCATGTTTATGGCCATAGCCAATAAGGATTAAAGGCATAACAATAGGAAGATAAGGAAAGTAACCAATGATGACGGAGGAAGATAACATGTTGATAGTGTCTGGTTGGGGATGTTGGGTAAGGTCAGAGTAGGGATGGCTGTCAGAGTGCTATCAGAGCTGTCAGAGAGCTGTCGGAGGGTGACACCAGGGTAGGGCATAACAAAAACACTAAGCCCATCTGCAAGTAAAATCTTGAATCATGCACTGAAGGAGGTATATTTCAGGCAGTCATATAACTTGAACTCTTGGTATGAATGATAAGATCTAATCTCCTCATCTTTAATGTCACGAAATTTTCGGAAAAAGTAGCATATATCTTATTAAAATGAGACACTCAGGCACTGAACATTGCCAGGACTGTGTTCACTACTCCTGCACCCACTCCTGAGGAAGCTGGAAGAGCCCAAAAGCTGCCAAAGTCTTACAGATATGGACTCAATTTAGGTAGGGAAATTCAATCTGATATCTGTTGCCTATACATTGACGTCAGTATGCACAGTCTGTCTTTTCAGCCTAATGGCATGTATGGTATTCACATTGCTAGGTAGGGCCGAGAAATAGCGGCTAAGCATACACATTTAAAAATATAATACTTTTAATTTGTTTCCGCAGCAAATCTGTAGTTGCAACGTTAACGTAGGCCAAAGCAGAATATCTATTTCTCGGATTTTAGCCTGGCATGTAGCAATTGGACTTATCAGATATCACTCGTTCGAGCCGATCCAGGAAGGTGAAGTACAAAAATGGACTTAGCAAATGAATCTTCCGGAAGTTGACTTAAATTAAAGAAACCCAATATATTCTGAGTTTATTGATTTACAGTCTCTCTCTCCTTTCGAGAGTTCCCTCCTCACTGGTAGATGCTGGGGATGTTAAGTACAAATTATTAACTAGTAGACTACTTGAGGGGTAGCAGGGCCTACGGAGTAGCACAAAAAAAATTAGAAACAATAAATATATCAAATTTGTAATTTATAGAAGTAGAAGCAGTAGAAGTAGAAGCTGCTGCTGCTTGGCAGCGGCGGTTGCGGGTGCAGCTGACCAAGCTGGTTGCTGTCACAGAACGTGACAGTAACAACTGAAAAAGCTGCTCACACCTACTCGGTGCGATATAATTAATAAAAGAGTGTCAGCTCAGCGTTGTCGGGAAGAACAACCACTAAATGTATTATGTACCTAATAACAGAGCGTCTAGATACAGATAAGCATAAGAGAGAAAAGAGAAATAATCGATACACATACCAGCTCAGCGTTGTCAGGAAGAACAACCACTGAGCATTACAGGTGTGACACGAGCATGAGATTAACAAGTGCGACAAGTAAAACAGTGCAACAAAGAAAGGAACTGAAACTAGAATGTAAATAGGAATTTAAATTCTAACAATAATCTTCTATTGAGGATAATCAAGGTGCAAGTTACTCTGCTATATTAAGACAACAAGGAAGTCAAGTTTCCCATGAACATGACAGGGGAGTGAATATGTCGCATCCAGTCACGTACTGGGTGCATCAAATAATATCTGGGATGGGCATCCCATTGCTCAATATATTTCGGCGGCTGTTGGTCGCCTACTATTTTTTATTACTTAACATTTGATATCTACCTACTTGTATTAGCTATCGTACTTAGATCTTCCCATCAGATCGTACTCAGATGGTATATACTCGGATATTCTATAGGCAACCGGATGTATGGTTGAACTCATAGCTTCCGGTGAAGGTATGTGAATGCGTTGTTCCACCGCTGAGAAATCTAATACGTCGAGTATTGGTCCCGACTCGAGTTCCGTCGG
Organism: Sphaerobolus stellatus SS14; assembly: GCA_000827215.1. Lineage (NCBI taxonomy): Eukaryota > Fungi > Basidiomycota > Agaricomycetes > Geastrales > Sphaerobolaceae > Sphaerobolus > Sphaerobolus stellatus. Next base: position 305,152 of record KN837165.1, read on the forward strand.
AATGCAGACTATTCAGGTTCAATCGACGACCCCACCTTTATATTTATCAATGCTTCCAATGAATTTCGGAAGAAATAAACACGGAGACAGTAGCCATCGCAATATTAGTGGCTTCGTTGCAGGCAGGTGTGAATCCAGTGGCGTGGGCATTCACTTAAAAAAAAAAAATATCATTTTCCATCCTTCAAGTTTCCGCCACTTACGAACACTAGAAACATGTTCCCTATTAATTATAAAAGGAACGTACTAAAATAAAAATACAAGGATACTTTCAATCATCAAATTCTTCCATCCACACACCCAATTTTCGGCTCACTTCCAATCCCAGTTGCTTTCTCTTGGCGATTTCGACTCGCTCACGTTGTACTCGCCGTAAATCCTTCAATTGCTCTGTGCTAAGGTACATTAGAAAAGTTGACACAAAATCCGGTTTAGCGCCCGTGCTAGGAATGATAGGCTGTGGTATGCAGGGCTATGTAGTCTATATACCGGCTCCTAGTGACTCCGTACTTACCTATCCTACCTAGTGCTACCTAGTACTATGGGAAGTTTAGCGCGTGTGGCACGCTTTGCTGATGTGTGAGTCCTGCTCGACAACTACTCGCTTATGTGCACTAGAATGAGCTCGAAGGTCGGCTACCTGGTAAATGGGGAAATAATGGTGGTAGTGAGATAGTTGTCAGACTCAGGAAATTAGTCTTCGCTTACGTGTTTTCATCTCATTGAGGAACAAATTCTCCATGACGCAGCAAAGACATTCGAGCATCATAACGCTTCATGTCGTAGAATTTTTCATGAGGGAGGGCCACTATTATCGGGAGGCGTAAATGACATATGGATAAATCAATAGTAAATGATATTGACCTGTGTTATAATCTTCAACGAACTTGGAAGATTGTTTCTTTGTCTGTTCTTTCGACATGATTTCTGGACTGATTTTACACTCCTCAACCAGCCATGCTCTGAATTCTTCCTCTTTGTTATACTGACTGCGGATAGTTGAGAACAGATACGAATAATCGAATGTATTGAACATACTCCGTTTCGTTAATTACGCCATATTTGCCCCACTGAAATGTCACGGCGCTGGATTTCTTCTGTTGAGTACATTAGAATGTAACAATTAAACGATTGTTGAAGAACACATCACCTTTTTCTTCGCTTTCTTCTCTTTCTTTCTTTCCTTGCGTTCTCGACTACCACTGTGTCTTCTCTTCTTCTATTTCTCCTCTTTCTTCTTCTTCATTCTTCTCCTTCCTTGGCTTTCGGAAGAACTTGATGAGCTTGACCGTGACCGCGAGCGAGATCGAGTGCGTCGTCCTTTGTGCTTTCCTTCATCATCTCTTCTTCTTTTAGTTGATGTCGATCTCGACCGTAAGCCCTTTCTTCTCTCTTCTCTATCCTTGTCTCTTACTTCCAAACGCCTGGGTGACGCTCCTTACTGTCATGCCGGTAACGATCCTTACTGGGCCCTCTCTCCCTTGCTCGCGAACGATCAGGACTCCTCTCCCGCCTAGGACTTCGAGGTCTTGCATATTCCCGATCAATATAGTCCGGCATTGCAACTTGAAGAGCAATGAGCTGAGTTGTGGATGCTCAATCCTTTAGCACTCGCATTGTAGCGCCCTCGATCATCATCTCTCCTTCAAACCACTTGCTGCTTTAAGCTACACATACTAGAATCTGTTTTATAATTTTGCGAGGGAGAAAATGTGCTTTATCTGTTATTGATTATTGCGTGCGACAAGCGCTGGTAAGTTACAGGGATTCAAATGGATACTGCTATACTAATTATTCAAAATGCTATTCGTAGTTCAACCTCGTGTCGGTCCTAGATCATCCGGCGAATATTGCTAGCTGTTCTACGTATCTTTTGAGGTGTATCTAGCTCATCTCTGTTAATGATACTGGCTTCAAATATCAACTGAACTGACGTACTCCGAATGTCCGCCATGGAAGGCATGTTATAGGTAAACGTGACCTTTGAAACTAAATATATATATAACATCCTTAGCAATATGATACGCATGCGTTACTATTAAACTCGCATCTCTATTTTTGAGCGTGCGACAGGGTCTCGCAAGTATTTTAGAGGTATTCCGAATACTAAGGAGCTGACGTCCACTGACAGGCATCAGATCCTCAGTATCCCATTCTCTTGATTCATCATCTTGGAGTAAATTATCAAGGAATAATCTATGGTGGCCCTATTAAATACCTATTACCTATGAAAGCAGGAAACGTAAGACTTACGAATAGAGACCTGCTATTTTTCTGCCAGCTCACGGCTACTCGATATCTTCTGCGGATCCATTTTGCGTAAATCGAGAGACACCTTGACTTTGATTTTGAACGATCTTCTACTAATATCTCTTCAGGGTATTGATCGAAGAGGCTCTCCGGCTCAACCTGTCTCAGCTTCTCTGGCCTAACTGAGATATCCACAGGTCGAGGCATCCGACTCTCCCCGTACCAATCTGAGGCTTGCCACCCTCCACTTTCAAGCTTGAACTGAGAGCGAAGTAGAAAGCGCTCATGTAAAACTGAATCAGAAGACTCAGAATGGTCCAGAGTGCTTCTCTGTGACCTATTAAAAGTGGAGGTGCTATGGAACGACGACGAAGTATTCGAAGATTCGGACCGAGGTAGGATGTTTTGAAGGGAGAAAGGGGGCCTATGCATTGAGGGTGAACACACATATCCACTATTATATAGTCTGAGCACTGCTTACGGTCCAATTGTTCCATTTTTCCATTATGTAGAGCAACCTGTTCTGCATCTTCTATGGCCATTGTGTCCAAGCGAGCTAACCCATTCAACGAAAAATACGTATAACATTCCGACTGTCTGAATCCTTCGACCTTCGACACACCAAGGAGAGACGTGGAATGATAGGAATGATAGTAATATCCACCTGAAGGTAACGGTCGACCACTAGGAAGAAGTGGGTCGCGAATGTCCATTCGTAGGAAAGATAGGCGTATACATCGATTTAGTGACCCCAAGGGGGGGACAATCGGTGGCTGGCGCTGAGGAGATGATATGAAACTCTACGGTTTCATCATGGGAAGCATCTGTTGCTTGCAATGGTCTCAACCCGACAATAGCCAAGTATCTGAAAGGAAATTAGCCTAGATAACCTGGATATAGTAAGTGACATTACTTCTTGCTCTTAAACATAGCACATTTATCTCGTAGAGCATTATTATCCTAATGTTCTAGCATTGAAGTTGGGTTCTAAAGTCAACAGCAGAAGTCTACCGTCTTGTAAGTAGGTCAGGGCTTGCGCGAGAGTGATCATGTTTCCACAGTGTCGAGGGTTAACGGGAGAACTAACGAGGTTGTTTTGCAGAATCGAACTTTATAAACGCTAAGAAGAATAAGAGGTCAGTGATGGAGACTCGAATAACGAGAATGGGCAGTGAGTGGAAGTGAGTGGAAAGTGGCCGAGTGCGGACAAAAACGATCAGCAAAGTCAAAGCATATCCATGGAATGTGCCTTTGCTGCATGGTTAAGGGTTGTAATGGGATAATTATTAAGTTACAGGAGCAATTAAAATGCACATCAGTAGCTAATATTAGACATCCTGAGCAGCCTTGCGGTAAACTCATGCTATCTGAACGTGGCGAAATCCGTGACGTTTCGCGCCGTCACACTCCCGAAACCGGAGCAGAAATTACACGCCTCATAATATGGAGATAAAATACGAGTACGTATTCGATGGATCACATGTGTTTGCTAGCCTACTAAAGCGGTTTTCTAATTACACGTCTCCTAGGGAGTGCCAGTCTTCCCGCCGCTCAATACTTCTTCCGAAAATCCGTCGATCTTCGCCGCATACAGTTCGACATGAGTTTCTAAAGCAAAATGTCCAGTGTCGACGAGCACCACTTCTACATCCTTTAGATCCTTCTTGTAACCTTCAGCACCTGCCGGACCGAATGCAGGGTCATTTTTGCCCCACAGGGCAAGCACTCGGGGAGATTTAGTCCTAAAGTACTGCTGCCAAGTAGGATACTGTGCTACGTTAGTCTGGTAATCATAAAAGAGCGATAATTGGATGGCATCTTGACCCTGACGTGCCAGAAGAAAGCTGTCGAGGGCATATGCCGCGGGATCGATCCGAGAGAGCAATCCTTCGGGAACACCCTCAGTATATTGGTACTTGGTGACAGGTTCTGTTAGCGCTGACAACATGCTGCGTGCCTCCTGCGAGCTGAGAGTAGGATCAAACTTGGGGGAAGCCTTCCAATATATTTTTATATGTTCCCAGAATGCAGGAACTAGGCCTTCCTCGTAAGCATTTCCGTTCTGTGTAATTATTGCCGTAATTTGTTCGGGTTTTGAAGTCGCCGACCGGAGCCTGAAAGTAACGTGAGGGTTAGTGGATGGATACGAGAACGATATATGATTCTCACCCCATAATCAAAGACATATATGGCGAACTGTTTAAGACCCAAGGAATCCACAAATGCTTGAGTGGTTTTTGCCAAGTTGTCGAAGATATAATCATAATTGCGTTCCTCAGGAACCACTGTGAAACCAAATCCAGGCAAATCCGGAGCAACGATCCTATATTTTCGCGCCAGGAGAGGAATCAGGTTGCGAAATTGAAAGGAGGAGGCAGGAAATCCATGCAAAAGTAGAAGGACCGGAGCGGACGAAACTCCAGCCGATCGATAGAAGACGTCCACGCCATCTACGCGGAGGGTGTTATATTCAACGATAGGAAGCTCAGCCATTTGTGAAGAAGTGGTCGTTTGTTGTGGGAAGCAGACTGAAACGTTCTCTTTTTATATACCGAACTCAGTAATCTGACGCTGACAAAGCCAGGGGAGACATGCTGGTGTGCTTACCAACTTATGGTCTCACGGTGAGAGCATGCTCGAGGAAATTCAAGCGCCAACTCTCAATAAATAGACAGTTTTTGCAGGAGCGCCAGCGCTTTCGTGGCGCTATTTTTGGTTTTGCAGCTGGCGCTCCACCAGTTGTGATGCCGTCCCGTCTCGAGCGCTCCCAGCCATTAATCTCCCATCTTCACCGCTGAAGAATGCCTCGTTTTCGTAATCAAGCCCTAAGTGCCACAATTTTATACTGAAGAGAACTCGTCTGATGGGGATTATGAGCATACAGTGCCGCCAGATGGAGCGCTGAGGAGCGCCAGCTGCAAAATCAAAAATAGCGTCACAAAAGGGCTGGCGCTCCTGCTTGGGCAGATTGTTCTAATAAGAAACAAATGAGAGTGAAGAGCCGTCTTTATATTGTTCGGTGTCACTGATAACGCCGCGTTCAAAAAGCGGTAGAGTAGGCGTGTTGGCAGAGACATTCTTACACTTGTGCATGCGGCCAGATAAGAACTGAGACCGGTGATATTGAAGGCTGGACAAAAATCGCGCGAATGGTGTGCTGGTGCGGTTCCGTGTTTTGAGCTGACGCTGACGCTGCACCAGATCAGTTAGAGTCGAGTCCTCGCACCATTTTGGGAAAATTGAAATAATGTAACTCATTATTATCTAATTCTATGGAAATTACATTTTAACCGCCATCCCGCCCTCTTCAACCCGCCCCCTTCGCCGTCATCTGACGCTCAACCAAGTTGTCATGTGATGGCTCCCAATATCTCTCTTCGGTGTACTGGCGGGATGATTCTTTTTGGCAGCCCCTCTCGTATTTGGAAACCGGGGGTTACATAGGGTTTCTGTACCTAAGAGATCAGGCATGAATAAGGACAGTCGGCCGCCCGGGAGTACTCCTGCGTAGTTGCCAGCTTGTAAATCATGCATCCAAACCCAATGCCGTCCCAGCCTAACCAAAAGGTGAGTGGAGGCTACAGCATCGAGGCTGTTCTTCTGCGTATTGTCAGTTGTATACTTATACCATAGTATATAAATGTATAAGACATGGACAGAAGGGAAAATCATAGGAAAAATCACTGATTTAATTACAACATGGGGATTTATGACAGCGGCGGTATTTCAGTATAACGTACTATATTTATCACTAGGAGACTAATGCACTGTATTAATCTAGCACTAAGAGCGAAAATAAAATAAAGAGCTTTAGTTTAGTATTCATGCACAGGAGCAAAGGGCCCTGTAAATTCAAAAGGCCGAAAATTGGAGGAAAACTAACATGCTAAATGCACTGCTTTACAGCAGTGAATGATATTCTAGATATCTCAGGCTAGATTAAGGATATTTTCTGAAATTTATGTTGGCTTAGCTTCCATAATATTTCTTTTCTTAATCTAATATAGCAGTTATCACTTCAAGCCATGTGTATACTCCATCTAATATTCATTGCATGTACTTAAAGAAGGCTTTCAGTAAGGTACTAAAGAGTTGATTATCAAGTGGCAAATCAAGCTGCTCCAGCATGATCATCAGCTGGTTCACTAGTCTCAGATCCAATTCAAAAGTGCAACTTTCACAAACTTTTGAAGGAGGTACTGCTTGACTCAGTGGTTACCCCAGGGTTTCTTTTCCCATGGGGGGTTGCCAGATAGAATCACCTGTACCAGCAGGGTATAGGACTTCCAGATCCTGAAGCTACAGTGTTGGAATGGATTGCTGGAGGACATGTAGATGCAGGGAAAGCCAGATAACTGTGGCTGGAAACATTGACTCTGTGCTGCTGCTGCCAGAGGTGAGTACCAGACAACTCAGCATAGGGCTGCCAGCCTGACAATGACTCACTGGAGACATTGTAAACATTCCTGAGTCTAAAATTCCCAGGAAATCTTATGCCTCTGGCAAATAGTATTAGCATTTCTTGGGGTGAAAATTGACAGGAAATGTTGAGGACTTTAAAGATTTCTTGAAGCATGAAAAATTGAATTGTGTTAGCATTTCCTGAAATTGTAAAACTTGGATGCATTCAGAGTTTTCACAAGATTTCCTGAGGTCAGAAAGGTTGGTAAAATTAAATGTATTTACCTAGCTTTCTAAAACCACAAATGTACAGAAAATAAAGGATTTATTCAAGATTTTCTGCCCAGATCATCATGGAGAAACATCAAATCACTTTAGAATTTCCTGAAATATAAACAGCACAGAAATTTTGGATTTTTTCAAGATTTCCTGGCTGACATTACTCTGAGGAAATGCTGAATTATGTTAGAATTTCCTGAGTACACAAACATTGGAGAAACTCTGGATTTAGCTAATATCTCCCAATGCACAAGCACTGAGGAAATGTTGAATAATATCAAGATTTCCTGAGGAGGATTACTGTCTGAAAAGCATCATTTTCCCAAAACTTTCTGGATATGGAAATTTGAGAATGGAGAAACTTTGGGAAAATGATGATTTTTCTGACAGTAATCTTGCTCAGGAAATCTTCATATTATTCAACATTTCCTCGGTGTTTGTGCATTGGGAAATCTTAGCTAAATCCAGAGTTTCCCCAATGTTTGTGTACTCAGGAAATTCTACCATAATTCAGCATTTCCTCAGAGTGATGTCAGCAAGGAAATCTTGAACAAATCCAAAAATTTTGTGCTATTTATATTTCAGGAAATTCTAAAGTGATTTGATGTTTCCCCATGATAATCTCAGCTAGAAAATCTTGAGCAAACCTATTATTTTTTGTACATTTGTGTATTTAGAAAGCTAGGTAAATAAATTTAATTTTACCAACATTTCTGACCTCAGGAAATCTTGTAAAAACTCTGAATGCATTCAAGTTTTACAATTTCAGGAAATGATAACACAATCAAAGTCATCAACATTTCCTGTCAATTTTCGCCCCAAGAAATGCTAATACTATTTGCCAGAGGCATAAGATTTCCTGGGACTTTTAGACTCAGGAAATTTACAATGTCTCCAGTGACTGTAGTTGGAAATGAAATGTTGAAGCTGGTGGTTCTAACACTGTCTCCAGTTCAATATGGCAGGTAGTGGACATACTCTGGGAGGTGAAAGTGGTGGCAGTCTGGAGGAAGGGGTCATTCCCCTTATTGGCAGAGGATGATGATGCAATGGATGGTGTTCATATTCTGCATCTGGAGGTTCATAGATTCCACTTGTTACCTCCAGACTGTCGCTTCTTTTCTGCCTGTGGTGCCTTCACCTTATTCATGCTCTCCCTCTGCTGTTGTTTCACCAGTGCAAGCTCAGTCTTGAGCTGCCTTAGAGCCTCACACTTTTCATCGCTCTTGTTGGCTTGCTTTGCATAGATGCTGCTGCAGTGAGCATTGGAGTGGAATCAATGGACCAAGGCATCGCAGGGATTCTTCAATATATGAGTAGCAATTTGAAGATCATGTTCATAAACACTGTCAATAATTTAATTAAACAATAAATAATATAAATTTTGTAAAATACCTTAGAATTGCTGGTAGCAAATTGAGTCCAATTCTGAAGGCCAAGTTACTAGCAGGATGTGACTGCTCATTGAGATTGGTATCATTTGGGCTCAGATCCCAATAATCTATAGGGATTTTCAATAAATGATGGCAAATTGAAGGGATATACCATGGATGTGTGAGCTTATTGCTCATTAATAGTCAGAGTCTAGGCACTGCTGACTTGAGAAGGGATTATTTTCTACTTTTTGCTCTTGATGATCCAGGTACCATTGTTGGAACTTCTTCATCTCCTCAGGGCAATATACATATCAGAACCTTGATATATATTCAAAGACCTGTGGAGACATCACAGCCCTAAGAGAATCAAGTTTCCTAACCAAGATATCAGCACTAACTTCTCTAAAAAAAGAAATGCAGATAATGCACCTGTTGCAATTAACATTACAAATCTGAAGGAGATGTTACATGATCTCTTCAGCAATTAGTGTATCTATCTTGCTGATGGCTGGGTTATTTCAATGAAGCAGATTGTCTCCAAGGCCTTGAACCTGTACAACTGCCCCATCAACCATAAATAAGGTGTGGTTGTCTTCTCTATGTATGGCCTTGATCTTGAGTTCTGCCCCAGTTACTGTCTTGATAGCCTCAAACCAGCCATCCCAGACCATGTCATAAGCTTACTGACTCTCATGATTACAATACACATGACTGATTAGAGCACCTGATAACATCTGAGGGTCAAATAGTAATGATTGGGCAGGTAAACAAACTTATGAAAGTTCAAATAAGGATCCCAAATGACCACTTCCCACTTGTTGAGCTCACCAAAGACACACTTGAATGTCATGTCATGCTGGGTGGTTCAGACCTCATTAACAAGCTTCGTGACTGTGAGAAGCATTGTAACCACAACATAAATTTGTGCTCTGTTGTCTTTGCATGGCTTGCCGTAAACTGAATGAATATACCATTCCGACACTTTTGGTTTCTTCATTCTCACATGGTTATAATAACAGATGACTCCTATTCAATTATCTCATTAAATAACACACAGAAGACCAGTGATCAGTTCATACATTCAATGCCAGCTCCAAAGGGATATTCCATAGGTCGGAGGAATTAGCTAACTCAAATGAAAGCAAGTTTTTCAGGCTGATTTTTGGGTATGTTGTAGTCCTGATAAAATGCTGAGGGATGAGCCATCATTCATGAAAATCTGCAAGCCTGTTTTCGAGATATAAAAATCACAAGTTTCAGTCAGGCAAGAGGAGGAAACATGATGTCCTTGCAGAGCCTACAAAGACCAAGTACTTTATCTATATGTCATTATACATTATAAACCATGCTCTAAATGTCTAGAATGAGCTGCATTTGGAGGAAATTTCAAAGTGCACAGTGTAGGAGGAGGGAGACAGGGAGGGGGAGCAATCAGAATTTTTCCAAAATATACCAAAGGCTAGTATAACTTCAACATGGGCTAGATGACTCTAGGCATCCTATATGAGGGTATATGAACTATAAGTAGGAAGCAGAGGGGGACAGGTACAGGGGATAGACAAGGGATATGGCTGTGGGGGGGAAACACAGTATGTTTTTAAACATACTAAAGGGCAGTATGACTTCACTTAAGTATGGGTGAGAGGACTATGAGCATTGCATGTGAGGATATGTTAATCTACAGTTGACTATCTCATAATGTATGGGTTTGGGGCCATTCACATTGACGTGTGGGGGCAGTTTGTATATTATATAATTTATAGGGTTTTAGTTTGAATTATGAATTATGAGATGGCCAAATCAGTGCCATTTTTTTTATATAGGAGAGCTTCCTGGCACTAGAAACTAGTCAAAACAATCAAGAAACAGCTCAGAAATCACACATCCTATACCCCTGTGGTAAATACAATTGGAA
>KN837165.1:322468-342117 GCA_000827215.1 Sphaerobolus stellatus SS14
AGTGGTAAATGCCTACTTATTTATGATTTTTATTACCCCAATTATTTGTTTGAAAATATTCTTCAAAGCCCGGGCTCAAGCCCAAGCCGGCCCGAGCCTGGCCCGAGCCCTTCAGCAGGGCTCGGCCTCACTCTTCATGAAGCCTGAGCCTCGAAAAGCCGAGCCCGAGCCCGGGCTTTGAGCCCAAGCCGGGCCCGCAAATCACTAATAAAAAGTCGATTTTTGCCTATTATTTTGCTAGTCTAAGTCAAGCTTGTTACATAGTGTGCTTTAAGCTACTGCTAAGTTGGAAAACTCTAAGGATACATACATGAAACTATTTTATTAAGTCGGACCTCTTAACTCGACCTTGTTGTGGAGATATTGTACAATCTCTGGATGTTTGACCGATTTGCGCAAAATTTGAACTCCGCCATCGGTACCCGAAACCGCTGTAACTTAGGGCTAGGATTTCATCCTGTAGTTCTGTAATGGCCTTCTTCGCATCTTTATCTGGCTGTATAAATTCGAGAGCGTAGTTCCTATCTGACCCGTAAACTGGAGGAAGCCTACAATGCTGGCTGAGATGAAGAGGGGATCCATAGGGCATGGTAGGAAACGATGGGAGGTGAAGTCGCGGAGCCTGAAAAGCCTGTGGGAGTTAGAGTGTCAGTGGCCTCCAAGGCTGTGTGTACGTGATTGACCAGTCACACCTTAGCTGAGATGGAGAGAGGATCGACGTGCGATGAAACGAAACGGTGCAAAGGAAGGTCGGAGTTTGAAAACCAGTGATGATGGCAGCGTGCTTGCTCTGAGGCAGTGGGACTACAGCACTTTGTCGATCTGACGTCTAAATTTAAATTGCACCGATATCGAAGGGACTCAGCACTTTTGGTTCAGATCACTCTTGCAATTAGTACGATTGGACAGGCCGTCAGGGCCGTATGCATTACAATATGGTATTCTAACCAGCCCTATAACGTCTATTTGTAGGTTTATCGTTATCGACTGAACAAAGCGATCCAAGTGAGCAACAGGTTTGCAGGACGAAACATCTGGGCTCTGTATGGCCTTTAAGTGATTAGGATTGATAGAAGAGCGTATGAAAGTGGGCGTTGAACATCAGAAGGATATGTTGATTTACGGTTCCGGAAAGAACGAAGTTCGGGGAACCGTCTTTACACTGAGGCCTTAGGATAGCCCTGGTAATCCCACGCATTACGATTTGGTCTCTTATGGTTACTCATCAACTTAGGGTTGAGTGCTAGGATTGATCGCACGGTCACATATTTGCCCGCGTGGGATTAAAAAAAATGTCACGTCTCTTCTCGGGTATTCTCACTTCAGCTCAGTTAAGCTTGGCTAGTGTATATTGCAAATCCCCATTTCGCTGTTGAGAAAAGTTAAATATCTGATTGCAATTAATATATTGGTTTTTTGTAAAAATAATTATCTTGACTCCAAACCTATAATACAATGTTCTCCATGTTGCAATTTACATTTTCCTGTGTCACAAGTCAATATGTCACACTTTTGGTGCCTGATTGATTACGGGATATTGAAAGACTGTCATTTATCACCTCGGGTAAGCTCGTTTAGTGCCAGCTAGTGTAAAATGATAAACCCCACTTATCTGTATCTTAAATTTTTATGATCCTATTAAATATTTTGTATTTGGGTCTGTAAATGTAATAATAATAATAAGTCTTATTCATACCACATAATCTAATATGTTATGTATTGTAATATATGACATCCTTTTGTGAGGTATCAATTAGTCGGAGGGTCAAATCCCACAATGGCAACTCATAGGGGGTATATTAAATATTTGTATTTTTGGTCTGTAAATGTAATAATAATAATAAGTCTTATTCATATCTTATAATATAATATGTTTTGTCTTGTAATATATGACATCCTTTTGTTATGTATTATACTTACACTTATTGGCACTTAAGCATGCTTGTTGGACATACTGAAGCACTCAATGTATCACTGGGTGCTTCATCATGTCCATTGGCATGATGAAGCACCCATTGTTAAGGCTTCGGTTATGGAGAAAAAACATGCACGGATAGTCTCATTCCGCATATGCATGTTACAATTGGAATGTGCTTCATTATGATCCATAATATTATATGTCCTTGTTACCAGTTACATTATTGGCAAAAGCAACCTAGTAAGGAGTTGGTAATATACATATGGGGTAAAACAAATATCCCATTAATTTTCAACTAATACATGGATCAGTTCATTCTGTGCATAAACTCTACCATGACCTCATCAAGACTGAAATGAGCATTAGCTATTTTAATGGTATATTAATGAATTATATTGTCACTTACAATAAATTGTCTGGTTGCCTCAACCAGAATTTGGCCTGCCAGCTATTGAGCATTGTTCTCACCACTTGCTTCCCAAGCTTCGACATGCAGTATGTAAGGTGTAAAAAAGGACTCCGTAATATGCAAGTTTCCACCCTATTCAAAGGGTCCCATATTGTTTAATTGCATGCTGCCTTCATATGCCAGCAATTAGCTATCACTGTATCTAACTCTGGTTTTAAGTCTCCATAAATTGTCAATGTATTGATGTCCAAAATATCTAAATTTATCTTCCAGTAATGCCTGTCTCCAACTCTGTGGTTCTGTGGATGAAGACCTGGTGTGTCTATGTCGGGATTCATGATGAACTCAAACCCTCAGTCCTCATACTTCATCAATCCTGCTATCTTTTTGCTCCCTAAAATTGAGCATGATAGGTTGATGTGGTTTTCGAAACTCATGTGTGGGTACAGTGATATGGCAGATTTCCAAGTTATGATGTTCATAGGTACAGCTATGCAAATAAACAACATAATTAAAAATTAAATAATTAGATCAAGAAAAAAAAAAACACAAAGCTCACTTGCATAAAATCCCAATATAACATCCATCAGTGTGAAATGCAGAACAATTATTTGATGATTTTGGAGGGTTCATTAATGTCGTAAAATGATAAAACAGTGTGAAGTTGAGTCTGCTTGTATTTCAGAGACAGGTCTCCTTCTGGATCAATCTTGGTGTCATCTGCAGCAGGTTTCATTGTTCATTGTTTCTCCATCCATTTAGATACTGCTGTTACAGATTCAGGTGGGACACATAGGTCCAGGTCACTGTCCATCCAAATTGTTCCTGTGAGAAACTGAACAGCTACGGATCCAGATATAAGTGTTCCTGTTCATGCTTGTAAACTGCGAAATGCTATAGGATTTGAAAAGTCACATTGCAATATCCTGTTAACATCATAAACATAGGACCAGTATTCTTGTGTTGCATGGTAAGTGTAAGGGCAACCCTCGAAGCCGAGCGGACGTCACGCAGAGCTAGCAGAGGGGAAATCCAAAGATACATAAATGAACGAAATATATACACGCGACGGGAATCTCACCTAGCAGAGGGGAAATCCAAAGAGAAAGACTTGGATTGCCTCTGCCAGAGTGAGCTCACTATATACTGTCCGGAAACGGGAATGTAAACCCCGAAAGGAAAAGGAACAATGATCTGATGAACTCGGAAACAATAAAGAAAGGGGGACGAACCAATGAGAAGGAAAACAAAGGAAGCAGAAGCGAACGGAGAAACAATGAAACGATCCCGACGGCCAACCGGCGCTAAACAACCCATCATTCATGCACTATGACTACATGTGCATATACCCTCCACCAGACGACCACTGTCTCCAACCAAACCTCTCACTCTCCGGCCACAGGAGTCGATGAATGTGCTGAAGGTGAATCCCGTGCGGAATCGCTCCCTGAGGGTGGTTGACGTGAGGGGTAGTTCCGGGCGGAAATCTAGGGGCGTCCCCTGACATCACCCCCCCTCTAGAATGCGGCATCCTCGACGCATGAACATGTTGAAGATGTCGAAAATCGAGGGAGTTGAAAGCCGTGGTGCGAATGCGACGAGGGGTGTTAGGATGAGTGAGATGGAGCTGTGTGATCAAATCTGGCGTGGCCATATCCCACTTGGCTACCCATGAGTTCTCCTCATACCCATAACCCTTCCACTTGACCAAATACTCCAAACGGTTACAGAATAACCTGCTATCCAGCACCTGTTCGGCCTCATAATGCTCTTCTCCATCGACCAATTCCGGTGAGGGAGGTGGATCCGACTTCTGTCCGGGAATTGGGTCTGGGGGTGCATGCAAGAGCTTGACGACATTGAAGACCGGGTGTATGCGTCTCATTCCAAGCAGAAGTTCGAGTTTGTACGTATGCCGACCGGGTTTGCCTATGACCTTGAACGGTCCCAGATAACGATGGCTGAGTTTCTGCGATGGTCTGGTGGTCTTGATGTCGCTGGCATTCAGGTAGACCTTGTCGCCGATCTGATATTCCGGAGGAGGAGTCCTTCGATGATTGTAGTACTGTGCCATATCATCCTTCGCCTTAGTGAGGGCCGCCTTTGCCTCCTCCAGGGATTCCTGCATACGATCCTTGAACTTGTTCACCGTCTCTAACCTCGAAGCTGGCTGTTGAGGCTCGAAGCCCATGCGTGGGTTCCATCCAGAATCCAACATGAAAGGCATGTGCTGGGTCGATGAGTGAACGTGGTTGTTGTACTGGAATTCAGCCATGGGTAAGAGTTCGTCCCAATCGTCCTTCCGTTGGCTAACAAAAAGCCGCAGGTATTGCTCCAACTCCTGGTTTACCTGTTCGGTCTGACCATCTGCTTGCGGGTGGTAGGCCGTGGTGGCAGTGAGCTTGATGCCTAGCATCCGATATAGCTCTCTGGTGAACCCAGCGACGAACTGAGGACTGCAGTCGGAGATGACTTGCTTGGGGAGGCCGTGTAGCTTCCAGACGTTGTTGAGATAAAGCCACACGGCTCCGAGTGCAGTGATTGTGGTGTTCGTAGGAATGAAATGAGCTCGTTTACTCACTGAATCCACCACATTCATGATGGTGTCTGCACCGTGTGCGTCCGGGAGTTCCACAACGAAGTCTACGCTGACCGTATCCCACCTGGCCTCTGGGACAGGCAGGGGTTCAAGTTCTCCAGTCAGGGCCTGTCTTTGGATCTTCATACGAAGACAGAGGTCGCAAGTCTTGACATACTGGCCGATGTATCTTGACATTTGTGGCCACCAATAGCTGCACGTAACCAGTTCTAGAGTTTTCCATCGTCCTGCATGCCCTCCAATCCTCGAGTCGTGGTGTTGGGAAACAATTCTTCAACGCAGTTCAGGATCGGGCGGAACATATATCTTGCCTCTGAATAACAATAATCCGTCCGATTCTGTCCATTCCGCCGTCTGCACGGACTTGACATTGGTCTTCTTCAACTCTGCAGCCGCCTTTGCCACCGCCTCTTCCAATTCCACATCCTTCATCCCTCGCCTAATATCCCTTAGAACCTCTCATTCTTCTCCTTCTGCAGTGATCCCTTCCAATGTCCTGATGTTGAACATTTCCGGCCGGAGTAATGTGATGTCCCTGTTGTCCGAATTGTCTGAGCCATGATCTTCCCGGCGGGAAAGTACATCTGTCTTCCCCATTGTCCGCCCGGGTTTGTGATGAAGTGTGAAGTCAAAATGAGAGAGAAAGAGTGACCATCGTGCTTGACATCTGTTGAGACTTTTCGACGTCATGAAGTACTGCAGATTCTTGTGGTCGGTCCAGACCTCGAATTTGTGCTGGGCCCCCTCAAGGAAATGTCGCCACTCATCGAGTGCACGAATGATTGCCAACATCTCCTTGTCATGAATCTCATAGTTGCGCTCCACCAGGTTAAGGCTTCTGGACATGAACGCAACTGGGTGCCATTTTCCGTCCGCTTCCGAAAGTTGAGAGAGAGCAGCTCTGGTCCCAAAATCAAAGGAGTCAGCTTCCAAACGATAAGGTGCGGAATCACTAGGGAGCATGAGAACTGGTGACGTTGTCACAAGTTGCTTGAGCTTGTCAAAGGCATCTTGTTCCGCGCGGGTCCACTTCCATTTGGCATCCTTCTTGGTGAGGTCGAAAAGGGGACGCGCGTGGTGAGAGAAGTCCTTGATGAACCGTCTGTAGAAGTTGACGAAACCTACAAACGACTGAACTCCTTTCTTTCCGCTCAGCTCCGGCCACTCAGTGACAGCTGCGACCTTGACAGGGTCCATTTCCACTCGGTTTTCAGAGATGATGAGGCCCAGGTACTCCATTGACATCTGTTCGAATTCGCACTTCTCAGGCTTGAGGTAGAGCTTGTGTTCCTTCAAACGTTGAAGTACCAGCTTGGTGATCTGTCTATGTTCGGTGATAGTCTTGGTGAAGATGAGAATATCGTCGATATACACGCATACAACCCCCTCCATGATCAGATCATGGAAAATGTCGTTCATCATTGTCTGGAAAGTCGCCGGGCTATTGCAAAGACCAAAGAACATCACTAACGGCTCGAAAAGTCCCCTGTTTGTCTGAAAGGCTGCCTTCCACTCGTCTCCCTTCCTGATCCATACATTATTGTATCCCTACCGGACGGTCAGTTTGGTAAAGTATTTTGCGCCGTGTAATTGATTGACCAGTTCGGAAATCAGTGGAATAGGATAGTGATTCTTGATAGCTATCTCGTTCAGCGCTCAATAGTCTTGTACCAGCCGCAAGGTTCCATCCTTCTTCTTGATGAAGAATACTGGGGAGGCCATGGGGGATTTGGAGGGGCGGATCTGTCCGGAATCCAAGTTCTCTTGTAGGAATGCGTCCAATTCAGCCTGTTTCATGGGGGACAGTGGATAAACCTTGGTGTTCGTGGGTTTCGCGTCCGGGATTAACTCTATAGTGTGGTCCCATATCTTTTCGTGCGGAAGCGAGTCAAAGGACTTCTTGGAGAAGACGTCTTCGAATTCATGCAAATACTCTGGTATATGCGTCTCCGCCTCGATGTTTTTGCTATGGGCTTCGGCCAATCGAGAGGAAACGGTCTGGGTGGCACGGATGAACACTTCCTCTGTCGGGAGATTGATGTAGAAAAGCTGATCGCCTTCTTCGAATCTATCCTCCGGCGCAACAGGGATCGCCTCATCATCTGTGGTTGATGATGAGTTGTCCTTGACATCAGATTCGTCGTCGTTGGCTTCTTCTACAAAAGCGGGGTGCGGACCCGAGCAGGACTTCAGAAGGCGACGTACTTCAACCTTCTTCTTGTGTCTCCGGGCGGAAGCTTCCTTGCGAATTTCCATTCGGCATGTGAGGCACTTATCGGGGCAGCGGCTCATCTTCACTTCCTTGGTTTGCCAGTCGATTTCGGGGTTGTGCTCCTCGAGCCAGGTGAATCCCAAAATCATATCCTGTTTCCCCAAGTTGGTGACTGCGAAAGAAGTCCGCTCGGTGTGATCATTGTAGTGTAAGATCAGGTTCATGATTTCTGTAACAGAGCCTCCCTCATTTCGAGTTCCATCCACGTTAAGTACCGGAATCGCACGGGCGAGTTTGCAGGTGGTGAGTCGGTTACGGCAAACAAAATCGGCATCCATGAATTGACCAGTGGCTCCACAGTCGACCAACGCGGGTGTGGAAAATACTTCACCCATGTCAGTGGTTTGAACCGAGACCTTAGGAGACAGAGACTTTGAGCTGGGGGTCACGGCCAACACATACTTGGTAGGTAGCCGTCTTTCCCATGCTGGACATCGATAGAAGGGAGTCGTATTCCGGGCGGAAACTGGGGGTTGTACTGCGACTTGTAATAACGGTTTCTCGGACTGGGGATGTTGGGTAATAGTAGAAACTTTATCCAATATAGAGAAACGATTATGTACAGGCAACGAGGGCACAGTGTTCACTCGTCGCGCTTCGCAAAATCCTCCCGCTCAGAAACGACTTCCTCTTCTCCACTTGGCTCTGCTCCAGGGTTTTCAGACATGTCGAGGTTGGCCATGAGTCCATACAAGAGCTCTTCCTTCTCCTCAACGGTGAGCTTCGAACGTCGAAGTTGGTGTCACAGAACCTAGCTATATGCCCTGTCTTGCCGCAACACCTGCATACAATGTTGGATATGCTGGCCTTACCGCGGGTCCGGTCGACATCCATGGGCATGGGGCCGTCCGGAACCTTGGTGGGTTCAGGGCGAGTGTTGGCGACAGGAATGGGGAGTCGAGCCTGGTAGTTGAACGTCCTGGCAGGCGGAGCGGGGGCAGTGTCCTGAGAACCGTGGTGTATATATCATCCAATTGGATGGTTGTGTTGATGCATTATTTATCTCCGTAGCTATTTATTACTGGTGTCTTGAGCAATCTCCATGGATAGACAATCACTCTAATACTTGACACTCTTCATCCTCCCTTGCATGATGATCTTAGCTATCTTGTTATGTTTAATCTTACTATAGATTACATCGAGGATATATATGCTCCAGATTATCAATTGACTGTACTATGGGATCCTATAGAGAATCTAGGTCAAACATCAATGTGCATGCATGAAATTGTTCTCCACATATGCTGCATTATCTTTGGTACATCACCTTCTGCTTCTGGGTTGAGTATCTTCTCATTCTTATGTCAGTATTTGGTAACTAATATATCTTTCAGAGAAGTGATTGGGAAGCCTCGTTGGGAGCTTCATCAATCTGTTATATATCTCCCTGATTGGAAATATGGTTTACTGAGTATAGCCAAGGCACATCGTTTGTCAAAATACCAGAGAGATGTGTTATATGGCAACACCTGGGAGCCTTTACATGCACTATTTACTGTCCCCTTCGCTAATGCTTTGCTTCTGAAGCTCCAAGCAAATGTCATACTTGCCACTCAGATAGCAATTCACCATAAAGGGATATGTTATAGGTGCATTAATTACGATCAAGAGGCCCGGTGCATGGGGATATATGTATGGAGTGGGCCTTTAGCTGTGTCACTGATTATTTATGTGAGTAAAACATTAGTAGCTGAAGATGTATCTCAACATAGTTTCATTAGGAGTCGCTTTTCAACACACTGTTCACTACTTCATGATATTACAGATAGATAGCAGTGACAAAATTGATTACAACCAAGTATTTTCAATCCTTTCACATGTCTTTGATCATTATTTGTCTGTGTCATCCAACCTGTCTCTGTCACCATGGGAACAGCCTCCTTCATCGTTGCTCTCAGCTTCACCATCTTCTTGACAGCCACCAGGGCACCATTGAATCTGGATGTGATTGATTGGTAGTTGAAGTAACAATACTGATCAGTACTCACTTTGCTTTGACATCTTCCTTCACTGTTTCTGTTGCAGCATCCTGGGTACTATCTAGCCTGGAAGTGATTGGTTTAGTAGCTGAATTAACCATTCACAGACATATGTACTCACTTTGCTTCAATGTCAATCTTACCTTCTTATTCTTCCTCTCTGGTGTTGAAGCCTTTGTATCTCCAGCAGGAAGTCTGTTCATGATTTAGCAAGCATGGCCTTCATTCCTTTTATAGACTCATACCTCTTTTGCTTCTTTTTCAGGCCTGCAATGGGATCTTCCTAGTCCATTTTTCTGCCATCAGAGATACCTTCATTAATGTCAATGGTTTCCCTGCCTTCTATCACTGTTGGATTTGCTGGTTTGAGCAGGCTAATCCGCTCTTGTGGTGGCCTGTTCAGATGTTATATGAGCAATGGTGTTTGCATCATAGCACAATGATAGACTCACACTAAGTTCTCAATCAGAGTGTCATCATGTTGGGTCCTCCATTGGAAATGTTTGTCAATGGGGAGTTCCCCTCTTTCACCTGAAGGAATAAACCCCCAAAGAGCTTCAGGTCTTCATACCTGTATCACTCCGGGTTGTCAAAAGAGAATGGAGGGGGAGGGAGTACATGAGGGTCAATGTAGTTGGACATGCCCTTCTGCCACATTCCATCCCAATTTGGCTTCTTGGGTTGACCATTCTTGCCACTACAGGCAGCTGGACACAAAGGTACATATACATCATTATCAGCGTCAAAGAAGGATAATATACAGAGACAAAAATACTGAAAGTTATATTCAAATAGTTGATAATCACCTGTCGCAAGGTGGCTTCCTCAGTCACAATCTCACCCTTGTCATTCACTTTGATTGCCCCCAGTAAACTTGACTGATGGCTGCACCATATGAGGTTTAAGCATGAAGACCTTAGGCTTCCATGGTTCCATATCCTTCAGCTTATCTGATGTCACTAAAGGCGATACAGTTGGCTTAATAGGAGTACTCATGACATGACAATACACCATTTGCAAAGGTTCCAATCTCCATCCTAAAGCCCCTACTGTAGGCAAGTGTCTCTGCAATATTTGATAGATCAACGGTCTTGCTGCTGATGGTGGGCTTGAACCATTCACTGAGTTTGCTTCAGCTAAATATTCAGGGGAAATCATAGAGTACTTACATGTAGGAATAAACTTCACCATCCTCCCCAAGACCAGCAGTATGAGTCTCCGAATACCACTTGGTTTGGTTAACCCATGAATCCCCCACTGTTGCCCATAGCTGGGCCATATTTATGAGTAAAATATCCCTCAATTAATGTCAATCAAAGGAATATCAAGCATGGTTCAAAGGATATACTCACCTGCTCGGTTTAACATCCTTCATCTTTAATGCCTCTTGCTCCCACTTCACCTGCTCTTCCTTTGACAATGCCCCCCACAATTCCCGGCAAACTGACATTTGTATTGGAAATGCCAACTTTCGTTTCATGTCCACCTTCCATCCGTCTCTAATTAACAACACCATCTCCCTCTCCTTGTATGTCAGATCGTTCTTTGCATAGCAGTCACAGGCTGTCACGCAACACACCTGGTGGAACAGTACATCACGAAATCTGACAAAGTCTAGATAGTGCTAGGTGGTCTAGGTACCTGCCTAGCGTGTTTAGCGAACCCACCGTTGCCTAGTAGCCCTAGCATGCTTAGTGAGAGCTTTGCCGACATAGTTGGGTTGCCGATCAGCACCTAGCGAGTTCTATATAGCTCAACACTGAACCACCTAGGGCTTCTAGCTATCTAGCTCAATATATTTAATTTATATTTTTCGAATTTAAAAGTAACTTGATTTTAATATAATATATAGATGTCTAAGGTACATACACCAATGGTAATAAGTGAAGAATATAACAAGTAATACTATGGTTATTGGCTGGTGGCTGTGTGCACACAACAGCCATACCTGAAATCTTCCAAGGATCTTGAGTTTGTTGTAAGACCAAATGACCTAGATATGGCATTTATGATTAGTCCTTATAACTGATTAAAGTGTTAATACAACGTATCATTATTGAAGACCAACTGAACACAATGACTTCCCAACGATCTCCTAAGCCTAATCTTGTGAGTCCACATCGACAGTCAACAAAGAGCCAATTAGCCAAAGAAAGTCTTCAATAAACCAGACAGATAGACAGCAGAAAGAGATATCAAACATAAATCAGTATACCAGGCAAGATACCAGGCGCAAGAGACAACGAGACGAGAGCATAAGGGCACATCTGACAGGAAGGTCGGATTGCTTGTAGAGAAACGTTTGAGGACTCAATCTCAGGAGTTCCAGATGGTATAGGCGATGCTATAATTGTAAGCATGTTAGAATGGATATGGTGGAGATCATAGTTCGCTGTGCAGTTTGGTAGAAAGAGGTTGTAGCAGTGGTTCCACTTACACAGTGTAACTTGGAGAGACGAAGGCGGTGAGAACCGCACGTGACTTGTTGAACCTGCGCTTCGCAGTCTGCGTAAAAATATAACGTGAGAGAAGGAGAGGGGGAGAGCTTACCGATCCTTAGCGAGCCCTAGCAGTCCTAGCCAAGGTAGCGCTATCTAGCACGTCGACAAGCTAGATAGGCATTTAGCCGCCCGTGTCAACTTTCCTGATGTATATGTATCATCTTGGGGCCCTCCGATTTTGGCGGCTTGTAAAGCTCCCGTATCATGTTTTCAATTTTTGTCTTGGCGCACTGTGATCTACGATTGAGTGTGATACTATAATAATGTCGAAAATATGAATAAACATACATTTTGTTGGATGATATGTCTCAGGTACTCTCCATATTATTTCATACACATTATTCTGGCCTCGACGAAGGGTTCAAAACCAAGGAGCAGCGATACGTTTTCTCCACTCGGAGGATATGCATGATAGAGAGAACATCCGTCTCCTTGCCGCTGCTCTTCGCATGTATCTCTCCAATAATTCGACGTTCAGGATTGGTCCCAACGCGAGCCCTGTTATCCGCTTTCCAATATCTGGGACGCCACGTTCAGTAAAGGGGTATTATGACGCATACTGGGAGTGTCTCAAGGGACTTCACCAGATGGATGGCACACCATGAACACGCCGCTTTGGCGTTTCTGCTTCGCAGGCGAGTCGCTTTTCAGCCTTGCGCTCACGTTATGCTCCTTGCCTCAGTATTGTTGTCCAGCCACCTTGTCTTCGACATACTGTTCGCAACCTAACAAAATAGGGCTAGTGCTCTTGCTTAGGTCCGGAGCTTGCTTGGCCCGTACGATCAAGTCTCAGTTAGTCCTGAGCTTAAGCATTACGGAGACGTGACTGGAAGGGAATGTAAACAGTATTTCCTAATGGATGATAATTATAAGATGGAGTTCCATTTACCTCACTTTACGAAAAATGATCTGCACACTGAGAGATTCCACTTCATCTTGGTACGTGTATATAAACCCCTTGTATAATGATGCAAAGTTTAATGTACAGGTCCAGGCATGGTCAGATCATTACCTTTACTTCCTCCGTTGGAAGTATACGATACATGTCGAGCGCTACACAGGCATACCGGACGGAAGTTGTACCTTAAATAGGAAAAGAATGTTGATTCTGTAGCTGCCTTCAATCGCTGCCCACCTCCGCCATGACCTTCTCCAAGATGCTGCCAATCTCCGTCGCGGTATAGTCGACGTAGCGCTCATCATCCTGTTTGCGGCTAAGTGGCCGGAATTCGATCGGTCCGTTGTCACGCTCGATTTCGTCGATATAATTCTGGAAGTTCTCCGCGTCCGGATGAAATTGCATTCTCTGCGAGACGAAAGACTTGCGCTTCTCGGGGGTATGGATGAAGGTGAAAGCGTCCGCGTACCATGCGCCGTTCCCTTTGGCAAATTTCTCAATCTGGCGCTTGAAGAGCACCTTCCTCATGATTTCCTTGAATACCTGTCCCAGAGGTGCAATCTCGGCCTGGTATGAGTCATTGTCATCAAGTGTCTTCCGGTGCATGGCCGTGATACTATCGTATGGGTGTTCGTCCCCGTTCGCGCGGAGAATGCAAGCCGCCAGAAGCATCTTCGCCTTTATTGGCGCCAACTGGATGGCGGAGGCGCGCGAGGTCGTGTCCAACCAGTAATTGGCGACCGTATTGTAGCTATTTAGGATGCGAGCTCCATGCCCGCTCATGCCGGAGTCTGTAGCGTGGCTCAGCTTGCCATCCTTTGTAGGCAGGATACGGCCCTTTCGAAAGAACGTCCGACCGAGCGTTCCCTGCACCTGATCCGCGAGTGAGACGTGTACATCGTCGGCTTCAAGGCTGAGTTCTCTCGGCGCAATGAGGAGGTGAAAGTTGTTTTCTCCCAAGGAGAGAACGTCTTCATCGCGCTTGTAATCAACGTCGGTCTACTCGCCCTGGACGTACCCAGCTAGCCCGATATCGAACATCCAGTCGACCAGATCTTGTACCACAACCGGAGCAGAGGCAAAGAAGTTTCGCCACTTCTCCCAGCATTTGAAAGTGCGCGCGTTGCCGGATAGGAATGCCTTTCCTGGCCGAGAATCGGCGTTTGTCAGGGCGCGGTGGATGGGCCATCCACTGCGGTTGGTGTGTGTGATGGGATACTTTTCTTCCATTTTGCGACCGGCCACGGCTGGATCTTTTTCGAGACCGCTGCCGTAGGCGAATGATTGCACCGCGGAGCGGTAGAGGGCGACCTCAGTCATGGAAGGCCTGTTCTCAGAGACAGACCGATGATATTCCGCATTCTGTTCTCGATAAGAAGCTGCGCGGTCGTGTGTTGTCATCGGAGCGTTGATCTCGTCTGGCATTTTTTTTAGGGTCGCCGCGACATTGGCGAGTGCAATTTCGTCTAGTAGAGGGATGATCTCGTGGTCTTTGTGCATCCACAGTGCGTGGAACTCTTCGGTGCTGCAGATCGGGTCCACGCCATTCCAGGTGTCGCCGTTGGAGTGGCGTGGGGGAGACATTTCGCCTGGATGCCGGCTGAAGAACAGGAACAGCCTGCCGTACTTTCGGGCCTCCTCTTCATTGCGACTGAGTCCGTTTTGCTCGTCCCATTTTAAGATGTTGGTGTAGGAGAGAATGAGGGGCACGAAATCGTTGGCTGAGAGTTTGAGGCCGCCGATGCCGAACCGTGTGCCATGCTTGAGAATGCCGTTTTTGTCCAGAAGATTGAAGTATACTAGGGACTGATTCAATAACTCCTGGCTCGCAACGTCGGAGAATGAACGCTTGGCGACGTCGCCGGAGACTGGACGCCGCCAGGTCGTGCCGTTGGCAAGTTCGAGGAAGTCGACGGGATATCGCCCGATCTTTGGGCCGATGAGCATGGCTGGCTTCAGTGGATCGGACGTTAAGTCGACGCTCTCAACCTTGCGGTTATGGTGTATGTTGATCTCGAGGAAGGGGATTTCCTTAGCGGCAAACGCCACGACTTTGCTGAGCGCGTCGGCGTGAACTTTCCCGACGAAGCCCCTCGTGACGCATTCGCGTGAGGTATCGAGTCTGTTCTCGAGGTTTAAGGAAGCGCGCAGCATCTCGGGAGCGACGGGGCTGCATTTCGCGAACTCCGTAAGAACGGCGCCATGATCGGCTTCGACTACAGCGGCGACAGAGCGACGCAAATCGAGCGCTTTAGCGATCTCAGGGTGTTCTTCCTCAAGCGAAGCAAGGGCCTGGCGATCGGGGGGACCATCGAGGCTACCGTTGATTATCGCGTCGCAGTTGGGTTGTAGGGAGGTGCCGGAAGCGGCGTTTTGCTTGGGTTGCATGTCATAAACATTACAAACGATCTTGAAGCCCGGGAATTTATGGGAAAGTCTGACGAAATACTCGCGGTACAGCCAGGTGTAAACGACAAGCATTTCCAGAGTGAGAGCATTGCGCTGGCCGAAGCCGGAGAAGCCGATGGTAGACGAGACGGTCATTGTCAAAGGTTGAATAGAACTAAGATGAAATTGAGGCAAAGTGTCGAGCAAGTAGATTTGACGAGGTCCTGCTTGGGCAGATTGTTCTGGTAAGAAGCAAATGGGAGTGTAGACGCGTCTTTATATTGTTCGGTGTCACTGATAACGCCGCGTTCAAAAAGCGGTAGAGTAGGCGTGTTGGCAGAGACATTCTTACACTTGTGCATGCGGCCAGATAAGAACTGAGACCGGTGATATTGAAGGCTGGACAAAAATCGCGCGAATGGTGTGCTGGTGCGGTTCCGTGTTTTGAGCTGACGCTGACGCTGCACCAGATCAGTTAGAGTCGAGTCCTCGCACCATTTTGGGAAAATTGAAATAATGTAACTCATTATTATCTAATTCTATGGAAATTACATTTTAACCGCCATCCCGCCCTCTTCAACCCGCCCCCTTCGCCGTCATCTGACGCTCAACCAAGTTGTCATGTGATGGCTCCCAATATCTCTCTTCGGTGTACTGGCGGGATGATTCTTTTTGGCAGCCCCTCTCGTATTTGGAAACCGGGGGTTACATAGGGTTTCTGTACCTAAGAGATCAGGCATGAATAAGGACAGTCGGCCGCCCGGGAGTACTCCTGCGTAGTTGCCAGCTTGTAAATCATGCATCCAAACCCAATGCCGTCCCAGCCTAACCAAAAGGTGAGTGGAGGCTACAGCATCGAGGCTGTTCTTCTGCGTATTGTCAGTTGTATACTTATACCATAGTATATAAATGTATAAGACATGGACAGAAGGGAAAATCATAGGAAAAATCACTGATTTAATTACAACATGGGGATTTATGACAGCGGCGGTATTTCAGTATAACGTACTATATTTATCACTAGGAGACTAATGCACTGTATTAATCTAGCACTAAGAGCGAAAATAAAATAAAGAGCTTTAGTTTAGTATTCATGCACAGGAGCAAAGGGCCCTGTAAATTCAAAAGGCCGAAAATTGGAGGAAAACTAACATGCTAAATGCACTGCTTTACAGCAGTGAATGATATTCTAGATATCTCAGGCTAGATTAAGGATATTTTCTGAAATTTATGTTGGCTTAGCTTCCATAATATTTCTTTCTTAATCTAATATAGCAGTTACCACTTCAAGCCATTGCCCCAGCATGATCATCAGCTGGTTCACTAGTCTCAGATCCAATTCAAAAGTGCAACTTTCACAAAATTTTGAAGGGAGTACTGCTTGACACAGTGATTACCCCAGGTTTTCTTTTCCCATGGGGGGTTGCAAGGTAGAATCATCTGTACCAGCAGGGTATAGGACTTCCAGATCCTGAAGCTACAGTGTTGGGATGGATTGCTGGAGGACATGTAGATGCAGGAAAAGCCAGATAACTGTGGCTGGGAACATAGACTCTGTGCTGCTGCTGCCAGAGGTGAGTACCAGACAACTCAGCATATGGCTGCCAGCCTGACAATGACTCACTGGAGACATTGTAAAAATTCCTGAGTCTAAAAGTCCCAGGAAATCTTATGCCTCTGGCAATAGTATTAGCATATCTTGGGACAAAAATTGACAGGAAATGTTGATGACTTTAAAGATTTCCTGAAGCATGAAAAATTGAATTGTATTAGCATTTCCTGAAATTGTAAAACTTGGATGCATTCAGAGTTTTTACAAGATTTCCTGAGGTCAGAAATGTTGGTAAAATTAAATGCATTTACCTAGCTTTCTAAAAACACAAATGTATAAAAGAATAATTGATTTGTTTAAGATTTCCTGCTGAGTTTATCATGGGGAAATGTCAAATCACTTTAGAATTTCCTGAAATATAAACAGCACAGAAATTCTGGATTTGTTCAAGATCCCCTGGCTGACATTACTCTGAGGAAATGCTAAATTATGTTAGAATTTCCTGAGTACACAAACATTGGAGAAACTCTGAATTTAGCTAATATTTCCTGACACACAAACACTGAGGAAATGTTAAATAATATCAATATTTCCTACACTGAATCTGGATCGTGTTTGAGTGAATATGAAGTCAGGAAATGATCCATGGTACCAAAGAACTCGAGTAAGATTACTGTCAGAAAAATCATCATTTTCCCAAAATTTCCCCATTCTCAAATTATGAGATGGCCAGATCAGTGCCATTTTTTATATAGGAGAGCTTCCTGGCACTAGAAACTAGTCAAAACAATCAAGAAACAGCTCAGAAATCACACATCCTATACCCCTGTGGTAAATACAATTGGAAGTTAAATTTCTCTATTTGACTTTTGTGGGACAGAGTAATCCCTGTTGCTCCTCAGGGGTTCTAAACTCCCCATTCATTTTTATCTCTCATGGCTGGTGAACTCAAGCATAAGACCCATGAAAAGTCTGCTTCCTATAGTCCCAGACAACACAAGAAATTGCAAAAAGACCTGCCAGATACTTCTGTAAAGCCTTGTGCCCAAACATGTTGCTCAAACCTCATTGGAGGTGCTCTCCATTCGCTACGGCCTGCAGGATGGCACTTCAGACCTCACTAGGAGGCTATGGCAGTTTAGGATACATTTAAAGAAGCTTGAGACCCAGAACAGCAAGCAATCAATGTTGGATAGCTGGCTTGAGAAAGACCAAGGTCAAGCACCATGTAGATGTCACACCATGTCACATAGTCACGCTTTTTTTTTAGTAATGTATAGATCTCATAACGTATGGAAAAGGGCCGCCTCTGGTGTTTTACATTATGAGATAGTCAACTGTATTATGAGACTATCTATCAATATCTATTCATCTTCCATATCTTCACTCTCAATGCTAAACTGTTCCAAGTGTTCTCCACTCTCATCCTCATCTTCTGGGTTAGGTGAATGAAAGAAGGGAGGGAGAGCATCAGGTATCCACCCAAACATCTGGCAGTCACCGACTCCAGATATTCCGACCAACTTCAGTATCTCTATTGACAATTCCCCCCTTTGAGTCGGGTCAGAGTAAAAGCTGCGTTAGCTTATGAGCTGAGTTAAGCCGTAACCGGTATATTTTCAAAAGTCCCGAGTCAAGATGTATCCATCCCTAATCACTATTCTGACGACATTCCATAAGTAAGCCTTGTAACATCAGTAAACGTGGAAATTTCTTCCACGCCGTCTGGACGTCCAAATTTAATAAGAAACCATCAGTTTTCTGGAAGTTCAAACCGCCCAGGATTATCATTTGGTTACCAAGGCCAGTAAAAGTGTCAACCCTGCTAGCCGCGCGTCTTCTATATAATTATTTAGACGCATCACCTACACTATTATTGAGCGGACTTCCCACCGGCCGTTGAGCCAATCTTGAGCCGGGTCAGAGTCAACTCTGATTTGGCTCGTGAGCTGAGCTCACAGTGAGTTGAGCCGTAGCCAGCATAATTTCAAAAGTCATGAGTCGACTCTAAGCTGAGTCAAGCCGTATCCAGCACTATTCTGGCAACATTCCATAAGTAAGCACTATAAGATCAATGAAAAAAACTAAGGAAGCGAGGCTGAGTGAAAAGAGGCGTGCTTCCGAGTTTGACAGTCTATCGTAAGGGTTGTACATTGAGAGCAAGCCGCCCATACGCCATATGGATCTCTCATCGGTGCTTATGAGCTGTGAGGGAAGGCCTTGAGGTTTGCCAGAAATGGATAAGCGCTTGGCTTTTGGGTCTATGAGTTTAACAGAAAATTCCTGATTTCCCTCCGGAAGGGAAAGGGATACAGGATGCCGTGATATCGCCCTCGTTGTCATTCCTCTTCCAACCTATCATGCTTGCTCTCGATGTATGGGTAATACGTTCGACTGCCAAACTCGGAAGTACGTCCCTTTTTACTCGGCCTCGCTTTCTTAGGTTTGTCATTAATCTTCATCAGTAAACGGCGTTTCGGCTCCAGAGTGATCCAGGACGACCTCCTAGTAAATTTAGACGACCTATTAAATTTGGACACCCAGAACAGATCTGGACGTCCAGACGGCGTGGAAGAAATTCCCACGTTTACTGATGTTACAAGACTTACTTATGGATTGTCGTCAGAATAGTGATTAGGGATGGATACATCTCGACTCATGACTTTTGAAAATATGCCGGGTATAGCTTACTCAGCTCATGAGTCAACGCAGAGTTGACGCTGACCCGGCTTAAAGGGGGGAAATAGCTAATAACCGGTCTTATGACTATGAAGTATGGTCCACGATCCTGTTGGGAAGTCCGCCCAATAATAGTGTAGGTCATGCGTTCAAATAATTACATAGAAGACGGGCGCCTTGCAGAGTTGACATTTTTACCGGCCTCGGTGACCAAATGATGATAATCCTGGGCGGTCTGAACCTCCAGAAAACTGATGGTTAAACAGTACACTTACAAACATTGATTGTATACTGGAGTTTAGTATATTGAATGTCTTCTCATTGGCGAGTTTGAGAGTCTTCTTTTGCGCCGGTTGAGAGTCGGCTCAGTGAGCTGACTCAGGATTTCTCTGTACAATCCGCTCCGGCTCGACTCATGAGTCCACTCTGAATTCTCAGTCAAGCCGGAGTCGGG
>KN837165.1:344142-369980 GCA_000827215.1 Sphaerobolus stellatus SS14
GATGAAGTAGCGCTCAAAAGCTCCGTGGGATTTAAGAGAAAGCTTGCAGTCGCTCGCCTTCACTTGGTTAGCCATGACCGACCACTTCATTCACCATGAATTCTATTTCTGCCTATGTTTTAGTTTCTCTTTTGTCCGTCTCTTCCTCCTGAGGGTTTTGCAACCGTGGGTGAAACCTATATTGAATAGGATCATCTGCCACCTTGGTCTCCCGTCAAGTCGTCCGAGTAGGCTAGATACAACACTACAGCCCGATGGAAAAGAGCAGAATAATTACTTACTCACGGCGTTAGTATCCTTATATTAAGAATACCCGTTGCTAAATGCGTCTTATAGAAGCGAGATCGAGGAACGTTTCCAGTTTGGACAATGGCAACGTCAATCCTACGAAGCGTTCGTTTCTGTCATCTTATCAGAAGACCAAGTGACATTTCCATGCATTTATGCGACGAAGGGCTTCAAAGACAAGGAGCAGTGAGACGTTTTTCTCCCCTCGGAGGACATGCATGACAAAGAAAACGTCCGTCTTGCCGCTGCTCTTCACACGTATCTCTCCAATAATTCGGCATCCAGGATTGGTCCCAACACGAGCCTTGTTGTCCTCTTTACAATATCTGGGACGCCACGTTCAGTAAAAGAGTATTATGGCGCAAACTGAGAGTGTCTCAAGAGACTTCACCAGATGGATGGCACCCCATGGCCAAGTCACATACCTGTTGACATGAACACGCCGTTTCGGCTCGCCTGCCGCTGTTCAGCCTTGCGCTCACGCCAGCTCACGAAAAGAGACGCTCACATTATTGCTTCAGTAACGTTTTCCAGTCACCTTTTGTCTTCAACATACTGTTCGCAACCGAACAAAATAGGGCTAATGCTCTTGCTTAAGTTCGGAGCTTGCTTGGCCCGTACGATCAAGCCCCATTTAGTCCTGAGCTTAAGCATTACGGAGCGTGACTGGAAGGGAATGTAAACAGTATTTCCTAATGGATAATAATTATAAGATGGAGCTCCCATTTACGCCACTCTACGAACAAACCCCTTGTATAATAATGCAAATTTTAGTGTACAGGTCCAGGCATGGTGAGATCATTAGCTTTACCTCCTCTGTTGGAAGTATACGATACATGTCGAGCGCTACACAGGCATACCGGACGGAACTTGTGCCTTACGTTGGAAATTATTAGGTACCGGCTTTATCCATATCGGGTTCAGGTAGGTTTTCTTTTGGTTTATTATCTCAGTTCTATACTCTCTGTATTCATTTGGTGTGCCTCAAATTTATGTATTTGAAACAGTCATCATACAATGAGAAAACCCAGCGCGTTTGGGAAGGTATATGCTATCTCCCGGGTGAGGGTTCAGCAGTTGGTGTGCACCTCATCCTTACGTCATATTCTTCATAAATCCGTTTCCGTACGAGCTTACTCATTTATAGAGTTCATTTACGAGCCATTTGGATATCCTTCCCTGTTCGTGAAGATATTATCCCGTTCTTTAAGAATCTTACCTTTTCTTCCTTCAACTAAATTACTCAAGTTTATTTCTTACCGAGATTCTCGCCGAAGATTCTGTGTATATATGCTTGAAAGTGAGTATAACTCACCCGAGTTCAATTTCGGTGCCGACACCGGCATCGAATGACTCCTCCTTCAACGTCGAAGTGCTCAACTAGTCAACATCTGCACATAATCTCTCACCAAAGATACATCAAAAGGTAGTATACATCAAAAGGTAGTACATTTCCAGACTAGAAAGTCAGTATGACCGCTGACTTCAAAGCCAACCTATGTGGGTATCCCGTATGTATGCTGGGTCCCTTGTAATGACAGAATAATATTCATACAACTCTATATCTGATTTGATCCGCTCACATATTAAGTATTCCTTTACTGAGTAATGAGATAATACTAAGTGTTCATGAGTGTCCCCATATTGGTTACTTCCCGGGACAGAACATTTCTCGAGTGAGACACTGAAGAGGTTCAGGCCGAAGTCTAGAATATTCCTGAGATTAGAAAATCGTCGGTCGGGATCAAATTCTAAAGATTCTGGTTCAAAGACTATTGCTTCCGCTAAGATATCCAAACAAAATGGTTTACTTGTGAACACCACCCATGCCAGGAGTCTTGCTGCGATATTTCTTCTGTACTCCTAGTAGTATCAGTCTATACGTCTCATCCAGGGTCTCAGGGAGCGAGTATAATGCATCCCGTGCATCACACGGGTAGGCAGCCTTTGAATGTTTCTCTTTGACCCTCCACCAAACGTAATCTGAAAGAGCATGTTCAATGGCTAATGTATGTAATATTAAAAGGACTTACATTCCGTCCGCTTTACCGGCCAATATGTCGATGATTTCCATTCTCAATGTGTCACTCCACTGTGAGAATCTCGATTCTCCTGCGAAGGTGTCAGACACATTAAGCTTAATGCCTTCATCAGCTCCGGGAGCTGTTAGACAAATCTCTTCAAATCCTGGATGTCCAATTCCAGCCTCCAAGTAAGGCTCTCGACGGCGGGTTACGAGTAGATTGGGTTTTGACGAGTCCGAGTGCCCCACTAATTCTCGTAAGACAGAAAGAAGTGGATCCCGTTCCGGAAACAAAACCTTGTCCAGAGCATCCATTTGATAATGTTCAGTAGAACTGAGGACGGAGGACGTGACATTATTTTTGTACAGGGAAACGACGTCCGAGAGAATGTTTGAAATACATTTGCAAAGATGGGGAGCAATTGAGAATAAAATGTTGTATGCCGTCTGTTTTTTGTCATGGGTGTGTATGAAAAGAAAAAATATGCCAAAAGCCTTTGTTGAGTTAGCTTCCAATGCGACATGATTTCTTAACTTAGGGCTAGGATTTCATCCTGTAGTTCTGTAATGGCCTTCTTCGCATCTTTATCCGGCTGTATAAATTTGAGAGCGTAGTTCCCATCTGACCCGTAAACTAGAGGAAGCCTACAATGCTAGCTGAGATGGAGAGGGGATCCATAGGATATGGTAGGAAACGATGGGAGGTGAAGTCGCGGAGCCTGAAAAGCCTGTGGGAGTTAGAGTGTCAGTGGCCTCCAAGGCTGTGTGTACGTGATTGACCAGTCACACCTTAGCTGAGATGGAGAGAGGATCGACGTGCGATGAAACGAAACGGTGCAAAGGAAGGTCGGAGTTTGAAAACCAGTGATGATGGCAGCGTGCTTGCTCTGAGGCAGTGGGACTACAGCACTTTGTCGATCTGACGTCTAAATTTAAATTGCACCGATATCGAAGGGACTCAGCACTTTTGGTTCAGATCACTCTTGCAATTAGTACGATTGGACAGGCCGTCAGGGCCGTATGCATTACAATATGGTATTCTAACCAGCCCTATAACGTCTATTTGTAGGTTTATCGTTATCGACTGAACAAAGCGATCCAAGTGAGCAACAGGTTTGCAGGACGAAACATCTGGGATCTGTATGGTCTTTAAGCGATTAGGATCGATAGAAGAGCGTATGAAAGTGGGCGTTGAACATCAGAAGGATATGTCGAATTCAACAGCAGAGGTTGTGAACGGTACCCTTCGGCCTATCCAAAGATTTAGCAAATATATAGGAGCCGAAATTGAAACATAGCTTACACATAACGTTTAACATGGTGTTGGACAGGTATTCTTAGGGTCATACATGAGCAGATACCAGATACGGGTTGAAGTGGCCTGACGACATAGCCATCCAAATAAGAACTTGACAAGATGCAAAAACAAACAATCCTACAGTATAACTTATCATCAGAATCATGTTACACAATTTTGACATGATGATGATAAAGTACCTGAAGTAAGGATACGACCATGGTGCAGATTGTCCGACTGGGAGTCCCGTCTCAATTGCTGCCAGCTGGCAGCAAGCGTCCTTCATTTTAGTCAACATAGGTCGATTACAATGGTCATAGAGCCTTCGTACATGCAGAGACACGGCTATATTGAAAAAAAGGTGCAAACCTGGCAATGGTGAACGCTAGAGGAGGGGCTACGGTCCTACAATGTAGGCTGATGAATGCGATTTGGGAGGAGATTCCTGAGAGATAAGACAGCACACCTTGGCTTCAACCAAGTACATAACTTTCGCACCTGTGAAGTGGAAGATGATAAGGCTTCTGCAACGATGTACAACATGTACGGGGGACGTACTGAGCTTGCACTCCGACCTCTTCCTCCCGCTCGATCTCAATTCTCGAGATAAGGGACAATCCAATGAAGGTCACTACCGGTTCTCAATCCTCTTTGGATATGGACAATGAGGTAAATGAAGGCAATGAGATACTACGACCCGCATTGTAGGTAGTTACGTTACGTACGTCGATGTTTCAGGATCGCGAGTTACGGTTCCAGAAGGAGGTACGACTGACGGTTAACCGTCCTTTTGAAACCAGCGCGCATTTTGGCGTGTTTTTTACCCACGGTCAGACGTATCCTATGTTTATACATCCCCACGACTACTTCTTCTGTCACCGAACTCATTCACAGTCCATATGACCTCCCTCTCTGTGCCATGTTGTTATCGATCTTCGGTGTGTTCAAGAACACAATTAAAGAAACGCATCATAATTTTCGCACAATTTTAGTGTGTGCCATTCATTTCCTACCACAATATTTCTCTTTTTTTTTTTGCGATTTTTCTCACTATTGCCGGCATCTCGGCAGAGACTGACTCCATTGTTAAGTGCCACAGGCAGCAGCCTATTGAGTCTAATGTACCCTTTTGACAGCTTTAATTTAATTAGTATTCACATTTAGTATAGGTCAATATCTATATATTTAACACAAAACCGTGAAATGCTGACATATGATTTTACATAATTAAAAGTTCCTGCATATTGTCTGGGTGAATGGCAACCTGTGCTAATGATTGAACCTTATCTTGCCTTCCAATGCTCACCATAATGGAGTTGAAAGATAAGTCCATCCTGCCTATACTGGCTCATCCTTGTACCCCAAATGTTTTGTGGAAGAAGTGTCTGCAGAATAGTATTATCACTCTGGGAATGTATACTGTGCTTTACAGATGCTTTTCTATTGCATCAAACTTCAGCTGGGATTCCATGATCTGGATGTCGTATTTGTGGAGGCTGCTGCAAAGCTTTGCCCCCAGTCTAAACCTGTCAGGCCATAGTAGCTTATACTACGAGGAAGTCGGCAATTTGCTCCAGACAGAAGACTACAAGCTGCATGCTGCTGAATGGCTTGGAGGGGCTGTTTGTGAGCCTACGGAGTCCTATGATGATATGGGACCTATTAGAGAGGACTCCCATTGGGAAACCTTTGGTCAACTGCATGACTATCAGCTCAAGGCTTTTCCACCCACATGAGGATGCCTAAAGTTTCACAGAAATTAAATTGCTGAATATAGAATAGCCATGCTAATCTCACATTATTGAAGGTCAACACCTATGGACTGGTCTACGATTGGCAAGGTAGTGATTCGGATCTCAAGCCCCTCCTACTCGCAACACATCAAGGTGAGATATTTCAGCACTTGGAGATCATTTATACTGAAGTATGCATGTACAAGCCCGGGAGAGCAAACATACCAATTGCAGCATCCACACACTGATGCATCAGCTCTGCTGGATTATGCTGGCAATCATGATCTTGAACCTGCACACTGTGCTGAAGACTTTGGTGGAGGCGTTGAGGTAGATGTGAGAATGGGGACAGATAATACACCTATCACGGTTAGTGTCCGTGCCGCATTGCTAGAAGAAACCTTGGAAGGAAAGTCACCATCATTACATCACATATGGGTGCTGTGAAACTATCTTTACAAACTCAATGACGTACTTTGCATAAATGAAACAAATGAGCCACATCATTCACCCTCTATATTACTATGTGAGACATCTTAAAAGACGAAAAATGTTATTTGTGATATTCGAAGTTGAGTATACAGGCATCGCTTCTCAATTAGAAAGCCTACAAGCTACTAGTAGGAGTGATGGACCAACTCACACATACACTAGCTTGCAGGACTTAATCTCTGGGTGTTTCCCATTCCTCGAGCCTCTTTAGCAATCTTCCCCATCTGCTGTTACTCCACTGCTCCACGCCTCGATTCTTCCATTCTTCCGGGGATACACATTTTATCCACATCAAATTGAATGCAATGTAAAAGTTGGCAAAGGAAGGATTTGGGCCTCCAGCAATGAAATCAATGTTGGCTCCATTCTTGTATATATAATATGTGTAGCGCTTACGCACTCACACAGACACACATGCACTTGCATGCCCACGTCTTACTCCCACTCCCACTATTATTGTATATACCCAGCATGCATTCTAGGTGGCCAAGACAGCTGTGAAAATACCACCACTGATTGGCACTGCCATCCAGCAAACTATATAAGAATAGTTTCGAGTGCTAAAAGTTTTGCGATCTTGCATGAACTATTAATATTTTCAATCTCAGCTATGGTCGGGTGATATGTTGGCTGCATTGTGTCTTATCACGTGATATACATTATATCTTGCTTCGCTTTCCACACATGCCTCATCTGCCTCAGCCTTTCCTCCCAGCCCCTTCTCTCTTCATACCAAAGCCTTAAGCTGTTCTTTGGCTTTATCTATTCATTGGTCCCATTTTGCATCATTGGGAACAAGCAGCAATCAACTATTCAATCCAAAGTTACCATCTTTCAGGCAGGCTTGCAGTTTGCCTCCAATCTTATTATTCTCCAGTACATCTGTTTCAATCTGGCACCTGCGTGAATGCCTATTCTATACTGTCCTTGCCACAAATAACCTATCCCCACCACCCTGCAATGGAAGTTTAATACCAAGCTTAAAATATGCTGGTTTATCCATCCATCAACTCCTTTTACCTGAGTGCCTTCATATCTACCTTATTATACTATTTTTTTAATTTTAACTAGCCCTTAATGGCTAGAACAGAATCATCACCACTATACTGTGCCCCTTGCAAGCCACAATGTAAAGGTCAGCACGTCGCCAGGTCTATAGTGGGGGTTGTTACTGCAATTTACTTACTCTCTTGAACAAATAACTTGTGGTCTAAAATTATTGAGCTGCACTTTGTCAGGTGGGTTTTAACATATAAATTGTAAGGCCATTCACCGTTGATGGCATAATATGCAACAGTAAGTACTCCTTAAGTTTCTATCAACAACCACTCCGGTGATGACATTTTCACTTGGATAAAGGTGAGTATGATAAAGGTGAGTTACTCAATGGTGAGCAGCTCCCTCTGTGTTATTTTCCTTTGGTAAATCCCTCATATACCCAGCTAGACCTACAGCCAGGAATATGGGTCGTTTACCAAAGGGAGGGAGAATAGAGCTGAGTCACACCACTCACACACATTAACCTGTCATGGTGAGCCTTGAAGGCTGCATGAGTTTGTAGCGGTGAGTATTATATAGAGGTGAGCCTATCAATGGTAAGCGGATATATGTTCACTCTCTATTTGGTAAATTCCTCATTTTTCCCAACTAGACCTCTAGTCAGGATGATGAGACTTTGCTCATTCATGTAAATTTCAAGCCAACCTACTCCTTCATCAAGCCCTGAACACTGCTGCTGAGGTGAGTATTATAAAGGTAAGTCATTTAACGGTGAGCGACTCTCTTGCTCCTTTATCTATACTGTGGGTAATGCCCTATCTCCCCAGCTAGACCATCAGCCAGGAGGATGAGGCATTGCTCACTTCTCTAACATGCAGGCTAAATCACCTTATTGTGCACTGTGTGTGTTAATTGCAGTGAGTGTTATAAAGGTGAGTTATCAATGGTGAGCATATATATCTTCTCTCTCTCCTTTGGGAAATGTGTCATCTCCCTAGCTAGACCTGCAGTCACTGGCAGGAGGGTGGGTCACGTTACAAAAGGAGAGATAATAGAGCTAAGTTACCTACTCACACCCATTAATCGGGCATGATGAGCCTTGAGGCCTGCATTAGTTTGTAGCAGTGAATGTACAGATGTAATAATCTCAACAGTGAGCATTTTTCACTATCCTCTCTCCATTCAGTAAATTATTCATTCCCGGCTAAACCTCCAGCCAGTATGATTGTCGACTATAGAGTTTTGAGCTCTGCATGGGTTTATAGGAGGATGGGGCACTATTCATTCATCTAAGTTTGAGTGACAGCCACTGCTTTGGGGTGCTTTAACATATCACAGTACATCTTGTAAATACTATTATTGCAATGCCTAGCTAAACCTAGTGTTGCCACAGTTTCAGCCCAGCTTCAGCTAAACCCACAGACATAAGATATTTATCCCGAAAAACCTCCACAACAGCTGGGGCAAAGTGAATTATAGGTCACCGGGTCAATGTGTGTGCAGGCAGAATGTGTATGAGGCGAGATGAAAAACCAAGCGTCGGAGATATAAATGTGATGTAATTCCAATATCGTGTTCATAGAAGCTAACATTATTTCATCATTAACTCAATATATTAGCATTTAAAAAGACACCTATAGTTTAAACAACTCCATAGTGCATGCACCTGCCTAAATAACAAGAATGTAATATACCCGCTGGCATAAACCACCAACATCCAAGCCCTTAGCTGACATTCCCCAGGCAACACCAATGCATGACCACTATGGGGAATCCCCCATCACCCTGCCTTATCTCCCAATGGGTTGGCATATCAACACCCAAGAAGATATATTATACCCAGGCGGGGATTAAATCCTCAAGGGTGATGCTCATCACACCAACCCTGTCATACTCCCGCCAACCCAACTCAGTCACTGCCACCATGAGATATAAACAACAAATCCGGTCACCTATAACTAGTGCTGAGGTCAGATGTACCCCCATGGCAAATTATCCCCCCATCTGTTACAACCAGGCCTGCACTTATACCCCTGTGGCTGGTGATCACAGACTGGTGGAAATCTCGGATATGTGCCAGGATATACCAGGGTCTGGACAATTTACTGATGTATGGCAGACATCATTCCCATGGATCCTAGAACAGTTGACCAATGGGTTCATCCACCTTACTCAGGATATTTTGAGATGATAAGAGCGGACTAATTTCAATCATGTATGTGGGTTAATATCTACCGTAATGTGTGAAATTCATGTTTTCCAGGTCTACTATTGAAACACTCCTGAAAAAAGGCTTTAAGCCTAAGTGAAGTGTCATTCTGGCCTTGGGTTTCGACAAAGAAGCCAGTGGACTCTTTGTGCATCTAATTATATTTATTCACAAATTCCCAATGGATTAAAACATTTTAATTGTATTCAGGGAGCTCATAATATCAACAAGCATTTACTTGCTAACTATGGAGAGAATGTATCTGCTATGCTCATTGACGAGTGAGGTAAGTTCTAAATATTGTTATCCCACTGAAGGCAATTTTAATGAGTCATTTCATTTCAGCAGTAATGCAGGAAAATTTTGGTGCCATCATCACAGCTCCTGCAGTCGGCAAAAAGATATTTTCAACCACTGACTTCACTGCATCACCAGCTGAATTCTTGTGTACTATCAAATAAATATATTTAGTTTGTGTTTGAGAGACCCGATAGAGTTAACTTTGGGCGCTTAAATTCATGTCAAGTTGCATGAAATTAACCACCCAATGAAAGAGGACTCTGGCATCTACCAGTTCATACTGATTAGCATGAACTGGTGGATGAATGAAAATCCATAGTTCTGCCAATAACTGTGGTCAGCTGATATGTTAGATTTAAATCACAGTCCCACTTTTTTCTCATCACCACATATGGCTCCATTGTTAAGTGCAACAGGCAGCAGCCTATTGAGTCTAATGTACCCTTTTGACAGCTTTAATTTAATTACTATTCACATTTAGGATAGGTCAATGTGTACTATCAAATAATATATTTAATTTGTGTTTGAGTCCATTGATGTGGTGGACTGTTAAAAATAGTCACAAAGCGCCCATAAGCTGTGTTGCATATCCAAGGCGGAGTTTGCTAGCATAACAACTGCTCACACACCCACATTCTTGCCAGTGAACCACCACCTGCTCAACATTCTATGCATATTCAGATGCATCCACTTGCATCCATCCTGATTCTCTACTACCTGGGGCAAAGATGGGATATTGCCCTAGCCTCAGACTGTAACTCTACATGGCTCAGATGGGCTTTGGCCCTAGCCTTTATGTGGCTTGGATGGGTTAATTCCTTCGTCACTGAAAAACCTATGGGGCTCAGATGGGCTTCTGCCTTAGCCTCCAAATCATTACATACAGCTATTGCTGCTATGAAACTAAACATCATCTGCTACCTTCTGAAGCTAGATTATTATATATTAAATAAATTCAGACTAGCTCTAGTACATCAGAAGTCTATTCAGCTAATTCAATGCCAATCCAAATGTATTAAGTACATATTGTGCTCTATTATAGTGTTTCATCTTCTAGCTATGTTTTCACCTCTTGCTGTATTGCCAGAGTCCAACATTAGTACTGTCAGCTTCTTGCCTTGTGTTCAGAATTGTTCTTGTGCACATATTAACTATGACACAATCAACTCAGTGTATGTTGTAAATATTATGCACAACAAGGCCAAGCTTGTTTTACCAGAATCTGATGAAAATATTAAACCTAGTATTGATTTAATGTTGAGCTTTGAACTAACATTCCAAGATAATGAGAATAGTACTGCAGTGTCTAGTATAAAATATGACATAAATCCTCTGATGTTTTACCTTCCACTATGGAGATACTACAAAGATCAACCTAGCCATTCTCCATTATTATCACTATTCCTATCCATTTATAAGTTTCATCCAAATAAGTTATGGAATTGGACTGTGATGGTGCTATTAAGATGCTTCAAGATAGTAATACTAATCTGTGAGGTTCAGCTGGACTTTATATTCAAACTTAGCTATGACTGGTGGCTAATACAATGTCAGAAACAATAAGCTTAATATTTACAGATCTAATTTATAGAGAAGTCAATATGAGTTCTTTTCCAGGCAAATGTATACTAAATTCCATGCCCATGTCAGAGCACAGCCTAATTATACCTCTCAAGTGGCTGTAAATCTCTTGGATTGGATCATAGCATTTTCAAAGAAGCATTTGAGGATAATCATTAATTTACTATTTCAGACAGATATATTACTGAAGCTTGGTAGCTTATGTATATTCTTCTATATCTGGAATTCCAATACCAGATTATATTTTATTATCTGTTCATATGTACGTTTCACATGTTCACTACGTCAATTATTATCCATTGCAAAAACACAAAAAACATTATTATCTGATTGGATTCACCAATTACAGAGTGAAGCAGTCAAATCTTACATGACA
The DNA here is from genome assembly GCA_000827215.1 of Sphaerobolus stellatus SS14. NCBI lineage: Eukaryota > Fungi > Basidiomycota > Agaricomycetes > Geastrales > Sphaerobolaceae > Sphaerobolus > Sphaerobolus stellatus. The sequence continues at coordinate 355,441 of KN837165.1, forward strand.
ACAATGAAAGGGAAATTCTTTTCCATGATTATATATCTCTGTACTATGAACCAACTGTTACCTTATTCTATTGAGCAATCTAGAAGTCTAGGACCACATTCATTATTTTGTGGAGGTGGTCAGCTTGAAACATCATCAACTAGACTTGACACAGTCTCAAAGGCATGTAACAAATTTTCTGGCCATGAAATACTGTGTTATGATATCATTAGTTCAGTACCACCTGACACATTAAATTACATCTTTGAGATAGTAACAGCAATTATTTACAGAATATACCTCCATCAGCCATTAATGACTATATCATTGCTAAACTTCCAATATTAGACTTAGCTAACAGACTACCCATAAATAAACTATCTAATATGGTTCCAGTGCATGGGATGAAAAGTAGCATATGTTGCAAGAAAGCAAATGAAATGAGAGACATAGTTGCTGAACATAGTACATTTGATTGTGAAGCTTGTTCTACTTATGTTTGTATTTTCCATAAAAAGCAACAATGTACAAATGCTCAACGTAAGAGAGAGGTGCAGACAACCTATCAAAAAAAGCTCACTACACATCAGGGGCAAAAAGAGCCAGCATTTGTTTGCAAACCTGATACTGTTAGCTTTCCTCCTCCTCCTTTGAAGCAAAAAGAGCTTGCTAGCATTGTCTCTCAGTTTTGTAAAGCAATAGCTCCAAATGAATTTGAAGAAGTTGGATGTGCTGTATGTGGTATTTTAACCCAGAGGAGACTTGCACTCCATAAGGATAAGGTTAAGTTTGACTGGTCATTACTAAATACAGTCACTGGAAATGTTGCAAAGTTAGAGCATAACTCTGATATAGACATAAATGACTATACTGGACCAGTTATTGATACAAAATGTAAGCATGTCTGTAGCAATTTATTATTGAAAAGAAAGATTCCTTTATTATCTCTCTGTAATGGAAACTGGATTGGAGACATTCCTGAACAGTTGCAGGGACCTAGCTATGCAAAAAAATTACTTATAGCAATGGTTCACCCTAATTACTGTATGATCAGAGTTGAAGCAGGGATGAAGAAACTAATTGCAAATGCAGTTTTAATTCCAAATCCAGTACCTAAGATATATCATATGTTGCCTCCTCATCATAATGAGCTTGATCAAATTTTAGCATTTGTTTACACTGGACCACTTCCTCCTACAAAGGAGGATTTGAAGAGGACACCATTTATTGTCAGAAGATATAAAGTAACTGCAGCACTCAGCTGGCTTAAGCTAAATCATTCTGACTATACAAATATTGAAATATCTGAGGAGAATGTGCAATCATATGAAAATGGTGAACCACCTGTTACTATTGAATATCATAAGCAAGATACAAATAAACATCCAATTGCAGTGGGTATGGATGATGTAGAGGGTGATGAATTAGGCACCAGTAGTGATGATTGTCCATTCATTGTACATGGATTAACCAGTGACAATATAGATATTCATGATAGAGATAAATTAATTGCTCAAGCAATAGAACATATGGAGACAGGTGGTAAATCACTTGGAATTGGTACATCAAGTAAATTAGCATCATTATATAATAATCCTCAGTTATACCCCAAATCATTTCCCTGGCTTTTTCCATATGGATTGGGAGGTATTGGAAATGAGCATGGATCCGTAAAAGTTCCTGAAACTCATCGAAAGTGTCAATTACTTCTATATCATGATAAAAGGTTCCAACTAGATAGTACATTTGTACTCATGGCATTCAATCATAGTCAGATTAAGACAGCTACAACAGTTGGTTTTCTTCTGACTAAGAAGTCAAACTTTGATGAAATTGCAAACCAATTGTTAACTGTCAATCAGACTATCTTATTAAAGTTAGTTAATAGGATGAAAATGAGAGAGAAGGCAAAACCAGCTGAGAAAGAGAAGAAATACTATCAGATTATTAAGGTTTTGGAGCATGTATCTGGTAATGTTGAAGGCTCAGGTACTGGTAGAAAGTTTATGAATAATGAAGTATGGGCATTGCTTTCATACCTTGGAGCTCCCACTTGGTATATTACCTTTGCACCAGCAGATGAACGACATCCAATGGCACTCTATTTTGCAAATAATAACATAAAGTTTAGAAAAGAAATTCTACCCAGAGATCAGTGTTGAAGGCTAATTTCAAGTAATCCTGTTGCAAGTACACAGTTTTTTTCATTTCATTGTTCATGCATTTCTCAGACATGTATTAAAAGTTTCCTCTGAATCTGAACGAGGTTTATGGGGAGATACTAAAGGTTACTATGGCACAGTAGAACAACAAGGTTGACTAACATTGCATTTGCATATGCTACTTTGGATTAGTAATTCACTTACACCTCAGGAAATATGAGAAAGACTAATGTCTAAGGACTCTGAATTTCAAAAAGAGATTGTTGTGTACTTTGAAAGTATGCATCAAGGAGAATTCATTGATACAACCTTAGAGGGAGTCAAATGTTACCTGAATACTGTTGAAAAGGAGCCACACTATGCACCACCTACTATGGTACTTCCTGATCCTCCTCCAGATTGTGAATGCTTTGAATGTCAGAGTGATAGTGGATGTCACAAATTGCAGACATGGTGGCAGAAATTTTGAACCAGAGTCAATGATATCCTAGCTCGAACAAATATTCACCAATGTGGGGATTGGTGTTGGTGTTTAGATAACAAGTGGAAAAAATGTAACACATGTTTTCCAAGAGAATATCATCCAGAAACAGTAATAGATAAGGAGGGACATATATTTTTCTGACATGTTGAACCAAACTTAAATACAATTATAACAGCATTAACTTATATGCTTGGTTGTAATACAGATGTCTCAAGTTTACAATCAGGGACAAGTATCAAAGCTGTACTTATGTACATTACTGATTATATCACAAAAAATCCTCTCAAATTGTATAATTTATTTCAGATCATAGCTGAGACCCAAGACAAGTATGCTACTATGCTTAATGGAAATGCAGATCAACATGAAAAGGCTCATAGTCTTATTACTAAGATTGTAAATCATATGACAACTCATGCAAATTGGCTCTCCAATTACAGCTGCCTATTTATTAGGCTTACCTGATCACTATTCAAGCCATTCATTCAAGCCATTGTATTGGAGACAATATGTAAAGTATGTGTTGCAACATTGGCCTAAAAGTACTGAATCAGGCAATCTAAATACAGATGAAGATAATTTAGTTTGTATTCAAAAGGTTAAGGGTCAGTATATGCAAATGGATATAGTTAGAGCCTACATCTATTGACCTCTAGAATTAGCCAATGTATGCTTGTATGACTGGATAAATCAGTATGATAATTAAGAAGCAGAAATAATACAAATGCTACCTCACATAGTACAGAAGCAGGATCAGGTGATCTGGATGAATTACAAGTTGGATCTAATGAACTAGATGAGAATGATCCACAAGTTCCAGAAGAATTATTTGAAGCTGAAAATACCAGTGCTCATTTACTATTTATAGCAGAGCATTCCCATTGTGATAGATACTATGTCAAAAAACTACCTGAAGCAAAATGGAAAGTTCCTAATTTCTTAGGTGGTGCTCTGTCAAAACAGGATGGACCAGATCCTCTATATTACTCATTTACTATGCTTACTCTTTTTAAACCTTGGAGAAAAGGAGAAGACCTGAAGTTACATTCACAATCCTGGAGTGAGGCATTTACAAACTTTGAATTCAGTGCCCAACAACTTGAACATATAAAATACTTCAATATCAAACATGAATATTATGATGCACTTGATGACTTTCATACTCAAAGGCAACAGAGTGATACATATCCAAATAAAGAAGATCAGCTCTTGACAGAAATTGATTCATCATGGTTTGATTTTGATGAGGAAATTAATGACCAAGATCAGCTTAATATTGAAGCTGCTACTGAGGAATATGAAAAACCAAATGGGAGTACTTTTAAGAGATTAGATGAAATGCTCCAGACTGAAATATGATTATGAGAGGCAGGTTGGGGAGTAAATAATTCTAATATTGATAATAAAGAGTTTGAAGATGTATTAACTGATGAACAAAATAGCCAACCTTTGCATGGATGGGTTAAATTAGTAGAGAGCCATAAACTTTCCAAGCAGAAGGTGAGTACTAATATTCCTCATATACAGTCTAAAAAACCTAATATCATGGGACAAGATAACTATAATGATAATGATGGAGATGTTATAATTGTAGACCATATTAAGTCAGATTATAAAACTCTAATAGATAAGAATCAGAAGATTGCAAGTAGGAACAGTGTACTATTAACTATTATACAGGAGTTTCAGTTAAATACTGAACAGGAGTGAGCCTTCAGACCCATTGCAGACCATATATTGGCTAACAATAGAAGTCAACTAAAAATGTAAATTGGTGGCATGGCTGGTACTGGAAAATCTCAAGTAGTGCGTGCTGTGTGTACACTCTTTGATAGAATAGGAAAGTCTGAAATGTTAAGGCTTACTGCCCATACAGGAAGTGCAGCTGCTCTCATTGGTGGAACAACCTACCATTCATTATTAGGATTTAGAGAAAGAGAAGAGAATAGGCAATCAGACATTGCATTGTCCAAAGTTAAAGAAAGACTTATAATGTGTAGATATCTGTTAATTGATGAAGTCTCTATGCTCTCATGTAAAAACCTGTATGATATTAGTAAACAATTATCATCAGTGTATAATTGTCAGGATACAGCTTTTGAAGGAATAAATATTATAGTTTGTGGTGACTTTGCTCAACTTTCACCAGTTGGTGGAAATGCTCTATATGAGCCTTTGCCATCAGCTAACAACAAGATGAAGCTAACACAGCAGAAATCTGCTATAGGGAAAGCATTATGGCATCAATTCACCACAGTAGTATTACTTCGGGAAAATATGAGGCAACTTTCTATGAAATCTGAAGATAAAGCTTACAGAACAGCTTTTAGAAAATATGAGACATAAGGCTTGTACAATAAAGGACATCCAACTTTTGTACTCAATGATATCTCGTTAAAACAATAATAAGTTAAGAGATAGTGGCTTTGACTATGTTCCTATAATAGCTGCTAAAAACAGATATAGAGATAAGATCAATGTTATGGGATCTTTACATTTTGCTTCTCAGACCAATCAAACATTAACAGATTTTTACTCCATTGATAGCCTTGCTGAAGTTTTAACCTGAAAACGACCAAAGAAGCAGTCAAGTAATGCTAGAATAAAAAAACAAGTTTCTATTCATTCAGCAAAGCAATTTGCTTTATGGAATCTACATCCTGATATGTGTGGACATAAACCAGGTATACTTTCTTTGTGTATTAGCATTCCAGTAATGATAAAGAAAAATATTGCTACAGAATTAGGTGTTACTAATGGTGCTGAAGCAAATGTTGTAGGTTGGAAATCTCATATAAGCAAAATGTGGGGAAGGAATTTGAATATATTAGATGTTCTTTTTGTTAAGCTAAAAAACCCAGCTGTTGAAATTAGATCACCAGGTTTACCTGATAATGTTGTGCCTTTGACTAAGATGAAACAAAATATATCATGTCAGTTACCCAATGATCATATTGAAACAATACATCGAGACCAGATTGAGGTGCCCCCAAACTTTGCAATGACTGACTATTCATCACAAGGTAGAATATAACCCTTCAATGTTATTGACTTAACAGACTGTCATACACATTTGTCATATTATACCTGTTTTTCACAGAGAGCAACTATAGCAGGAACTGTAATTGTAGGAGGCTTTAATCCAAATATAATACAAGGTGGCACATCAGGCTTGCTGAGACAGGAATTTCGAGAATTGGAGATGTTAGATGAAATCACTAGGTTACAAAGTGATGAAACACTACATCAAAGTGTAGAAGGTGAATTGAGAACCTCCCTAATGGTGAACTACTGAAAATGGAGAGGTTGTAAAGCTTTGCCAGCTCATATACACAAGGCACTGAAAATAAATAATGGCTGGGAAGATTCTTTCCATGAAAACTTAGATGACCAGTCCTTCATTGTAGATATAACAGGAAAGGACCATGAAGAAATACAGCAAGGTAGAAAAAAAATAAAAGCTGACAGTGTTCAAACTCCATCATATAAACCTGCAAAGTGTAGACACATTCAAATGGACACTGATGCTGACACTGCTATGAGAATAGCAAATGATGTAGATACACAGCTGATAAATTATGATTTCCAATGGTATCAGAATTTATGTGCTTTAGATAGCTTATTTATATGGCATCCCATTCGTTGCAAAAATACACCCACCCCCAAAAATATTTTGGTGACCACCACCCAAGTTTTTTGTGAGCGAGTTCAAAGGTTGCAATCTTTTAACTTTTACAAGTATCATACACCAGAAATACTTACTGTGATGTCTATTAGTCTCCACTCACTGTCCCGCTTTTTCTCACGGTGCCAGGACTGTCTAGAACAATGGCAAAAATCAATGAAATTTAAATAAATCTGTAAAATAAAATAAAATTCAGAATAAACATGATGGTTTCCCACGCTTTTGGATATATCCGATAAAGTCTGGCTTTGGACTTTCGCAGGCACCAGGTGCATGCATGAGTTAATTCCATCAATCCTGTGGTCTCATCATCGCGGGTATTGAGCAATGTCTGCCGAGAACATCCGTGCTACTGGGAACTGGTCCACAGTGGACCTTTGGACCGTGGACCAATGGGCGCAAGTGGGTGTATACATGTGACCGTGTATGTCTGCCTGTGCACACATTGCCCCAGTGATGTTCGAGGCTTCACCAGCTTCTAACCTCATGTCTTTTTCACTTGCCTTGATACTTTATATCCCTGTGCATATCAAGAGCTTAATATGACATCTTTTATCATCTTTATTCAACTGGTTTCTGCTCTGAAGTTGCAAATCTCTCGTCACCCATCTCCTTCAGCTGCATCCCCCCTATGCCTTCGAAAACAACTTACCTGCTCTCAAGGACACATTAGGATGGGATGGTGAGACCATTAAGATAATGTGGATGATGTTCTGGGATGTGGGTTGGCAGTATAAGGGTAGAATCAACATGGCAGCACTTCATCCTCTCATGGCCGAATATGGGCTTAAATTTGGCCTTGGTGAGCCTTGTGCTACTGTCAAGTATTGATCCGACCGGCTTATATTCATATATTATTTTCTATCCATGTTCTATTCATTTGACTCATTCACTTTGTATTCATTCATTCAGACTCTTTTCCCTGCATGGCTTTCACTCTTACTATTTTCTTGTTGACTCAACCTTCTGTTTTCCGACCGGATTTCTTTTATCTTTCTTATCTGTTTTATCTTTTGCACCATGTGCTTATTCTCGCCCATCATTCAGCTGATTATTTGGCCCTTCAATATTTACGTTATTTTCTCACCAGCTCCGCACCGTGTATTATCACACCATTATATGCCAATTATCTTTTTATGATTCATCTTTGATTATCTTTTTATCCATTGTTTTTCTGCTCGGTTAATTATATTTACATACGCTCATTTGTATCTACTTTACTCAGTCAGAAATTGAATCTCGTGTTATCTGTTAACTCTACTCTTGTCTGTCTTTCCGCTCAGGTTTCATTCCTGTTCGGCTTTACTCTCAGCTCTTGAACTCTGAAGTAGGGACAACCTATGACTGTGCAGGGTGCAACACACAAGTTGAAGCTAAGTCCCTCCAGTACAAGTTGTTGGTGTTTCCGACTGGAAACATTGACTTACTTCCACATGGCTTACCAGGTGTATTCCATATCAGGATGTAACAGCTACTTTCCAAGCATAAAAAACAATATTGAAGGTCATGCATTAGCTCTTTTTAATCTTGGTGCTCCAAAGTTTGCATCAACCTGAGATGCTCAAAGTTCAACCACCCATTAGGAGAACTGTCTCATCATGAAGCTGTACTCTTCACTAAGGACAATGGAATGTGCTCTAAATTCAGAGTATGGATGCCCACAATAAGGGCAGAGCCAGATTCGCATCAGTTGAGGGATATTGATTGACAGCTGCTCCATGTAATTGTGATATTGATATATAAATAGTATGAAAATTATGACACAATGTGAATAGTTTGAGAAGTAGGAGAAAATGAGATGAGAGGTGGTGGCAGTGTCGAGGACGACGGTGATGACGACGGCGAGGTCTGATCTCAGCAATTCTTTTCAATTGCTGCCACCATTTGATGCAAGACAGTGGCGATGGTGTGTTGTGTACATCACATGGCGCGTTGTGGACGCGATATGGACAACTGTGGTGGCAGGTCTATGGTCCACGGTCTATGGTGGACCTGTAGACCTATGGACTGCCCAGCAGCACGGATCTTCTGTGTCTGCCGCCCACTGTCCCACCTATTCTCATGATCTGGGAGACCCCCAAAACTCACTAAAATCCTGGAAAAATAGAACAAAAAATGAGTGAAATTGAAGGTAGTGAGTGGCAACAGTGGGCTGATGAGTGAAAACTAATAGATGCCAGTACTGACATGAAGTCTTTCCTTGGACATTATAGATCCTTTTAAAACTAACTGATAGTCCAATGTAGGAACACCACCTACTAGTAATCAATGTGTCCTGGCCATTACCTCAGATTACATTCCTCTTTGCCTTCAATTTCACCCAGGTTTTTTGTTCAAATTTTTCCATGATCTTTGCGAGTTTTGGAGGTTTCCCGGACCGTGGGAAAAGGCGGGACAGCGAGCGGCAGACATTGCTCAATGCCAGCAGTGATGAGACCACCAGGATTGATAGATCCAACTCATGCAAGCGCCCGGTGCCTGCCAAAAGTCCAAAGTCAGACTTTACCGGATATATCCAAAAGCGTGGGAAACCATCATGTTTATTCTGAATTACATTTTATTTGACAGATTTATTTAAATTATGTTGATTTTTTGCCATTGTTCTAGACAGTCCCAGCACCATGAGAAAAGGCAGGATGGTGAGCAGAGACTAATAGATGCCATGGTAAGTATTTCTGGCATATGATACTTGTAAAAGTTAAAAGATTGTGACCTTTGAACTCGCTCACAAAAAACTTGGGTGGCAGTCACCAAAATATTTTTGGGGGGTGGTCATCAAATTATTTTGGGGGTGGGTGTATTTTTGCTACAGTCATATTTTGGACGAGCATTGCGGGCAAGGCGTCTGTCATAGAACTGGGAGCAGGTTGCAAGTCAGACTGCATGTCCACGATAAAGGCCGAACTGACAGCGGAGAAAAGGCCAGCCTACAAAACCAACCGCAGTGGCCATCATTTTTTGGCAACTTATTACATGAAGAATGTACGAAAATGAGCTGTACGTCCAAATCTCCATTGTACCTGTCCAAGAACTCTTCATCCGTTTGCTTCGCAACGCGTTCATAATGCGTCCAGAACTTGGAAACAGTGTCATTGCTAGATCGTGAGAAAGCTTCGGAACCATGGAGGGTCTTGAGGATTTGTTCGAGAAGGGACTGCGAATGGGTTGCCCTTTCGACGAGAGTCTACCAAAATACCGTTATGGCGCTTAGCAAACAGAATAGAGCTTCAACTTACTTCAAGATTTGTATCCATGCCGGAAGATTGTAATTTCTTGTTTGCTTATAAAAATGAAGACAGAGACAGAGGGAAAAGGCGAGAGACAAGCCAGTCAATTTCGCGAACAAGCAATCCTAACTGTGCATAGAGAGCTACAGTAGGGTATCTAAACACTATGTGTTCAGTTTCGAAGCAGATATCAAGTGAAGCCACCTGCCTTTGCCTGCAATTCACGTGTTCCGTCTGCTCGTCGTGGAAACAAAACTGCAGGATGCGTACACGCTAGAATTGCGTAAAGAATCAGGAAGTTTTTAGCGCCTGCTAATTAGCAGGGATTATTAACCGTTCTTAACTGCTGATAATGCGGATGGCCCAAATGGGGGTGTCAATAAGGGTCAAGAAATCAATTTGATTTGCCCTGTAATCCCCCTGACCTCCCCTGACCTCCCTGAGGATCAGAGACCTTTTATCAGGCAGGTTGCCCCATTGGGGATGATTTGTGGGCGTTTGGAGGTGTTAGAACCAATTTTAGCATTGATTCCAAGTCCGCGTCGCCATCCTTCGTCATTCTGTTGACCTCTACAAGCCTCGTAGACTCGATCATGCCTATTCAAGACTGTATTAGGATAGTCTCAAACATATTATCACAAGAATTCACATTTTTCGCCCGTTCGTCAGCAGCAGTCTTGCTCTAAGTCGCAACTTTCAAACGACGAACACCATCAACATCCTTCTCAATGACATCTACCACTCTCGAACTGGAGGAGCTCTTTCGGCTCCCTGCGGCTGTACTAGAAAGGTTCTTCCCTGAAAAGAAGCTTACGTTCCGTGATTTGATCACATTCGGAACGTCGCTACCACCAACTCAATTCTCGCCCACAGGAAAGAAGGCAGACGACTTCTACAGCTGCCATTTGCCTCTCACAGATGTAATTGATCTTAGCAAGTTGGCCTAATTACCGATCCCGTCAAGTGAGGTTATCAATGACATTATCCTTCACCGAGAAGAAGCCATCGCGCAAGGATGCACATCCATAATCTACGCACCTCTGCCAGTCGATTCAGATGCTGTGCAACAGATCTTTCCTCTCTGCGTTGCGACATTATGGTACGGCCTCGAAATATTGAAGCAGGAGGTTATTTCACCTTGGACTCGTGCAGTGCTCCATCTACAATCGCCATCACTGTCTAGCTCCAAAGAGCTTGTGGAGCAAGCTGAAGAATATCTTTGTTCCACAGTCTGGTGGGGAAAGGCCTATGGCTTTGACAGGGACGCCGATGAAATCATCGATGTCTGGCGTTATCTTTCCAAGGATTGGCTTACCGACATTCTAAATTACCCAGATGCAGGAGCTACTCCGCCAGCACATTTGTGATTCCCCTCGATGGGCAAATCGTGTCAAGGTCCCACACATGATGTTCTTTGTCCGTCTGCATAATGCCCATGGGAAATGCAGGGATTGCCCGTCACTCTACAACAGCGACGAGAACCAATGGCTTCGCAAGCTGGGTGGCCTACTTGAAACAGGTCATCGGGAATACGTCGTGGGTGCGTTAAACGTCAACCACAACCATTGGATCTCCATTATCGTTAACGTCAAGGACAATATTATTTACTATGGCGGTCCTATGCACGGTGTGTCCAAGTTGGTTACATCTCGCCCTCAATTGGTGGCTAGCCCAACATTTACCCGGTTGCACATTTCACATGGAGAGTTTACCTTCTCTGGTGCAAGAAGACTCGTATTCTTGCAGTATTCTGATGATGAATGCTTTCCTTCACTTATTCTTTCCAGAAGAATTCCCTCTTCTGGCATCGGATCAAGTAGACAGTGGCCGCTTAAGGCTGTTTATTGAGATTATGGAACGACACCACAGAATGGTAGGCACTTCTTATTACGTATATGAATTCTTTGTCTTATTCATTTTTCTTTAGTCGAAGGCAGTCCAGATGCGGACTTCTCACGGCAGATTTACCTTTTCCCTGCCATCGCTTTCTAATATCCAGGATAACCGACCAAAAACACCTATGTGGGGACCAGGACGTGATTTTGAAGACAACAGTCCACACTCTACCACTCCTGACCCCAATTTCTTACAGTAATCACTCAAACGAAGTGTTTCCCATCCCTTGAAAAGTCTGCCACCAAGTCCTGAAAAGAAGAGACTCAAAATGTCCGGCCCTAGCAACAAAAAGTCTGTTTTCGACATTTTGGGAAAATTGGTGCATTGTTCTTCTATCAATTATTGATTGCTGTTGGTTTAATTTCACCATAGACACCAGATAATAATGCAAGTACAAAAGCAATCGTCAAAAGCAAATCTCAAAAGAAGGTGCAGACTTTGTCACTTGTTATATGCTTCATAATTTATTTCCCTGTATAGAGTTCTGAGCCACCGAGGCCGACATTTATTGAACCTTCAGAAGATGGAAATCGTGCCTTCTTCGTGCCATTTGATGATCTGGTCAATGATCTGGATGAACCTGTGAAACATGGACATCCCACGGACACAATACTTCACAAGGTTTCACGCAAGTGCCATTACATCGATCACAAATATGGGAATGTTGCCTGTGTGCGTTGTTTAGGAGCAACATGCTATATGGTGTGGAAGGGCCCCCGCAACCGGACACATATTTTGAGACATGCCCAGCAATGCAGCCACTTACCTGCTGAGCTACGATGAGAGGCCAACCATTTGATGAGTGGTGATTCTTTAGGAGCCAAAGTCGAGGCCAATGATTCAAGAATGGTGGCTGTAGCGACTGGTGCAAGCAAACAAGAGCAACTATCAAGTCCAAGTTCAAGCCCTTTGTGTTTTTCTGGCCAGACAAAGCTCAACATCATGGTTGGAAAGCTAGGCCTTGAGCAACACTCACGCAAAGTCAGTCCAGCAATCATCAAACTCTTCTGTGGTGCTGGAATCCCTCCTTCGGTTGCCATGGCTCCTGAATGGGCTGCGATGTGGCAGGTTGCCTTGCCTTATTATCAACCTGCATCTCGTTCCACTCTTCAAGACCAACAAATTCCAGCTGAGGCCAGTCGCATTCGGGAAATCGATATCCAAACTTTGAAGAAACTATACCACTTGACAGTGAGCTTTGATGGAGACTCAATTCGGTTTTCGCAAAGCATCAAGCTGATCCACATCACCACTCCGGATTGTGAGGGTTATTTTGTTGCTGGGAGTGAAGCCTCAGATACCTCACACAACTCTGATCATGTTGAGGCAGTTATAACCGAAATATGTCCTTTATAGAGTCCTTAATAGCTATCATATCAACCTATTCCAACAGATCATCTATGAGACTGGAGCTGAGCATTTCGCAGCCATTGCATCAGATGGGGCAGGAAATACTCGAGTACCCCGTGAATGTATCTCGCAAAAGATGCCAACCATTATCAATTTCTATGACCCAGCTCATGGTACAAATCTAGCCTGTAAGGACATTGTCAAACTCCCCGCTTTCAAAGGATTAAGTGATAGTTATTTTTCATCATTTGATGGGTCTAATAAGCATGGTATTACATTAGACCATTCAAGATATTTGTCGAATCTTGTCACATTTCAAGCACTCCACCATTTCAACAACTCTTCAGGTATTGTGAGGATTGGAAAGTATTGGGAAAACAAGATTTGCCACAATCTTTTGGGCTGCCCTGTCAGTTCAATGTTGCTTGCCCGCTATTTGTCGGCTCGTAGCTGAATGTCGCATCACTGTAAAGGTATGTCTTCATTTGGCTGTTTGGGAGCTATTGTGGTTCACTTTTTATCTCAGAAAGTCCCTCATCTGACGCATACTGCAACTGGTGCAAGTCAGATCCGTTTTGATAGCTCCCTTAATCAGCTTGTGCAGATCTTGCGACCTTTCGCCTATGCCATTAAATGCTTCGAGTCAGCTCATTTGATGGCATCTGACATGTTTACTTTTTGGTTGGCAATTATGGGCTCAGTGGAAAAAACATTGGAGGATGAAGACAACAGTATTGGCTCGGAGACTAGCAAGGCTGTCAAAGCAATTGTGAATTATCACTTTCGTGACATTTTCAAGGCTGGCAATGGTGACATTTATCTGGCTTCATTCTATATAGACCCATGTAAGTTCTTCAGATCAATCTTGTATTTCCTTTCATCTGATTTCTTTTTTATTAGGTTATCCAAACAACGAAATTCTTCTAAAGCCAAACCCATTCTCTGAAACAATCATCACTCCGTCTTCCCAAAAACACAAACACTCTTCATACCTTTCCTTCCAACCTGATCCCACTGAAACTGCCACCTATAAACATGCTGGGAATTATCTTTTGACACTAATGAAGGATGAGAAGCAATGTTCACCAATGCATTCCAAACTTGCAGAATTGGTCAAGCAAAGCAAATCCGGCATATCTCACGATCTGAAGATGCAATTTGCAGCCTTCGCACGTGGCGATTTTCCATTCCAAATCCCTATACTCAAATCTCAAACAGCACTTGAATGGTGGCGCACACTGGAAACCCATCCACTTGCAAGTGCTTTAGCAGTAAGTTTCTTGTGATTTTGTTTGATTGACGCCATACTTATCTTCTTATAGTTCATTGCCATGAAGATATTTTCGATTTGTCCTAGTTCTATTGCAGATGAATGAACAATGTCAACAATTACATGGCCTAATGACCCGCTATGAAGCCGTCAGAAAGTCTCTACATTGGTTGACATGATCCAGGTCTGATAATGCATATGCTGTGGAAAACAGGTTTGCACACAGTTTCCATTACAACCATCCAGACTGATATTGTTTTAGACATCCTGTGAGCCAACAAAGCCGATCCTCCAATGGTCGAGACTCCCTGCAAAGTTGTAAGGGATTATAATTAATTCCTTACCCTAAAGTTGCGATTAGACTTTATCCAGACGCACATCGGGAAGGGTCTGTGCCCTTCCAACAACCAGACGATCGGGACATACTAGATATGTCCAACAATGAGAGCGATAATGCGCTTGTACGAATGGTCAGGTATATGCTTGA
>KN837165.1:370300-380314 GCA_000827215.1 Sphaerobolus stellatus SS14
GTACCAAGGTACTCCCATGGACTTGGAACAAGTTGTGACTGGCCTATACGGCCAGTACATACCCTCATTGGCAAGATGCGAAGTGTCTAACAAGTTTGACTTCATCAAACAAGGCACACTCAGCGTGCAAGAGTTCGCTACCGAACTCGAGTTATATGCGTCTTGCATGGTCCTACAACCTGACGTATATTCACTTCGTAAGAAGTTCGTAGATAATCTACGATCAGGGTTGAATTCCCTGCTACTATGCACAGGGTACGACCCTGAGAAAAAGACGATACATAAATTGTATCTGAAAGCGGTTAGGATTGAAGACTCTAACCGCTATGATATTGGAGTTCGTAATAGCAAACCTATGACTAGTACTGGTCGACGGGACGATGGCCTATCGTCCAACACTAGGCGCAAGCCTAGGATTAATGGTCCTGATAGGACCAAGCACCATGCAGATCCCACCAAATCGGGTGAGATCAACAAGGGTCCAGCGATCACCCCTGGATCCTCGGGAGTTAATAGAAACTCATCAAATACCCCTGGCAGGGCTGGACCTCCTATTATTAATAGGCAACAGACGAATCACAACTCGTCCCATAATAGCATCGAATGCTACAATTGTGGCAAATCAGGCCACATCAAGCCAAATTGCCCAGAGCCCATCAGTGCCCGCCATGTAGGAGCCGTACACATAGAGGACTCTCCTACAGAACAGGTCGACGAGACCAACCATGACATCAATGATCTGATTGATGAAGAACGTCCTACTGAGGACGAATATTGTAACGAAGATTACGATAATCAAATTGACCTCTCGGAAGATCAACGTAGCTGGGGCAGCAAACCCAGCGAATTCGACTGGTCTGATGACGACCAGCCTCGCCGAATTAACTCGGTTCAATATAGCCATGATATGGCAAGGGTAGCCGCAGCAGTACCCATTGGCCCGGCGAATGCCAGGAAACTAAGATAGCCAAAGAAGGGGAACCTCTCTATGACCATATGGTCAAAATAAGGACCAATAGACCTACACAGTCTAAAAACGATCTGTTAACGATCGCAGGGTACTTCCTAGTAGGAGGTACCAAAGCCCGCTGCCTATTCGACAGTGGTTGCGAAGGCATAATAATTTCTTCCGAGTTTGCGCGAGCAACTGGGATCCATATGCATAAACTGCTGGAACCTATTGGAATACAGCAAGCATTCCAAGGTAGTAGAGCAAAACTCTACTATACTGCGACCACGGATATCACCGTAGGACAACGAACATACACTGAAACATTCGATATTGTCAACATCGATTACTACAACGTCATGTTAGGAACCCCATTCCTAAGACGAGATAAAGCCAATATAGACTTTAACGGATTAGGATCCTTTGTAATCAATGGGGAAGCGATAGATAATGATCTATCAGTATGGCTAACCTCTAACGAGGCCAAGGTCCATGGAATATCGGCTAATAAAGCGACACTACAAAAGGAACAGCCCTTTGAACTGATAGTTGACCAACTATCCAACAATACAAAGGAATTCACCTTCGAAACAATTAAGAACGAACTTCTAGTCGTTCCAGTTCCCCATACAGTGAAGGAAATACAAAAGCTCATAAGCATGGTAGCATATATGCTACCCTATTGTGGTCGTCTCAAACGACCTCTAGACATGCTTCAACGCATATATAGGAACAAACCCTATATATGCAACGAAGACGTCTACAATGTCATTCTAGACATTAATAGTGCTCTAAGCACTACCAACATCGTAAACTATTACAACAATGTAATCATCCATGATGATAATGTCTACAGTACCAATGTTACTGTAAGCTCGAGTGACTATAAAAAGTCACTCAGTGAACAGGATCGAGCTGGAGTCTCAATCGAGGAAGTCAATGATGAGGACAATGTCCAAAATATCGTCAAGAACAACGATATAACAGAGGACCACCATATCCTTGTAGACATGGAGACCCCTCCTAGCCATTCTTTTCAAAACTAATATTCAAAATAATAGGTGTACACGCCAATCAACGTTGCAGGAACCTTTTAAGGTTCCTAGTAGGGATATAGCCCCTACTAGTGGGATTGAAATGTTCAATCAAAAAGAAAGAAGAATTATTTCTTCTGCTCGAGTAAGCCTACAGCTTAATAAAGATGACTTTAGTCGTCTCCGCTCCCAATGGAAGGAGAAGTATAGCGACCTGTTTGGCAACATACCCTTGGAATTACCCCCAATGCGTGAGGTAAATCATAGGATCAAACTAATTGATCCCGATAAACGATTTAATTATCGTTTACCCAAATGCCCTGAGGCACTACGACCTCAGCTACACGCAAAGATAGACCGCTATCTTAAAGCTGGTTGGTGGGAACCAACCTCTGCATCGCAAGCTGTACCGATGCTATGCATATTCAGGAAATTGAAAGAAATACTGAGGACAGTATTTGATTTGCGACTTCAAAACACAAATACTGAAAGAGATGTTACTCCCTCTCTTGACATGGACCTCATCCGAAATGATGTCGCACGAGCGAAATATCGCTCGAAGCTCGATATGTCTGAAGCATACGAACAAATCAGGGTCATTCCTGAAGACATCGATAAAACTACATTCTCGATGATTTATGGCACATTCAAGAGCCAAGCAATGCAGCAAGGAGATTGCAATGCTCCTTCAACATTCCAGCAATTAATGACCGCTATACTCAGGCCACACATTGGCCTATTCGTTCATGTATACCTGGATGACATCTATATATTCTCGAATACAATCGAGGATCACAAGGAACATCTCGGAATGGTCTTTGCCACCTTGAGAGAATCTCAATTATTTCTCTCTCCAAGTAAAGCCGATCTTTACTCTGAGCGTATGGACTGTCTAGGCCATATCATAGACGACAAGGGTATCCATGCGGACATGGATAAAATGCGAGTGGTCCGAGAATGGCACACTCCTAGGACGTATAAAGACGTCCAATGGTTTCTGGGCCTAGTCCAGTATCTGGCGCAATTTATGCCAGATATATCTGCATATAGCACCCCACTATCGGCTGCTGCCCGAAACAACAGGAAATTCCTGTGGACTCCTCTTTATGAGAAGTGCTTCCAGCAGATTAAACTACTGGCATGTCGATCACCTATACTTAAGCCGATCAATCCTGATTTGGATGAACCCATATGGGTTATTACTGACGGATGTCAGTCAGGCATTGGCGCCATGTACGCCCAAGGCAAAGACTAGGAGACATGTCGCCCAGCTGGCTTCCTTTCCAGGAAGTTCAATATGGCTCAGCATAATTACACTGTGCCGGAGCAAAAAACTCTTGCGGCTGTTGAAGCCCTTGCCAAATGGCAAGATAAATTATTAGGATGGAAGTTCGTCCTCGTGACAGACAATGCTGGTCTGTCTTACTTCCAAACTGCACCACAGTTGTCTCCTAGACAAGTCCGATGGATGCAGTTCCTGTCTCGTTTCAATTACGAGACATTACACGTTCCAGGCGAACGCAACCGGGTAGCAGATGCATTATCTCGCTACCATGAATTTGATCTATTAACAGATCATTGCGACGAAGTTAACTTCGTCGATATGGATCGAAAACTCGATCCCGAAGGGAATACTCTCCCAATAGAGTGTGCGGTTCAAATCCGCACCAACGCTCTAGGACGATCACAACACCTCTTGGAGATCCAGGAAGACAGAATACTGGAAGCTAATGAGATGAACCAGCATTCATCTACACCGGAAGCAACTGTGCTTCCCCGCATTGAGGACGATGATGATGTCCTCACTATAGAATCTGGTGCAGATGGCATACCGCTCAGAACTAGAGTCGAGTCTGATATTGACTCAAAATTGGTATTTATTCTTGCATATACCAAGGATACCCTCTGTGCGAGAGTACTACTGGATGTCAAAGCACATCTGCGATTTGCGCTAAAGGAGGAGCTCCTTTGGACTAAGAACGGCCTTGGTCGTTCTGTTGTATGTGTTCCGAGGAACACTCTTTGGAGGGGAAGGAAGATCAGCGAAGTACTGATTGACCAAGCCCACCAAATGATAGGACACTTTGGTCCATTTAAAACCTTGAAATACATTCAAGGATCCTTCTGGTGGCTGTCGATGACAGCCGATGTAGAAGCTTTCTGCAGCTCCTGCGGAAGATGCCAGACAATCAAGTCTAGCAATCAGAAGCCCACTGGGCTTCTACATACTCTACCAATTCCTGAACAGCCTTGGGAATCCATCAGTATGGATTTCGTTGGACCATTACCAGTGTCCAACGGACATGACTATTTACTAGTCATAATAGATCGTCTGACGTCCCAGACGCATTTGGTCCCAACAAAGACCACCGTAACAGCGAAAGAGGTAGCTTGGATCTACCTCCAGGAGGTAGTCCGATTAAATGGACTACCAACATCTATCGTATCCGATAGAGACTCGAAGTTCACTTCGATATTCTGGAAGGAGTTACACCGACTCCTAGGAACCAAGCTGTTAATGTCAACCGCATTCCATCTGCAAACTGATGGTGCTACAGAACGAGCTAATCATTCTATCGCTCAGATACTGCGAGCAGTGGTCAAAGACGACCAAAAAGACTGGGCTGAAAAATGCCCGATGGTGGAATTCGCCATCAATAGTAGCACTAGTGTTACTACAGGATTCGCTCCATTCGAATTGATATATGGATATATGCCCCGTATTTCAGTCAATATGACCATGGCCTCGAATTATCGAGGTATCCAACAATTCGCTGAACAAGCGAAGTGGAACTTAATAGCTGCACATGACGCTATTATTGAAAAGTGCATTGAACAAACACACTTCGCCAATAGGCATAGGAGAGAACCTCCTATATACAAGGTAGATGACCTGGTCTACCTATCTACAGCAAACCTAAGCATGCCTAAAGGACGAGCATGTAAACTCATCCCAAAATACATAGGTCCCTACAAGGTCCTTAGGGTAGACAATAACAAGTCTACCGTCAGTCTGGAATTACCTCCAGAATTAATAAAACGTCGAATACACCCGACGTTCCACATGAAACTAATACATTTGCATATTACGAACGATGATGAATGCTTCCCTAATAGGGAAGTAAATGCCTTGTACGAACTAGGCACAAACGACAAACAAGAATGGTTCGTCGATGAGATTATTGGTCACCAATGGACCAATAACGGGAAGCTTGACTTCCAGGTCAAATGGACGTAAGGTGACGTCACATGGGAACCGTTGCATTAATGCAACAAACTGGAAGCTCTCGAGAGATATCTCGAGATTCATGGGATTGATAATCCCCAGCAACTGCCTCGACGCCACTAATGAGTGCGTCGTGATCACGCGTAATTCACATGACGATCAGCCAATAAGCTGAATTGAGGTGCGGTCGCACCAGGCGTCTGGCCAGCTTGCCGGTACACGGCAAGCCAATAAAAATATTCGAGCCCCGCTGCCACGAGGCATAAAATTGCAAGACACCCTAAACGTGTCTTAACTTCTATCCACAACCATGGATAATGAGCCTAACACTCACATGCAGGTGGATCCATCCACCAACCCTATGAGTGCCATACAGGGATTCAAAATGGACCCCTCCAATGAGTGGGTAATCGAATCCGTTCCTGGATTCGTCGCAATCAAGCACAAGCTAGGTTGCTCTATCTGCGATGCATCGGCATCACATTGTATGGCCGCCAAACGGTCATACAAAATCCGTCTTGCTCAGAAGGATGTCAGCCACACTGTGGCTGAAGCCTGGCCTGAATTGGTCCGTCCTCAAAGAATCACTAAAATCAGCCGAAGCACTGGCTGAGGAACGTAAGGGCCAAAACATCCCAGCTCTACAACCGACTTGACTCTCAAAGAGTCACTGTTCAGAACTTGACTGATCAAGTTCAATCCTTGGAGAAGGAGCTCCAAGAGGCTAAGGATAATTCTGCCGAATTATCCCGCCACGAGGACCTCATCCTCGAGAACAAGCACCTCAAAAGGGAGCTTGACTATTACGTTGGGAGGGCACGATAAGCCCTCCATGGCAAGGACACAGCCTGGGCTGAAAAGAATGGATATTGTCTGTCTGATATCCCTGCATCCGATGGTGAGGACAACAATGAAGACCCCAAGTCTTCCTACTATTCCTGAGGACATTCCTCAGTACATTCCAGTCGTCCCCCCCAACAGTCGTGCTCGCATTACGAGCAAAAAATCCCGGAACGACTCTCAGGTTGTTCGTGAAGCAGGTATCCCTGCTATTGGGGGCTATCGCCCCTCCCCAAAACATAAGAGGCTCATTGCTGACCCTCCCGCCTCTATCACAGGGGTACTACCCAAACCATTGGGTAAATCCAGGGCTGAACGATGGGATCAGCCGGCTTTCAGAGGTGCCTCTGAATGGATATTGGAGCAAGACGTCCATGATGCCGAGATGCGGAGGCTTTATGCGGAAGCTAAGGCCTTACCCCCTTATCAACGGACTCCTGACCACACAGCGGTCATGCTCCGCATTGACGAGTATGCTTGGTTGTTACCTGGTCTACCCAGGAACCTAGTGGCTCATCATGACAATCCAGATTGGATGACAGATGTCATCCAGAGTTTTAACTCGAATCCCTCTGGGGTTCCTTGAAACCTTCGATTGGAAGGTTTACACGTTAATGTCGACGACACCGACATATGGTACTGGGTTAATCTGATCAAACCCAAGTTCCGAGGAGCCGAAGCAGAATCACTGCTTCAGCTAATCTTTTCTTCCATTGGAAGATGGGAGAAACTGGTTGCTGGTTGGTGGAAGAGGAACAACAGCCTCTTCCTCTGCAGCCCGACTCTGGCGAGGTACGAAATACCCCGCCATCAAAAGCTCGACACGAGCCAATTCGCCTACTGGTTAGGCTGCAACGCTGGGGTCACTCCCAAGCTGGCTCGAGAAAAATTAGAGCCCTATTTTATTCGACGTTCTACTAGAACAATATGGAACGAAGTTACCCTTCGTTCCTTACTTAGAGCCAACGAGATTGCCTCGTTGAAGGGAGTCGCTATGAACCATTTCTGCGTTCATGACGACTTGCTCCCCCTTGTACAAGGGAGCCTGTTTTACTCTCCCTCTATGATGGGGGAACCCATGGATCAGGATGAGCTTGATCCTGAACCTATTCCGATCCAGCATACTGGATCGTCATCTCTAGCCGATAGGCTAGACTATGGAGAAGGAGGTTCATTCTCCCAACCCCCAGCCAACGCTCGTGAACTACGGGCACGTATAAGCTATTTCGATAGCTTCGTTCCTCAAGGGACTGTCCGTGCTGCCACAGCAGAACTATCTGAGGAACTCACCCGTGAGTTATACGCGGAAAATCATGAGTAGGTTCACCTACTCAGTCAAAAGGGGGAGGGTGTAAGGGTTTATAATTAATCCCTTACCCTAAAGTCGTGATTAGACTTTATCCAGACGCATATATGCGTCTCTTGTATAAGCCGTACATACAATGAGTTGACTTCGCATCAACTATTCTAAGCCCTTGTGGACTCTTATGGACACTTATATATGTGTCCATGTAGATAGTTGTTTATTACATAATATATATAGTTACATTACGTAACTCTGTAGTATAAGTACCTGGGTCAGCAACTAGCGCTCCCCAGCTTTAACCCATACCTGTACTATCTAGTAACTGAATACACAATTGTAAACAGTCACTTGCACAGGTGTGATTAGCAACACAAAGTAAAGATATTATCTTTACAAAAGGTTCATGCATCGGGGAGCACTCCGAGTGGGCTTTCTGAGGACAGTAACATCGACGAGGTAGAAGATCCGGCAGAAGGAATCGAGTGGCTGGATGATGAATTTAACGAGATCAAATTGGAGAAGAGGGACTGAATGTTCAGGATGAGGTTAACTTAAAGTCCGAAAGGCTCTGTCGCCTGTTGGCAGATGAGGAAGAGCTTGAGAGGGATTGCCAGCAGCTTGGAGAGGACACCGATGAAGAGCAGAATAGTATAGATATATTAGACGAAAGCTGGGAGCTCTAGAACATTTACTACGATTTTTTTTTGTAATATTTGCATGTTTTTAACCATTTTTAACTGGGTTTTTAACCCTTTTTAGCGCTAAAATTTCGTAAGCGCTCGGGGGCTCCGGCCCGGCCCCCCATCTGCTAATAACGGTTAGTAACACCCCGCAAGAAAACCCTCAAGACCTGCCACCTGCTATTAACCGCTATAAAGGGAGACCAATCATTCTTTACGCAACCCGAGTACGCGCTCGGTGGTGACGTGACGACGTGGCGCCTTTCCGTTCGGGCCGCAGAGCCGGATATCCACGTCGAATCCAGATCACCCTTTCATTGAAGATGCACCGTCATCTGCGACCAACTGCAGTTCCAGCCGATCTTTGACCCACATTCGGCCATCCCATACTGCACAAAGATGAGCCTTCCGATCGTTGTTTAGCTTTCCCTTGTAGATGGGTCTTGCGCTCCCGGCGTCTATGCCAGCCCCAACCTTGGTTCTCTCGCACGGCGGGACCCGCCTGCAGCGTAGAGAGGCACGCAGAGGCAACAGCTGTTTCTTCCGCATAATGCATTCTTTGATGAGCGGTCTTCACGACTCGTTCCTCGATTCTGCCTACGGTTTCTCCCAAGCGTTCGCCGTCTGGAGCCAAGACCTTCATACACGTGAAACCGACCATGCAAAGCCCAAGATGTTACATTACCAACCCAAATACGCAGGTTGAATGTTGATCCCCGGTTCGCCGGGACTCGGTGGCCTCTCCTACCCTATCTCTTCCCATTTACACAGGCCGCCCTAGCATTTAGCACTTCTGAGCCGCTGCACGGTGATGCATACCACCCATATTCCAATTTCCACCAAGAAGCGCTCAGCTCACCATGTACGTTCGTGCTCGAGGAAGCAAGGAATTTTTCACTACGGGCGCCTATTAACCAACGCTACGGGATCATTTACTTTTCGACTGCGCGTGTATATCGCCAGACGGCTTTCTGGAGCACGAGAAGCAATAGTACGCATAGCTTATTTTCCTTTCTTGAAGTTCCTTTACTTGCAAAATCAAGGAACAGACAATGGTAGAGATGTCGAACTACATCGCGCGACTACTCGGGTGGCGGGCTTAAGCGGTATTATGGAGATCCCCAGCGGGTCCCGTAACGCTGGACGCATCAGTGCCACTGTGTTTTATATCCCATATGCTGGCAATTGGGCAAACTGGTCCATCTGCACCGGAGGCTGCAGCACACGCCATCAAGCCGGGAGCTTGAATTCAAGATTATCCCGTTCTTACATTCATGACAACCAGAATCGCGCACTGCACCATCTGGAGGTCTAGCTCTTCCTAGCTTGAGGCATCATCTATAGCGTTAAAGGAGTTTACCCGCCAACGGTCCACACGACCGTGGCCAGTGGTAACCACTAGTGGTCACTACCACCCACCAGTGGTTACCTGGTAGTGACCTTGTGTCACGCACTAGTATAAACATCATCGACCACCCTGCACCATCTTAGTCACTACAGTGTGAATCACCGGTTTCCGACGAACGCCCGTCCCAATCTGCGCAGCCATAATAGCATCTGGCCACACATAGTTAAAGGTCTGATTATGTGTTTAAATAAGTCTATTTGAGCATATCTAGAGGGTTGACTGGCTACTTTCCCCAAATCTCGATGTTTTTATATTTTTATCGAAAAAATTGGCGGATTGGGCGCCTAAATAGTATTATTCTCATTTGAAGCCTTTACAAGCTCCAGAATACTGTCCATAGCCTTCCCTTTCTTCTTTAACTCCTCCAGGACCTCTCTAACTGTTCCAACTCGCCTATGGGATTTATAAACCTTGACAGCAAAGGCAGCCTGGTGAGCATCGAGGCCTTTCCTAAAATAACAGTGTTAGCAATGTATGTGTTACGGGCTGATCCTAACGAAGGGTTCCGAAGCGTGACCGAAGTTACGAACGAAGTCACACTAAAGAACGAAGGGTTAGAACCGAAGGACTT
>KN837165.1:381269-401000 GCA_000827215.1 Sphaerobolus stellatus SS14
AACGAAGTTCAAACGAAGCTCTCCGAAGGTATGTGACCTTCTCCGAAGCTTCGTAGAGGTGAAACGAAGTCACGTGTTGTGACACTTAAGCACGGGGCTTAACAGTATGTGAGTTCCAGAAGCACGATGTACATACTCATAGGCATCAATATATCTCCATGTTTTCCTGAAAATTTTCTGAATGAGCTTGACATCAACAGTGTTCAGAATCTGGGGAATAATGGTTTTGGCTGTGCTGAATTTCTGATCTGAAATGGTACAGTATTCTGAGGAAGATTGAGTGAATATAATGAAAGTATTTACTTGAAAACCTATGGTGTTTGGTCCAACTCCAATACATTTCAATTGGGTCGAGCTCACAATGGAACTTCGGAAGAAAAAGGCAGATGTGGCCTTTTTCTTCAATATCTCTCTCAATCAGTGGTTTTTCGTCAAGAAAGTCCTGCTGTTGAGATAAGGTACGTGTCATACAACAGGTATCACTCCCTGAGTCTGAGGGATTGAAACTTCCATCGTCCCCAGTGATATCACCTTCAGCTTGATCCTGAGATGCAATTTGAAGCAAGCAGTCCTTTTCAATCTGAGAAGCCTTGCAGATTTTGCAGAGCCCGACCACCTTCTTCTTGTTCCCACCAACTGCTTGGACCAGCTTTCTCCATACTGAAGATCTCTCCTGCAAGACTGCCTTGATATCCTTTGCCTTTCCTCATAAATCAGGGTTTTCATGATCAGATCTGTAAACCATCAATTGGATAGTACCTCGAGCGTCACGTTCACCAGGTATTGGTGGAAGATTATTTAGGGGGATTTTTGAGGGTCGAAGGCATCGTTGTTTACCACCAGGATTGATATTCATATTTTTAATATTGAGTGCATCCTCCAAAAATGCCTCATGTGCAGAAGAGCAATCAAATATTCACATCCTGACTGCACCATGATGAATAAATTCAACAATAGGGATAGCACACTCAATCTGCTTCATAAGTTGTGCATTATCCTACCAGGGATCACCGTTCTTCCCAGGATGGATAATAACACGAGCATCAGTAACTGTCAGCTGTTTCTCATGAGGTAAGGTACAGTGCATTTCAGTGATTTGTTCCTTGGTCAGGAACAAATGACTGTTGGTCTCCAAAATAAAATCTGACACATGGATAGACCGTCCATTACCCTTTTTACGCAATATTTACTGCTCCTCTGCTAACCATACACGATGTGTCTGCTCATTGGTTGCCAAAGATATCTCATCATGATTTATTGGAATAATGATCCGTTTTCCAGGAGGTAACACCGAATATGAAACTTCAAGAGTTTCGTTGTTAACTATTGGCATAAACCTAATATAAAAAAGATACAGACAGACGAAGCTCAGCAATGTGGCTAATATAGCGCTTCCGAGCCTGAATAATATCAGGGCATTCATGACCATCAATGTAAATGCCTTTCTTGACTTCTTTACTGTAATATCTGAGTTTATTGAGCCACCGTGTTACTGTGGGTTTGGAAATATTTGTATGCTTTCCAGAATACCCCATAGAAGGCAAAATGAACAAATTAACATGTTGCATAAAGGTGAGTGGGGTCACTTCAACAAGCTTCAAGACAGTCAAGTAACTTTATATATTTCTGACAACAGCCTCATTATTCAAGAGTGTTTGTGACTCATAATGTGCTTGAACCTTTCGGGGAGGCAATTTTTTATGCTTGATGACATATGGCTCTAAGGCTTGAAGCTACCGTGCAAAGTATTTTCCCCGTGCGAGGCACTGTGCAGCTACAATGCTTGCAGAGGTGATTGGTGTACAACACTTTGGATGCCTAAGGTACCATTCACGGAGCTTGATAAAATGCATCAAGCCTGTCAAATGCATCAGTGAGTTAACAGCTTGATGGGTCTTGCATCGTCTGGCTACCCTGAGAAGTTCCTGTAGGATCTCAAAATATTTATATCATTGCTGTCATCGGGTGCTTCTTCTGTCCATTCCTGGGCCACTCGGATGCTTTGTCACTCCTCGACTTCTGTCAAAGGGACATCATCCATTTCCGAATCAATTTCCAGCTCAACCTAACATGGGAGATGAGTAAGAAGCAGACATAAAAAAGATAAAACACACCGCTTTTATTTCCATCTCAGCAACAGTAAACCAATCCTCATGAAGTCCATTCAATGCTGCTTCCATCTCAATCTTCCATATATTCACTTCAATATCTGTCTCCATTTCTTCACGGTCACCATTCATTAAGCTGAGATCTGACTCCTTGATTTTGGAATGCAGAGCTCTATCCAACTGTTCACTTTGAAGGTGAGTTTTTTTCGGTTGTGTAAGTGGAGTAAAATAGTTCTGGAAATTTTGCTTATTGCAGTCCAACACTGAATTGAATCTTTCCCATTCTTCTTTCCTCTTCTTCTGAGCAGTTCTTTCTGAATCTTTGGTATAGACTGGGGGCCGTTGCCCTAATTTTTGCTCCTACAGTAGATTGTTATTAACCAATATATCATCCAAACGAAGAACATAACTTCAGCTTTTCAGCTGAGTCAAGATGGAATTTTGTATGACGTGGCAAAAGGACCTTGTGGCTTCCTCAAAGAATCTCGTACTCCTGCCTTATCCTCCTCCTCATCCTGCTCAACAACAACAATCTCCTCAATCTCAATGTCTTCCACATCCTTACCATCTCCAATTATATTATTCACTGCACTCTCAACCAAAGCTGTTTCTGAGTTGTCATCTATGTGACTTCCAAGTTCTGACTCCGAGCCTGGACAATAGCTAGGATCACTTGGATCCTCAGCTTGTTGAATCCTCCCAAATTGGTTATTGGATGCTTTGCGAAGCTGCCAAGCTCGAGAGACAGCCTTGCGAGCTCTTGGCATCGCTAGAAAGAGATGCAGGGACTTCCGAGAAAATTGGCGGTTAGGCGCTTATTTTCAAAAAGTTGTAATTTTATGTTATTTCATATGGTTTATGATAGATCTAACTGGATTTGGTCCAAAACTCGCTCTGGACCGCCCTACAGAAGCACCGAAGAGTGTTGATTCACACTGTAGTATGAGCTATTGTTATCTTAAAAATTCACTAGAATGGTGTACTGAATTGATTAATATACCTCTTGAAATTGTATAAGGATGGTGAAAGGTTATTTTTAACCTCGTTTGAGCCTTCTCAGGCCTATACATAATAGCCTCCCAAGGAATATAAGTATTCATGGAGAACATCTAATAAAATATATAGGTGATTACAGGAGACTATAAGAATGGGAATGAAATGGTAGAATAAATATTTAGCCTATACATGAGTAGTTAGCTTATACATTTTAATTTAAGCTGACAGCTACAAGGGAGACAGAAGTGTCCCTGTAAGAGATATATCAGGAACAGTCTTAGAGTAGTAGCACTTGGAAGCGGAAAAGACGTCAATGGGGTCCTATAATTTCATGTATCAACTAAGGGATTTAATTACATGTTTCAAATACTTTCACAGACTCAGATCTCCCACAAAGCAATATATTTCGCAAATAGCATTGATTAATTCATAATTAATTACAGTCTTCACAAGGAGCTCAGAAAAATACAGCTAAACTAAGGAAGAGTAATGATGTAAAATCTATATCATCTATTTCTACATTTATACTGGCCTGGAAATAGGGAACACTGGGCAGCAGTGGTGGACGACGTGAACTGTGGTCACTTGTAGCTGACCGGCTGTGCGTCTAGCTCCGAACCACTGGGCAACGGCCTGAACCCCCAGCCGACCAATCGGATCGGGACCATTGGCGGGTTTACTGCGTTAAAGATGGGCACTGAACCCGGACCGTTTGCGATACAAGCTGTCCTCCTCGTTTTTGGTTCATCGTTCTAGTTACGACGATGTACATATGATTCTTTGACATGGAGGTTGTGATCGACGCACCTACCGTTCTATGTCGGGCGGCTCGCCGATCGCATGCCTCTCGTTCACGATACAGTAGTTTTCCGATTGCTCCATTAGGCGAGGAAATATCGTCGATTGTAACGATTAATCTGTTACGTATGTGCTCGCCTCCTCTGAGCTTCCTTGAAGAATGATTCGTTTACTAATCGTTGATATAGATATCTAAATTGGGACCGGATGTCCAACCATCATTCCGTCGTCTGCTGCCCAATTCCGAGTGTGCATGACGTCATAGCATGTACCTTTGGCCACTGAGAAGGATTGAGCTTGGAATTAGTGCATACGTGCGTTTATAATTTTATTGCCATACGTGTGCTCACACAGTCGACGATAGCGTCTTCACATCTAATATCCTACAATCCAAAATGGACGAACAGCACCCATTTTACAAAGTTCTCCTGACCAACTCTTTCTCGGAACTCTTCAACTGTATCGTGTAGCGCGTGCGCCGCCATCATATGCCCCTCTTTTCTCATCGCTTCCTTCCCCAGTACCTTGGAATAGAATGATTCTGCGACTATAGGGGCATCGTTGTCCCCGATGGACTACATTGTCGCTATGACACTCGGAAATCCGGCTGCTAGCATTCCCGCGGCAAGATGGACGGCTTTGTCAGGCAGATTTCCATACCCTGTCGCCGTCTTGCAAGCAGACAAGAAAGCCAGTTCCGCATGCTTCAGCGAGGTGGTTATCAACATTTCCAGCTTCAGGTTTCCGTGACTCAGAGCAAAGGAGCTTTGAAGAGGATCGCTGGTATTCTGAAATCCAGGACACGCGGAATGAATCCAACCATGCTGAGCCTTTGCTTCAAGAACAGAAGCCACAGTGGCCTGTTTACCGTCTAAACGGTGAATCCTTTGGGGTAATATCAGCCTCTAAATAACCACTGTCTCTTCTACGCTCGCAGGAAGTCTTCTATGGCCTGGAGTATCTAACTGGGAAACGACGAGAACATTAGGTTCAGATGGACCGTCAATGGCAGACCCCGAGGAATGCTGAAGTATAGTTGTTAGTGTAGGCGCATATGAGGACACTACGAAGTCAAATATATTCATCTGCTCGAGAGGGTGTTCGGAATTGTAAAT
Organism: Sphaerobolus stellatus SS14; assembly: GCA_000827215.1. Lineage (NCBI taxonomy): Eukaryota > Fungi > Basidiomycota > Agaricomycetes > Geastrales > Sphaerobolaceae > Sphaerobolus > Sphaerobolus stellatus. Next base: position 386,287 of record KN837165.1, read on the forward strand.
TCCCGCCGCGTGGAAGGGAAGGAAAGCCAGAGATCCGGTTGCACACCATATGATGTAAGGCACATCAGGAAAGTGGTCATGGGCGGCTAAATACCTTCCTAGCAGACTGACTTGCTACATAGCACCAGCTAGAGTATGAGCAATATGAACTGCTACATGCCGCTAACCTATGAACATCTGAATTTGCTTGCTCAAATGAGCCACGTGAAGTTCAACTTGCCTTTGCCTTCTAACTCTCACCCCAGACCACCACTACGCTATGGGAAGCACGGGACCAAGTCACCGCCTATTCTTCTCCAACTGCCTTTGATATCCTCCAAGACGTCTATTTATACCTTCTGAATGCTTTTAATCACCCTGTCACGCTATCTGAGGCTCCGCTCGCTGCTGTGAATCTGCTTCTCTGCTCAATCTTGTTCAGGCTTCACTCATGAACATTGTACCACTTGATGCTTATCTGCTATACTTTGTACTAAAGAATATGCCCTGTTTTATGCTCTTCTTTTTGCTTTGCTGCTCGAGATCTATGAACTTGGCTCAAGGAGAGATTGGCCACAGGAGAAACATGGCGGCAAAAATTTCGTTCCACTCCTATAGTGAGGTTCCGATACCCATGTTCTTCAGCTTAATACTGAAATAATTTTTAAATTTCCTTGTCCTTTATAGTTAGTAGCATTGGTCAATGCGGTGGACCTTTGCTATCATGGCGGGCCGCATTACCCTAGTTTAGCTCTTCTAGGTTCAATAAGTTAGACTGTATATTGCCTTATACTTATACAATTACTTAGACTATAACTTGAATATATACTTTATGACCTGAAATACCATGATTGAGTGCGTTCATATTGAAATATAATAATAATAATTATGAGCTACCCAGCAATCGGTTAATATCCCTAGACTCACCTATGGGAGATATGAGGAGCTATATAGGAATCCAGGAGACTGCTCGCTACGTCGAGCTATGTCGTCAAGGTCACTGCTAGACACGATATGGATAGTACGATACGACGTGTTCGCTTGTTGTGGTACACGCGCTATGGTCGGTACATAGACCATATAGCTCTAGCCGGATTTTGACTTGTTTCCTGATGTAGAGAGACATCTACTATGCTCTCCACCAGCTATAAACCGTACAACGTAAGCCCTCGGGATTAATGCAATAAAAGTGGAAATATACCAGACCCTCTACTTTTATGAATACTGGATACATCACCAGGACCACAAATCAGCCAGAATGGACTGCAAGGTCTCATCCCCGTGCTCAAGACCGTCTTCACCATGCACCACCTTCCTACGCGAGCGAACATTGTTTATCTTGAGAATTGAGTTCATTTTCGACAAGAGCTGGTCTGCATGTGCTTTGGAAAAATCTTGAAGATGGACATGGACTATCGGCTCATCGGGATCATGCGAATGAAGAACTAGCACATCACAGTAGTCTGATGCACATTAATTACGACGACAGGGTCATTTTTTGAGGTGGGAAGTTCCATTAGACCCTTTGGCTTTAGAAAATTTTCAAATCCATCGAGACTTCGAATCTGGGCAATCAGCGCTTTGTACTGCGTCGCTAACGCACGATGGATGCGTGCCTCATTCTCCGTGGTCATTACTTGATTATCCGCGTCGTCGCTGGACCTTGTAGCGGATGCTCCTGCTGTTTCTAGTTGCCGAAAAACCATATGTAATTTTTCGGTAAGGACTGGATCGTGGCGATGAAGGTTATCAACAGGTGTCCGCGGCTGAAGAATCTGACTCTAAACAATATTTCGACCTTGCTCGAGCCATTCTAATGCTACTCCACGTTTCCTGATGGAAATGGCTGCTGCTGTTGCTTTATTCACGACAGTTCCTATATTAGAAAGCTCCTCAAAGCGACCAGGGATGTTTTGGCGCAGCCAGGCATGCTGGGGATTAGCTGCAAGACCGTCTGCATCAGGAAAGTTGGCAAATGCTACAGAGGCTATATAGCGTCCATAGACACCGTAGCCTCTGTAATTTATGTACACTATGGTAGTCTCCATGGATTCCCTAGAAGTCTGGTGATTTTGCGCTATGCTAGCAGCTGTGGGTGCTATGAATAACTATATAGAGTCTCTAGCTTCAGTAGCCTCAATAGTACCATGTTTATTTACTAATTTTCCAATTTAATATCTGTAATTTTTGTGCAGGATTAGGTAGTAAATATGTAAAATTGATATATAATGTAGCTAAACACAAGAGGAACTAATAGTAACTTCTACATTTGTGGATCAGATAGAACAAGTAAAACCGCAATCTTCGGCAACAATACAAGCAGGTATGTAAGGCTGAAGCAAAAATGTAAGGCCAATAAATCTCAGGGGGTAACCATGATCTCGTTGAACCCTATATGCTGTCCTGCATAATGAGCTCAGAATTAGGACACATCTTTCGAGAGAGATAAAACATACCTATTGATCATACAGGATGATGCGGTGGCAGCTGTTGCAAAGTCTCTATCTGTTTATCAGTATCATTTTGGTACCTATAACTTAGAATGCAACTGGCATGATTGTGTTAGCTAGCAGATAGTGAAAACATTGAATTATGTACCCTAAAGACTGTTTGGAAGTCTTCTCAGCATGCCTTAACACCAGGTTACTTCTCCTAAAACATAGTCATCAACCAATAATAACTAGGATGAAGCGACTTGAATAGTGTGTTCATTGTCAGCTGACAGACCCAAAGATCAGTATTGGATGAACTCACTAATGGTCAATGATGGAAAGTGGTAGATAATGAATCTTAGAGCGAGTTCAACATCATTTTAACAGTCTCTACACAATTGATAACATTACCGTACAGTGGATTTGTTCAAAGAGAGGGAATGAATGGCCTTGAGGCTGTAAAGAGAGGATGAGTGGTAGTGGCATGATACTAAGCTGCAATGTGTCATCTGACACTCATATTTGTTCAAACCAGTGGAGTTTGTTCTGAATGGCATAGCGAGAGTTAGCAACGATAGCGACTTGTTATTTTCTGTAGACATTTCGTAGCCTGTGTGGTTCTATGGAAAAATTAGGTGCCTTTACCTGTTTTCCTGATGTGATATGCATCAAGAGGTGAGAAGGATTTCTCCCCAGGCAAGCATAAAGAAGCTCAATGCATAGCTGCGGAACATCAGATAGAAGGGCTTTCAAATTGGTCATTATCTGCTTTATGATGCACCACAATGGCTTCGACAAGATCTGAGACTTCCTCAAGGTAGAGAAACCTACAAGAGAAGTGGAGATCTAGATTGCTGAGCAGCACAACCTTAGCAGCATGTCCCTCAAGGATAAGTTGCATTGTCAATATCAGCAGATTCTCTACTGTACTCGAACCAGTGAGAGTAGCAACTAGCAAGATCGTTGAGGGATGCTGCCTTGTATGCATGGCTATTGGGTGTTCATGTTACTAGCACACTGGAGGTTGACAATGGCATTGCTAATATCAAAGATTTCTTTGAAGTGGTTAAAGCGGCAGCTGAGGGAGTTACCAAGATTTACCAAATGGCCTGCCTTTACAGCATTATCATTGCTTCTAAGTGTAATACCTTCCTGCTGAACAGCTATTGCACTATTGAAATTAGCGGGATTTTTAGTGTGCTGGAACTTGTGAAACAAGGCAGCTCCTAATCCATTGAGATAGCCCGAACTTATTAGAATGGGTGCAGCCGGTGAGTGTTACAGCTTTCACCTGTTAATCAATGGCCTTATTGATATATGAGGTTCTTCACCTACTGCTAGGTCTTGGACATATGTTCGTCTGCCCTTACCGTAGGATGTCCATGGATGTATGTATCTCTGCCTGCCCCACACGGCTGTTAGGGCCACCCGGGGTGGGCCATATGATGACACTGTCACATCCACTGCATCGTCCAACTGTATCCCTAATATAAACCAATATATTAGTAGCAAAAAATCCTATATATAAAATATAGAATTACTCATATACCCCCAGAGCAAACCACAGGACTACGTGCTAATAGCCAATGAAGACACATACATTGGGAGGGAATGGTACAGAGGGTAGAACATTGGAAGGGGTTGAAGATGCTGTTGAGGGTTTAACACATGAAGGTCAGCTAAGAAAGCTCCAGGTACTATTTGATGCTTACTAAAAGGGGTGTTTCCTGGTTCCCTTTAGCAATTCGTCTTGAATGATTACATGCCAAGGTAAGCTTGGAAAGGTGGGAAGAGGAGATGAAGCTGTTGAAAGCAGAAGGGGAGCATGTGGAGAAGTCTTTTGAATGGCTGAAGGGTGATTGGAGAAGGTGTGGGGTTGAATGGTCAAGAGATGGAACTGTTTCGAAAGGGGAAATTGCATATGCCACATGAACAGTTAGAATATTTGAAGTACTGGAAAAAAAGGCTCAGACCCACTTCAGTGAACTGCTCTCTTTAATAGATCATAATTAAATGGGGATTAAACATGTAGATCATAAATATGTAAATCATTATCTGTGGGATTTGATAAAAATCATGAGTTGAGCCCAAGTTGGAGATTTAATCTTTATCACTTCAATTCAAATGTCGTATGCCAGATCAGCTTGGGGTAAATATGACATTGGCTAACAATGAGCTGGCCATACATCTTAAGGGGTTATGGAGGCATAGATAGTAGCCACATTGACACTTCTGACTGTCCAAGCAATCAAATTGCCCATATGTCTTCCTACCAAAAACCTGCTTATCTGTATGTGAAAACTGAAGTTGAAAGATCCATAGTTGATCAGACATATTAAGGTCAATGATAGGGAAAGGTGTGAATAGACACTATACTGTAAGGATGTAAGAATAGAGAATGGTAGTCCAGCCATATGGTGCAAAATTGTTCCAGAGGTGAGAGAGCATATGTATGACCACTTGCAACAACCATGCCAGATGTATGGCACTATAACAGAGGGAGGCAAAAGAGAATATATATTATGGGGCATGGATGCCACCTAAATGGTAATATATTTGGACTATCTGGACATATCAATCATTGCATATGAATATGAATGTCAGGAATGGTGGTCCTGCTGTACATACCATGCTGAAGCAAGAGTCAGGAGGACCTACATTTGGGTGCTTGCATCAGCCAGGCAAAACATATTGGGGCTGTGTGTGTGGTCTAGGAAATGGTGGGTCAGTCATTTATAAGGCCCACAATATATTGAGCAGATGAAAAAATATGTTGGATGCCAATGTACCCCAACTATCATGCATATATCACCACCACCAGATAATATGTAATGGTTGGTTACAAAGAATATAAGAATATTAACTTTCATTTGCTGGAATATGATGCATGAGCTGTATGTCTCCAGGGGGGCATAGATGGCATGCAAATGGTATGCCCCTACCTTTTAGCACCCGATCACCCATCCGCCTCCAACTTAGCTCCACAAATTGACCTTGAATTTACAGCTGAGGAAGGAGCATGGCCCACATTCAATAAGCTCATGCATATCACCTTCAGTGAATTTGGTTGTGATCTTTGTATCCAAGACCCTAGGGAGTGATGAATTTATTTTTTGAAAAACATATTTGTGAAGGTGTTGATTAGGAGAGTAAGACCCATTTGAAAAGATTTTGATGATTGGGATAGTTGAAGTTCCATTGAGTTTTTAAAATTTGATCAAAGATCCCATGACTGTAGGGCATGGGAATATGGATCTGTTCTAACAATAAGATGAAAAAATGGGGACAAAATGGAAGTCTAGGCCCTGCCATTGAGATTGAATTTAGGTGGAGGATTTGAGGAGATATGAATTTTCTTTTGAATTTTTGGGAATGGGGCGGGATTTTTCAGGGAGGCATTAGGGTTTCATTGCACAATTAAATTTTTTTTGAATATTTGCACTCCCACACACTTAAATTTCACAATTATAACTCTAACCCTAAGAAATTGAATATTCATACTCCCATACACTCTGTCCTAACACTGGTTACATGTCACACCATGTCCTACATCTCTGTCATCCCTTTACTGGGATTCCCACATTTCCCACTCCCCCTCCCCAAACCCTGGCCATAAAACACAAAAATATTCCAATACATCCCATTCCCCTCCCTACCCATTCCAAATATATCAGGTCCTGCACTTTACCATCCTGCCTCCAATCTACCACAACTTTTACCCTTGACCCATCTTCCCATGGCCCCCAATCAAGGGATCTTTTTTTTCCCTTGTTCCCTGAATACTGCCTCAACCGTGTGAACCCTACCTTCCAAATATAGTACATCCTGCTTCACTCATCAAAACCTACATTTCCATATAGAAATCATCCCAATCAGATCAGCAGTTGTCTCAGAATCAAGGGAGTGCCAGATCGGGTACCAGATCCAGGAAACAATATGGGTAGGATAATGCTGCTACTACAGCAAATGTTACATGTAAACAAGTGGTACATTTAATAAATAGTATGGACATGATATGAATTGGAAAGTGAGCTGAACCACATTGCGGAGGAGCTGGCTACAGTCCAAAATGTACAAAGGGAACCCATCGGTGAAAATTCTGCATGCCAACCTTCTCCTGTAGCTTCTTCACTGCTCCATGAGGTGCATGGGCTATCCTCAGCTGACCATCCTTCCTCTTTGCAAATTCCCCTGATCCTAATAAACTTGAGTAGAAAGCTTTAGCAACCAATGGAGCATCAGTGTCTTCAATTGACCATAATGTGCCAATAACACTGGGAAAGCCTGCTACCAGCATTCCTGCTGCAAGGTGAACAGCCTCCTCTGACAACCTTTCATCTCCAGTTGCAGTTTGGCATGCTGATAAAAATGCCAATTCAGCCTTGTCCAGTTTAATACCCATGAGCCCTTCCAAAGAGAGTTTCCCATCATACAGTGCAAAGGCACTTTGGAGAGGATTCTTCAGATCTTGAATACCATGACATGCCAAATGAACCCAGTGATACTGGGCCATTGCTTTGACAACTGCAGACACAGATGCCAGCTGGTCCCCCAGATGGAGTGACCTTTGAATGTGAGTAAGCTTCAGCATAGTAGCTGCTTCTTTGGTCATTCCTGGCAGACTCTGTTGACCAGGAGTATTAGGCTGAGAGACAACAAGGAGTTTGGACACAGAAGCCAACTGTTGCTCCTGCTTTGTTATACCCTCTGTAGGAATTGTCAGGGTAGGGGTATAAGATGATATCACAAGATCTAGAAGATTGATGTTCTCATAATCCTCTGAGGAGTGATAAATACCTGCAGCATGAAGGGGAAGAAAGGCAAGATGACCTGTTGCACACCATGTTATATGGGGCAGCATGTCATCTGTAATACTCCCAGCAAGCTGTAGACAGAAAAAGTGTGAGTAGTTTAGATTTGAACATACAAATGATAATCACCAAAGGTCTGATTTCTGAAAAGTTTGGTTGGACCACCAATGTCCATAAATCCCTTAATATTTTTTCCAAATGGCTTGCACTGTTACTGTCCCTATGAGGCTGGACCAGTTTCTGTTCAGAATGGACAATATGGTTTCCAAGGGCTGAGGTCAGCTGAGAATGCAGTGTAGCTGCTTTCCCTGAAGAAAAATCTGGGAGATGGACATGAAGTAGAGGACTGGATGGATCCTGAGAATGAAGGATGAGTGCATCACAACGAGATGCATGAACATTAATAACTACAATAAGATCATTCTTGGCTGCATGAGTGAACTGATGTAGTTTCTTTGGTTTTAAGAAGTCTGCAAATCCAGGCAGCTGGTGGATCTCATCAATAAGTGTCTTATATGTCTTTGCCATAGTATGACAATTCTGTGCTTCCCACTCGAGATCTCGAGGTGTATGGTCTAAGGACATTCCTTTAGAATGAGGTGTGTTTGATGCAATTCCAGAATTCTCAAGGCTAAGTGATACAGTCTTCAGCCTGTCAGCAATTTCTGGATGCTTGTCATGAAGTTCCTGAATAGGTGTTCTCAACTGAAGGATGTGCCTCCAGACAATGTTTCTCCCAGATTCAAGCCACTCAAGAGCCAACTGTAAGTTCCCTACAGAAATAGCAGAGGCAACAGCAGAGTTTATATCCTGACCAATCTTCAAAAGCTCTACATATCTTTGGGGAATTTGATGACCAAACCAGGCATATTGTGGAATTAAATCTACAAGAATCTTCCATGCCTCTAATGGGTTTTGAAAGGATGTAGCTGTTTCAGATACTGTAACCAGCTCTCCCCACAACTTAGCACACTGGTACCGCACTTTAGGTGGCCCAACATCATTCCATGCAGCATGAGCCAACACAATGATTGCAGACTGCATATCATCCAACTGGTCCAAAGCCTGGAAGCAATTATATAATGTATTTCCAAGGTTTTGTAGGAGTATTGTTTTTTTGGAATGAGAATCAGGTATGAGGTGAACTGCCTGCTGTTGATGAGCAATTGCCTCATCAATATCAGAACAGTTCCCTAGGTGCTTAAATCGGCTATGGAAGGAGCTTGCCAAATTGCTTAACAGAGATGGCATGTCAGCATGCCCTTCAGATGTGAGTTCCACAGACTGTTGCTGAAGAGCAATCACCTCAAGAGGATGAAATGGATGCCTTGCCTCTCCACTATCTCATTCTACTACATCATAGTCACCTTGTCAGGTACTTCCTCATAAACTGCCGGCTGGCTTCCTTTCAGATCTATCTTCTTCACCTTTTCACCCCACTCTCCTTCCCCATTATATAGACTCCTAGTACTTTACTCTGTCCTTCCTAATGGGTATCTCAATATTGTTCAACTACTCCCTCCCCATTGTTGCTATCGAGCTATGTCTCGTTTTCCTCATCGTTCGCCCCGCGTATTCCACAAGTCGTTTCCTACTATGGACGTGGTAGACCAATGCTTACTCACAAACCACGTTGTATCCTTTGTGCTCAAGTTAGTATGCTTTGTCGGAGCATACTCTGCCCTGGAAATATTCATTAGCCATAAACCTCTGGGTGCACCTCTTAGGAGACCGGGCGATGAACGACCCATGACGAATGGTGACATTCTAGGTGAGTGTCGACTTGCAAGACAGCCACATTTTGACAGTGGCATCTCACCCAGCATTTTGTTATTTGACCGTACCTACAATATACCTATTTGAACTCGTTTATTGTATGCGAATCTCTATTGTGTCCACCATCCATCACATCGCTGCAATAACCATCAACATTTTCAGCATTATCATCATCATAACTGATCACCAAGTAGGTTTCATTGCGGAGACAAAATTCAAGTTGATCCTCATCTATGGTGCGTCTCTATCTACTCCAAAGTTACAGAACCTCAACTCCTCCAGGAATCTTTGAAATGTGTTTTGAAATATTCCCTCACCTCGCCGTCTGTCTCTACCGCATCTACCGCGACTCCCCATGCTTTCCCCGTAAGCTATTCCTCGGAACGGCCCTCCTCATCTTCACCGGCACATTTCTCGAGCAATTTGCAGTCAGAATATTCTATTTCTACATTTGGAAACATCTCCCACTCTCCTACAAAGTCAGCGGCCCCATCTTCCACGTCTGCTTTATTGCCGTTCAGATCCACGGTGGTCGCATATGTCTGCAGATTTCGTCGAAAATGCGCAAGGAGTGCATGGACATGAAACATCAAAAGAGTGGGCGCATGCTAAATATGGAACCACCTTCGAACCAGCCAATGGACCTCGAGTCAAATTTAGAAGAGGCCAATCAGGGATTGGTCCACTCCCACACGAATGGCACGGAATCTTCGATCGTTCTACCAATGGTTATGAGAGAAGGTGTGCCTGTTATTGATCATGAGATAGGGAGAGATTGACTGCGAAGAGACACCCCATGGCTGCGGGCACGTACGGTGATTAGATGTTTTATTTTTTTCCGCATGCCGCTTTAACATTCCTTGGTGTCTTTCTGTATGTCGATATCTTTTCCATTACTTCTCCCGAACTTTTATATTTTATATTTGCTTTCAAATCCTGACATGGCCTCGTTGTCTTCGTATTAAGAGTTGTCGTATGTCTTCCTTACTGTTCTGCTTCTCTTACGCTACCTGTAAGTCTGGGTTCCAGCTTTTCCGCTTACAAACTCACTCTCTAACACTATAAAAGACATGTATTTCGTCTCAGAGTATCAGCTTGTCTTTACCTATCACATCCGTGCACTGATTTCAGACTCGCTCTCTCTCTCTGTTCTGCAGAGTCTGTCAGAACTTACATTACGAGACAGGTCTGTACTCTGCTATTCGTCAAAAGAGGCACGACCAAAGTAGTTAGAGTCAAGTTCATAGTTTATTTGAAAAATTAAAATAGATTACTAGGCTTGTTGTTAACCTGGCTTTGTTCTTTAAACATGTGAAACAGTCATGATTCTTCAGCAACATTGACAGAGAATTGGAATGTTTTATCCTGTAGTTCCAATGGCCTTGGGCAATGAGCCTGTTTGTTACATTCACAGAACCAACTCTTTCGTTCTTTTGCAGTTCATGAACATGAGCCTGCTCTACAACTGCCTTCATTGCAAGCTTTTCTCGATGTTCCTTCTAGCACTCCAAATTCTCAACATAATTGGCATGATCAATCTGCCGCTTTGAAGAGTTCAGTGTTTTTTTCAGTCTCCTTTATACGGAGGTCAAGCTGCATTTTGGTTTTCGAAGATAGATGTGAAACAGATGACTGTTGAGTGTGCCTTTGGATGATTGATGTTGGATCTTTTTCTTGTTATGGAACTCAATGAGTTGCAATAGGTTGGTCATCCTCTTTGAAACACTGCTATCAAGAGGTAAATAAACCTGACTGTTGATAAAGAAATGAAAACACATTATCAGCTGGTCGAATTCCCCTTCAAATATACATATATCGAGGTATTTTTGGATGTAAAAAATAATCTGTGGTTTCCGTTGACAACAGCCAGGCCACATGAGTGCCCATCTGCTTGTTTGATGATCATAAAGATCCACAGAGCTCAACTGTGATATTATGTTTGGTCAGAAAGAGGGATATGGGGAGAGAAGGGAGATATATGAGGGTCGACAGTTCGGACCTTAGATGGCTGATCAGAGTCCAAACATGTGACGCCGTCGATGTGTCGTGCTGCCAGTATTTTGCCGGTGCAATCCTAGTAGACAGAGTAAACAAACTCAATATAACCCTTCTGCGGATTAAAACTTGCCTAGAAAAATGCCGCTACACATTCTGCAATAACCCCAAGATTATGGCAAACACCTACGTCTTTGGGATGGTGCGCTAATTGTGTAGGTCAATTCCGCTAGATGGTTTTTTCCACCCATTGTTTAATGTTAATGTTGTACATATATTTGCTTGATTGGTCACATATGGCTTAAAAGCTTGTCACATTGTATGTGGCCTCACTGAACTGCTTTTCAACAGCCCAAGGTTCAAGTTGCTACAGAATTGTAAATCCTCCTATGAATTACGTATCTTGTTTTTCCGCCTGAAAAACGGGAAAGAATCAAGATATTCCACAAAATATACCTGCAGGGATAATATATGAAAGAAATTGAATGAACCTGTGAGGAAACAGTGTGGCTATGTCTCGAGAATCATCCAAATTTATCCCCATCCCGGAAGAGCAATCTTCTTCATATCTCATCAAAAAGAATAGAAAGTCACGCATAGAGAAATAGAGACAATAAGTACCCCACGAACAAGTGTCCTCGCCTCGAGTGCTAATTTATATCATTGAATCACTATCCCCCGAATAGATATTATTTAACATTATTTTACTCAATCCTAAAAAATATCCTGCTCATGCTTGCATTTAACGCTTTGCGACAATTCATGATCTGGAGAAAGCAATTACACCCTGCCCGCCGTACGTTAGACCAACCATGTTCCGGCAAGGACCACAGCCAGGGTACTTCCTATAAAAGAGCTGCGCACGTTCTTCCAGGCCTCATCCTGTTCCGTCAACCACACACCAGGCACATTCGAGTGGCTTGTCGCCTTCTTCACGATGTAACACACCTTCGAAAGGAGCAATGTTCCAGGTGTACTTGACTGCTGCTTATAGTACCTGACGCCTAGATCTGTGGGCACGTGCGCGTCGTTTGCGCATAAACATGTGGCACAGTAGAATAGAAGATCTCATAATGCATAAGATTTTGGCCCTGGCTGTTGATCCTAGTGTTGGATTCAGAGTTCATCTCAGCTCGGTCCAGAGTCAATCTGCCAAGATCGCCACACCTCAGCTTCAGCTCGGTTCGGGTCGGCTCGACTTTTTGACCGGCGTAACCGATTCTTGAAGGACTCTTGAACAAGTATGCATATGTCAATACATATATATAAATATATTTGCGCGAACTCGAGCTCTATATCAATGAGTTTTATGTCCCGAGGATGCACAACATCCTCGCGCCAATCCATCATGTTGATCTGACGGGGTCTCTTTTCTCGCCACCCCGTCTTTTCCTCTGCCGACATTTTCTTGACCCTTAGCTGATGATAGCCGATATTTTTGAGGTTGATATCTCTGAGAAAATAGCTGAACTTTCATAATGTTCAAAGAGCAGACGAACACTATGAGGATGTCAGTGGGGAATGATATAGGATGAGTTGTCATTTTATGAGCCTGTTGGACTGGCTTCAGAAGCAGGCAATGGCGGTGAGAATGCATTACCATATGTTTGGAAGCAGAAAGTCTTCAGGACGAATATAGCAATTAAACGAATTACAAGTCGATACCTTGTGACATAGGTGATGGCAGGAACACAGTAGCACAGGGAATACAATGAATGTCTCTCTAAGCAACTCAAGTGCAGCCTTTTTTAAACACTGACTACTGTAAAGCACTTGTTTCTCTATCTTCTCTTCCATCCAGCCACGACGTGCACATGGAACAACGCTTAGCTTAAATTTGATAAAAAGAGATCAGCACCTGTGTACAGCAGCTGTTAGGGATTTGAGGGTTTTAGCTTAACGAGTAATATTCGCTACCTTGTAGAGTAATAGAGTTTTTGAGAATATAGATAGTAATAACAATTGCCCAGCTTAGCGATACGCCTCGGCTGAACGTAAGGGCAGAACCTAGTGATACACAATCAGTTCCGCAGGCAGCAGTGTATAGTGATATGCGGCAACTGCAAGAGTAAGGTTTTACTGTTTAGGTAGTAAGATTAACAAATTCTGGTTATTCCTTCAGAATCATACAGGCATACCTTAGGTTTCTTTTGAGAACCTGGTTTATATGACTTATATTCATCTCATGACAAAAATTTAGAGCTGCATATACAGTCTGCATCAAGATATTGCCCATGCAAAATTTGCTAGGGAAATGTACGGTCTTTAGGATTGCTATCATAGCCATATACTAGCAATTCTAATTACTGTACATTTCCCTAGCAAAATTTGTATAGGCATTATCTTTATACAGACGGTATAGGCTGCTCCAGTTCTTTTCTATGATTGTTTGCTTCCTTATCAGTTCTTAGCATCTCTTGTATATATATATGGGCTCCTCTAGCAAGGGTATCCTTTTGAATTTCCCCTTGTTAGGTGAGATTCCCCGGGTTCACTTGTATTGGGTTACTTATATATCTTTGGATTACCCCTTGTTAGAGTGCATGTGACATTCCACAGAGCTTCCGAGGGTTACCCTTACACAGACCCGATCATGGTTCCCAATAAAGAACAAAGTCCCTGGGAACTATTCTCTTCTGGCAGTCCCATAACTTCAATGGAAAATGCTGTGCTGAGGGCACGACGGGTTTGATTCCCATATATGCCTTTAAAATTGATAGAGATCTTTGAGCTGTGATATGGCCTTATCATATAGTTGACTCTAAATCCTTTGGGTGGTAGATAGCTTATGGGGGGAAAAAAGGCTGTGACATATTTTGAGTGTAGATGGGTTCACTTCAGAGCATTTTATGACCATATTAACCACCTTCGCCCAGATATTTGTACACATCCCACCCTATAATATTTTACCCTTTCAACCACCATGGCCACATGCATCTCCAATCTGTCATCCTACTCCCGCAGCAAGAGAAATTATTCTCACCAGTCGTCAAGTCTAATTCAAAGACTTTAAATACGCATTTCCCTCAGGATACGAAACTACTGATTCCACGCCATCCCACCGTTCTCCAACTCCCAACGTCGTCCTACGTCGATTGATAGGCTAATATTCCCTCTGTAATATCCTAGGCTGCGTCATGCATATACTATGGAACAGTGAATGACATTGTGCCTAGGACTCAACAGTGTCTGTAGTGTGGGAAAGCGAAGATATATTCCCAGGATCCAGAAATACCTTTAGCCGCCGTAAGGTCTTGAATACCCTGAGTGACTCACGCGAGAAGAACTATCGATATATACTTATAGGTGCGTCACTTTGGAACACGGTTTGGGCCCTTATTAATCATATTCATTACAACTATTATATCCCTACATTCCTATTTCTATTTGAGGTTGACATTATAAAAAGCCGAACAATCTGCCACCCAATCGGAATCCACATAAACATACCTTGGAGGAAGCGGAACACCTAGTAGTGAACAGGCAGAGCTCTGAGTCACAACGGTTTGCATCTCCTGTCTGGCCTTTTGTTTGAATTGCAATATTGGAGCGCAAGAGCCCTATAATGACTTGCGTCTCCGTTCAGGCAAGCCAAGGAGCCTTTGCGCTGATGTCTATAATAGCGGGAGCTGAAAAAAACTTTTGTAAGTCCTTGTATCGCATAACAAATGAGGCTCACCAGTGACAAGAAGATGTCGCAAAAATCCAAAACACAATATAA
>KN837165.1:445468-502435 GCA_000827215.1 Sphaerobolus stellatus SS14
ACATGATATTGCTCAGCTTGCGCACAGCCTTTAAATATTGATATGGTAGTGGGAGGAAGTCTGAGGTCGTACCTGTTGGTGAGAGTAACCGGGCCCCTACCCGATGGCCGACTCGTAACGATCGACCTATAACTCCACTACAGCCTACTGTAAGACCTTAGACTCAACTTGAGGCGATGATAGACAACTTCCACTATATGGAGCCATTGGATAATAGCCCAAAATTCGCCCTTGATGAATACTTCCATGCGAAGATCGCAGCGGTTTAGTGTCAGACATAATGTGTGGGTGACAAGGCGAAACATCAGAGTAAAATGACCCAGCCAGTCACATTGAGTAAGAACATAATCGTAAAACGGAAGTAAAAAGGTCTATGAGTATATGTGTCCTCGCTGTGCATACTATCTGCAATAACCAGTCATGATTCTTCTCAAAAGACAGGATAGCTCTACGATGCGTGTGATTTGTTCGAAATTTGAGTATGGATTTCGAATGCGAGAAACTGCTGTTAAGGGGGGAATACGGATCCAACAGAAACAGAAACTTGAACGTTTTACGGCATCCTGCAGGTTCTGAAAAGCTTAAAGAATAAAAGTAAGAAGTGGATTAGACCTTAGATAGAATAAAAAGTAAGAAGTGGATTAGACCTTAGAGTAGGTTCCATTCAAGGTTGTACACCCGCATATACCTAGCTCATCTCATGTTCGTTATTTCATTGAATTTTTCCACGATAACAGATCCTTTTCTATTGTTTCTATTGATCGCATTATAAGCTTACTCTCAAAGGCACACAATAACACACATTCTGTAGATGAATATTAAACCTTGGCGAAACCGGCTGTTCACTCAAATTGGGTAAGAGAGCTATTTCTCCATAAATTAAACATTCTCAAATTTACACCCAATCCCTCTTAATGCAGATTAGCTTCTTGACAAGGTAAATGGCAGACTCTAGAAATATTTATGGCTAGAGACTTCACCTCACTTGAGCTCTATCTTTAGCTTTATCAGGCACTTACAAGTGCTCAAAACAACATATTGAAAAATAAACCTTCAATGCAATATCTTTCGATGTTAATGCTAGTATTTCTTATTTTGGAGCTTTCGACCCACTCTTGTCAATTACAGTATCTCATTCCGCTATTGTTATAGTACATGGCAACTGATGCGGGGCCCAACAGTCGGAACAGTACTCATCTCTTCACTACCTAGTATCAGCGCATATACAAATTTTTAGAGGCGACTTATATTGCGAAGAAGGCGACAGGCGGCTCAAATGAGCCTGGTGTGCCCGTGGACACAGGTTGAGGCTTGGAAGAAGGTGCATAGCTTTCTTGCTCTGCAATGGTTTTGAACACCTGAGACTAATGTCCGATTTAGATCACTAATGTTGTGCACACCAACAACTCTTTCATCTACACGCGAATATGGGCTTTCAGTCACACTGCGTCCTGTTAGGGATTTGTGAGTTTAGTTCAACGAGTAATATCCGCAAGCGTAGAGGAATAGACTTTAGTTTGAATAATATCAAAAATAAAAGAAAAGAAGAAAAGAATATATCGAGTTAGAATATAAAATGGAACATTGCCTAAGACACCGAGAGACAAGGAGAGCTAAATGCAGACTCCTTCCCAGTCACTGCGTCATGTTGACTAACTTCTTTCGACTCAAGGGAGGAAGGAAAGGGGGTATCGGAACTTTATCTTGAAAAGGAAATAAATTTGAAACCCCGAAACTTTTTGAGTCTAACGTGCCGCAGCGACTGGCAAACTATGTTACACGAGCGTGCCATATGGTCCTTAGTGGACGCATTTTGTTTGGTTATCAGGAACGTGTCCTGTGTACTTAGTATATACTTACTTAGTTCAAGCTGGCTTCAGCTTCGCGATATTCATATTAATCGAAAAGATTCCTAGATGTCAGAGACGTAGGTTGACAACTCATAATATATATATCTACCTAATAGAAACAATTCTAAACAGTAGACATCAGTTAAATAAGTAAAGGAGATTATAAAAGGCCGAACTTACCCTAGATGTCAGAGATGTACGTTGACAACTATGGAAGTCAGAAATCGAAAGATAAAATGTATATATACGGACGGAAGCATATCTTTGGACGTCCGAGACATGAAAATAAAATGTTCCCCAATCATACCATCCGCATATATGCATACTGAATATATCAGTACTTTATATCCTAACACATATCATGTCATTTCCGCCTTCCCACTTACTCTCAAATTCGAAATGATACCGAGAGGATGTTTGGAATCAAGCCGTTCATCAGTCAGATCCAGGCCGCGGCAGCACAAATGGAACGGACTGCCGACGTCATGCAAGACCCTTACATTTTGGATTCCAATGCTCTATAAGAAGGACAATAACCGTGCTTGTCACGTCTCTCAATATATTAGGTGAGCAAACAGCTGAACGACACCTTCCATGTCTCTCTCTGCCATAAATGCCACAAGGCAGACTTCTAAAGTGAAATACAATTTGTTTGCAGAACATCTACAAGCACCCATGTGACACGCTCAGCTAACATTATGTGACAGTCTCCTGACAGCATTAGAGCGAGTTTGGTTTTTCGGAGTTTCAATAAAATTTCCCTTCTTAGTTTTATTCCTGCCCCTTAAGAAGACTTCCCACTCCACTGATTTACAAGCATAACGCTGGAGGGTCACTGGGAAGGAGTCTGAGCTAAATGCTGCTTATATGCGGCGTCAGCTTACAATACTCATATATATATATATATAACACGTGCCCCAAAGTCCTTGCCTCCCAAATCCCACCACTCGACTACACCTCTGCCTTGCCCAAGCTGCTTGCCAACCATAGTGCAACACCACGTGCCCTCAATATTCCCAATATCAAGGTGTACATTTAGGATTATGCGCAGGCAGCGAAGAACGCCATCACAGCGGGGTTCAACAGAATCAAAATCCATGCAGTGAATGACTATCTCATCGATCAGTTCCTGCAGGACGTGAGCAATGAGCGGACGAACGAGTATGGTGAAAGCATCAAGAACTGTGCGCGGTTCGTGCTGGAGATTGTGGCTGCAGTTGATAACACCACTGGAGAAGACGGTGCCATCATCCATCTAAGCCCATGGAACACATTTCAGGTGCGTATCTCCTTCCTTTTCATTCCGTATCCCACTTCCATGCTCATTCATGATTATCATTAAAAGAGATGTGCATGTTTCACCCTCTGCCAACCTTCACCTACATCCTCTCACATAGCTGGGTGACTGCCACCCATCACTCGCATATGTGCACTTCATCGAGGCTGACCACAGAAACACAGGCAATAATGACCCCTTCCG
Organism: Sphaerobolus stellatus SS14; assembly: GCA_000827215.1. Lineage (NCBI taxonomy): Eukaryota > Fungi > Basidiomycota > Agaricomycetes > Geastrales > Sphaerobolaceae > Sphaerobolus > Sphaerobolus stellatus. Next base: position 448,799 of record KN837165.1, read on the forward strand.
AGGCCTTTCATCTCTGATTCGCACAATCTAGAAATGGCCAACATTGCAGCAGCAAAGAGTGATATCGTTGTGTCTGGGAGGTGGTTTATTGCTAATGCTCATGTATGTGTTCTAGTTGAAAGTAGGATGCTGATTTTGTGTTGTTTGGCATAGCCAGATTTGCCATTAAGACTTAAAAACAGGCATTCCTCTAAATACTGCAGACCCGAAGATGTTCTACAGTGGTGGAGTCAAAGGATACATTGACTACCCATTTGCAGAAGAGGTCCAGCAGGCAAAGAGATGGAAGACGAATGTGCTGCTACCATGTTACCAAGACAAGTACAAATGAGCATGATGTTTAGTGTAGAGTGTAGTGGGAAGGTGGCTCTGTCATTTGAGTGATTAAGGATGAAGTGATGAGAATGTGTGGCGTTTATATCTTTATTTATTCGTTATTTTCTGTATTTCTGCATTTATGTATTTTTTAAATGAACTATATTACATTACGTCCTCAAGTAATGATATTTTTATAGGACACCCCACACAGTTGGTTCCAGGAGCCTTCTTTACTTCCTTATTTTGTTAAACTTGTGTATTCACATCTCAAATTAGCGCAGTAGTAGACAAATGATCAAATGAAGCTTGCTGTCAATTCAAATGGAGATAATAGAGAGTTTGTGCAAGAGCGTCGGCACTCTCTTGTCGCTTTTCTTGGCCACATTTGAGAGTATGTTTCGTTATACTACAGCGATATTTTAAAGCTTCAAGCATCTTATATATCCTCCATAAGAAACGGATTGAGACACGGAAGAATTAGCCATGGTAAAATAGCGACAGAAAAGCGCCGGCGCTTTTGCACAAACTCTCTAATTGCAGTGAGAGTAGAGGTGGAGGCAGTGGTTTCATCAAGGTTCAACAACCAATAGGACCCTCAAGACAAAATGAACAAGGACAAAAGTTGAACCAAAAGCTCTCTTAATGATTATACCAGCTTTCTGACACTTGTCCACCCAATACCAGGTAACACCTTTCTTGGTCAAATGGGTTAGCAGGACATAAATATTGGAGTAGTCATGAATAAATTAACAGTAAAGGTTGACAAAAATAAGAACTTACTAAACAATTGTCAGTTACCATTGTCAGACTGAATGCAGTCTAGGAATTCCACTTTGTGTCAGGGGACCAACCGTTTCACTCACCGGAACCTCTGGTGAAGGTTGCATTTCTAACTTCCTCCTCTTCGAGTTGTCACTTGGGACTTCCGCCAGGTACACTCTACAGACTTCCGGGTCATGCACATACCAGACCGATTTGACACGCACCACTCCTCTGGCCAGAGGGTGGGTCCACAGGATGGTGACAGTGGGTTCGGACCTCTGGTTCGGAGGCTCCAGGTGGTTGGTAGGAGAGGGGACGCGGGGTTCCAGAGCCTAGGATGGGGATTACTCGGGTGAAGGCGATCGGTGAGGATAGATGGTGCCTAGATGGGTCTATGCAAGGGTCACTGGTTCTTTCTCGTAGGTTGTTGAGTCTTGGTTTCAATCGTTTGCTTCCTTATCATTCCTTGGCATCTATGGTGTATATATGGGCTCCCCTAGCAAGGGTATCCTCAAGCTTTTGTCTTTGGATTCCCCTTCTTAGGTGAGAATCCCCTGGCTTGCATGCATTTCTGCGCTTATATATCTTTGGATTCCCCTTGTTAGATCTCGTGTGATTGCACCACGGAGCACCTGAGGGTTGCCCTTACAGAGGCAAATCTCACAAAGTACTCTTGGGAAAGCTTTTCTTTAGGACAACCAGCATTAATGAAGTACCAGTTCCAATGTACATTCCACTGCTTCAACTTATTTCCAAGTGTCACAACCTGGTCTCACAAGGAGCTCTGCTCGCCTCTGAACCTCTCACAGTTCACCTTTGGTGAACCTTTGATCTTGCGCTCGCCTCCGATGTCATTGCTTCAGGTCTTAAAGGCCGAACCCTTGACCCTGCTTTTCGCTCCGAACTGAGTGTTTGACTTCGGAAGCGAACAATACCTCCGAAATAAGAACACATACGATTCAAGTGGGTGCAACACATAAGTTGAAGCCAAATTCTTCCAAACCTCTTTGGACCCAAACCTTATGCCTCTGAATCTTCGCACCTGAACCTGGCCTCAGTGTCTCACATACCCTTGCTATTATTTCCAAGTAAAATAGTTATTCCTTCTACTATTTGAAAATTCTCGAAACTTATGAAGTGTTGCCCTGACCTTGCCAGATTTAGCTGCTGACTAAGTGATAACCCTAACCCAGGGCTAAGTGAGTGTTAAGCGACAGGCGCTTAGGTGTGCTGCATCCCATGTTCTGCTACCTTAAACTCAATAAACCAAGAATAACTCTGCACCACAAGTTTGCTACCTATTTATACTGAAATGGAGAGCTACTAAATATAATAATACCAATGTTTGGTGGGGATTAAAACTGATGGAGAGTAATATAGGAATAAAGTGTAAGCCAAGATCTGAAACAGGGTGGAGTGGAACATGTATTAAGAGGAAAAGTCTCAATTAAATCACTGATAATATATGCAGCAAGGAAAATGATTGATGGAGTGAAGCGAGTGTTGAAGTGAATTGAGGAATGATCTGATAGTCAGATTGAGGAGAGTTCAAGAGTCAAATTGAGAATGACTGTAGGAATGTTCATGGATGTAATGAAAAGGTATTTGTGAGCGTGTACCAGAGTATTGGGATGGGTCTGACAATAGAGAGTTTGTGTAAAAGCCACAACGCCACCTGTGGCTCAAGCTGACCAATCAGAAGGCTGGATTAGCCACAGTGGAGCCACAGGTGGTGCTGTGGCTTTTTGCACAAACTCTCTAATGATGAGCATGTCAGCTGAGAAGTAATCAGAAGTTTTTAAACAGGGACCCAAACACTTGAGAGGGTGAATATGACGCTTAACTCAAAAAAGGGAATGAATGGCCCTGTTATTAATGTGAAAGGAGGATTTATAGGAGTGCTGATAGAGCAGAGCTAGAAGGTGAAGCCAAGAACAATGTCTACACTCAGGAATTCTTGCACTGAGTGAATACATCCAGCCTGCCATTGTAAGGGCAACACTCAGAGGCTCTGTGGGATATCAAACCTGCTCTAACAAAGGGAAATCCAAAGATATATAAGTGAACCAAATACAAATGAACCTGGAGAATCTCACCAGACAAAAGCTTAAGGAAACCCTTGCTAGATGAGCCTTTAAATACAGTGAGATGCCAAGGAATCAATAAGGACATGAACAATTGAGAGCAGAGACACAACAACAATAAGAGGATGAATGAGAGACCATGCATATATCTGTTGAGACGCTGCTTACCCTACTGATCACAATCAATCAACTACTCTGAGCTATCCCCAAAGCACTCTATGAAAGTCTGAGAGCCCTGTCCTACTGACCCAGCTGATTTCCCCAGTCTCTTGAAACCCTGAGAATATTTCACTGAATTATTGGACTTCCAGGAAGTGAATTTGACTGTTAAAGAAGAAGTACCTGTTGGAAGCAAATGCTTCCAAGCTCATATTCAGGCAGAACATGAAAACCTTGGTTCCCAACAGGTTCTCACAGTATCCTTCAGCTCTTGAAATATTTCAGTGATTTATTGGACATCTGCTCACAGGGTGTGACATGTGTGACCAACTGTCACAGGATCATTATGAATAGATTCCCATACCTTGTAAACCTTAGGTTTATACTTTGGAGAGACTTATTAGCTTGTCTGTCAGGTGCTGCAGACACACTGATTCTGCTGAGCCTCTTCACAGACTGGGATGACGTGAATGGGGCTGTTTCTAATAACTATACAACTAATTCTAGTCCATTGTACAGCTTTTCTGTTTCATGTATATTGTGCAAAAACTATACCAAGCTTCTTCTCCTCCTCCAATCAATTGCAGACTTGAATGGAAAGGTGGTTCAATCTATTGGCAATCAGGGGCTCTATAATAATGGTTATGTAGTCTTATCACTAATATATCCTCATTCTGTGAAACTCTAATGCCTTTAAAGGTTAATAAAAGCCCCTTCAGAATGTTTTTGCTTTATGCTTATTTCACCAAATTGATAGGATTATTGAGCTGCCCAAGCAAAGTCTGTGCCTGCTTGGGAAAGACCTTTTCTAATTCTTACTCAGAGGCTGTCCAGTCACATAAATGGAGGTGTTTAAAGTAAAAGGTATTTTTCTAGCTGGAGCAAATCACCTATGGCTGATGTACCAGCATGACAAATGGAAACAATTTAGACTCTGGCTACATGTGTACACTGATGTATTCTCTGGAAGGATACTTTGAATTAAATTTGATGAACAAATTCTAATCCCTATTTGATCTGTTCTTGGTATTTACAGACAGTTCAAGAGATTCAAGGTTTGTTTCCCCTCGGACTATCTAGCAACCATACATCTATGCTAAGAAAAAATTATAGGTCTACTTTTGCAATCTCAAAGCAATCCAGGCAGTGAAAAGTATGGTGTTGCGAATGCGCAAACACTCCTGCACTATTCTCTTGATTCGAGTCTCAGCAACACCTGCCAGCATTGTTTCAAAAGAAGAAGAAATATAAAAACAGAGATTGAATGGAGTCTTTGGCGAAAATCTCTTCAAACTCCCGTAGGTACTCCAGGATTGTGACTTGAGCTCTGATGTTCTTCTGAGTGGTCTCGGCGAGCCGGTAAGAGGTGGTTTGGGTTGCCCGGATGAACTCCGCCTCTGTAGGAAGCATCATGTAGAAAAGGCGATCTCCCTCCTCGAATGTGTCCTCCAGGGCTCCGTGGTTGGAGGTTTCCTCAGAGTCTCCAACTGGGTCAGTGTCAGATTCGGGTTCCGGCTCTGCCTTAGGGGCAACAGTGGGGAAGGGCCCTGTGCGGACCTTCCCGATGCACTCCACCTCTGCACGAGCCCGTGCAACCTTTTTCCATTCAGTTCTATGGGCATGAAAAAAAGACTAACTAACATGTTTCTGAACTTCCCCTGACCTCTTTAAAATCTGCCTTTCCTGTGGTACTACTTTTATCCACTTTCTCATGATCTGCCCCATCCACCAGAAATGTCTCCTTTAAACACAAATAAATTCCCCCCACCTTATACTCCATCTCCACTTACTCTTAATATAATGGTCCTGTACTTTCACATTTTAGCTACAGTCTTATATAAGTTTATCACAGACCTATGTTCTCATGTCCCCTGATGATGGGACCTTTCAATTCCAGTATTTCCTTTCCCCAGTCCCAACTGTTGAAACCCCCCACTCCAAATATGGTGGGTCCTGACCTCTTTTCTAAAACCTAGTTATCCTTATAGAAATCATCCAAATTGGTTCAGTGGTTGTCCTGCAATCAAGGGGCCCCTAAATCAGGTACCCTAAACAGCAGGTAATAGCTATAGAGGCTGAAAATCAGCGCATTGGCAATACCTTTTGTTATTTTGTAAAAGCATGGCATGCATTGTGAGAGAGGTATGAGGTTGATTGATCAAAACTCCCATCTACAGGGAGAACTTGTAAGGGCAACCCTTGGAGGCTCTGCAGAGGATCACGCACACTCTAACAAGGAGATCCAAAGATATATAATCCATTAGAAATACATGTGAACTTGGGGGAATCTCACCTAACAAGGGGAAATCCAAAGACAAAAGCTTAAGAATACCCTTGCCAGGAGAGCCCTTATATACAGGGGAATGCCAAGGACTGAAAAGAAACAATGATTGAGAGATGAGAACAAACTAACTACTGAGATGAATCAGAAGAGGCTGCATATACTCATCTAGGCACCCTCCTCGCTAACTGCCCACAACCCAAACCAACCATAAGCCCTTCACCGGTGTGGAAGTGCCTTGCAGCCTACAGGAAGAATGCAAATTCTGGAACTCGAGACTTTTCTGAATGTAATAGTATAAAGGTATGCTGATTGACATATGAAATGGTTGATATATCGGTGGTTGTGCAGCTTACTGTCCAGTCCGACCAACGTTCCGGCTGTCAACATTTGTACATCTAAGGCAAGCATTCTACCTACTGAATTTAACTTTGACACTGACACACACCGAAGATAGATACCAAAGAATGGGTAACTGTAACACATTAACATTTGTTTGAAGCTGATAGTCCCCCATACCAATCACTAAGAGGTAATGGGGGATGCTGAAAGCTACAGTCCCTCAATGCGTATGGATGTGAGTAATTATTGACCTACTTCCGCCTGCATAGTGTGCTTCGAGGAAGACAGTAACTGAAGGGAACATACGTTAAAAAGTTATGTCGCTGATAAAATAAGACCTTATACCTAGACAAGTGGCGTTTGTCCCAGACCATTTGCGGTGTATTTAACTTCAATTGGTTGTATCGCAACTGCGGAGTTCGACCTACTCCCTGATCAGTTGAACAGAAAACTGACGAAGTATGGGTCGTATAAATAGCGAATCCCCTGTTTTTCAAAATGCTTGACGATTGTCGCTGCCTTCTTATCTTTACTGTTGCATGGCTGAGGTAATATATTATGTGGATTTTTATTGTATACTGAGAATTACGATCTATGGTGCTTCTCATATGATCACTTAAACAAATATTTATAATTATTCCTGATCAAAGGGAAGACACAGCGGTCTTTTATTTCATGCATATACACCTATCAACTAGTTAACGTACATTACCACTCGCCTGTACCCTACAATGCTGGGGGATCCATTATCCCATCCCACCACTATCACATGCAAAGAATTATCCACATGATTATTCACCCAGTTAGGATAAGCAGAGGTGATATTTTTAGGTACCGTGACTTTAGGGATGAATCCTTTGACAGTAATTCAAAACCGGGGTGTATGACGCTGGTGTCGATGATGCATCGAGATATTGCCAGAAGGTAGGTGTGATTGTGTTGCCATCTGGATCGTATGATTTAGAAGCATCCAGAGTGATAGTTTGGTCTGCAGTGACGTTCATGTACAACGGGGCCAAGTGGTTGCTTGGCGTTCCATTCACTATCATAATGGGGTTGTGGTTGACTTTAGACCTATCACTGGTATCCGACCAGAGCATGCGAGCAGCGAAGTCCCACTGGAAAGCCTTACGCCAACGCCAGAGCGTGGCGTGGTTGGTGCTATACAGCGGTCCGTTAACGCCCTTCACTTTGAGAATATGTCCGTCAAAAGTCTGCTCACAGGGCCGCGGAAAGAGTCTCACCGTTTGCATCAATTGTGTCGGAGTAAATTGAGCCGTTTGAGCTAGCGGGGGTGTACCAATCTCCCCAGTTACCCCAGTTGGGATGTTCCGCCACATTCAAACCATTCTGCATCAAATACATCCAGCTGGGAGTATCACCTAAGTAACCCTGCCAGTGAAGCTCGATGATGCTAGTGATGACGCTCTTTGCTTACCCTCCATGAAATAAAAAATTTGAGGATACACCTTCTCCAGTGGACTGACGTTTCGAACATGTTGGTCCAACCACGAATTGGTGACAAGTGATGCATCGGGCCCCCCCGTATCAACATCATAAGAAATTGCACACCATGTGGAAGCATTATAACTGTGAAATATTAGTCCCCATATAATACTTCTGTAGCAGAAAGAACTTGTCAACAGTGTTAAGTGACACAATCCAGAAAATGGACGGGAAGTTATCACGAGCCCATGGTCCGGCTGGAAGATATCACTGAGATGCGGAATACACAGCCTAATGAGAACTCACCGTCGTCTTGATCTGAGATACTGTATACGCGAAGTTTTGACACGAATGCGGGAAGCTGATCGGCGGAATGGGAACTTTTACACTGTCATCAAAATACTTTTAAGAGCAAAGTCAGGTTAAAGCTCATGTAGATTCAGACTATACAAGGCCTAGGCCAAAACGTTTGCACCGCCCCAAATCGGAACCCAAAGTGGTTCGTTGGAGGCTTCAACGGCTGCTACCAAAGCGTTTGAAGCAGTAGAGGAAGCAGTAGAGTCCTTTCCTGCACCCACACCCAGCATTCCCTGAGCAGGATATCCTGAATAGACTTTGCTGAGAAGGGTAGCCGTGGTTGGATAGCCGTCTGCATGTGCAACCAAGTTGTTGCGGACAGTGCCGTACGTCTTGATTATGTTCTGGATGAGATCAGGGTTCACGCTATTCGGAAGCCATTTCGACGTGGTGGCCACTAGCCCTTGAATTTTCAGCTCGTTGGAATACACCATCACCCGGGTCATGGACATTTGGTCATCGGGGTCAGACCCAATGTCAGTGAGGATAAAAACGCGGGGTTTCAAACCGGCGGGCGTTGTCCCGCCACCTATATACATTCATAAGCAAGTATTCTACTGTTTCTGAAACACGAATTGGCCTACATTGATCCCATGTCTGAGACAGAGTAAAAACAGGAATGACAAGCGCGAACGCTACGAGGGTTTGCTTTAGATTCATAATTGGAGCGGTTCTGAGGGATTTCAGCTTACTATAAAAAAAAACCCTTTATAAAAAGTGTGTGGAGTTCCGCCAAACCTTGCATCACATGAGCGGAGATCAACCGGTCCATATTCTCCCATATTCCTTTCCCGGTCCGGATCGATGGAACGGACCGCAATTCAACGGAAGTGATACTTTACCTCGTTATATTCCCAACTGTCTCTCACTCATATTAAGGCATGCATCACTCTTCTGTTATTACGCTTCTTAATAATAACAGCGCCGAAGATCTCGCACTATACATTCATGTAAAATGCACTTCTATTCAATTTACTTCGTCCTACCTAGCGAGATCCGAAGATCACTGAACGGTATGTACATTCAACTCGTGGGAAGACTAGATCTATCGTTGCCAATGCTTATACTGTACTTACGCAGGACCCTCATAATGTTGTTCAGCGGCATGCGAATAATATAAGTTTATACAGCATGCGCAAAGTCTGGGCTGATAATTAGATGCCACAAAGATCGCAGCGGCGTAGACACATTTAATATTTTCCAACTGTTTCTCGTTCATCTCACACTGTTCCAATCAGCACATCTGAGGGCTGGGACATGACAGATAACTAGGACCGTTTGTCGGATCAGATAATGCTCATGTGTCAGGTTAATCAGAGTCAGCACTTAATTTAGTCGCACTCTCAAAGTTCGATATATGTAGTTGCCCACCACATGACAACATTTCTGCGAGGTAATATATTTGGATTTGTTAGGCTTGCGCGGGATTTGCGCCGGCCGAATTTGGCCGGGCGGACTTGTGAGAGTTGGCCAATCAGATTTGCGGGTAAAAGGGATTTTCACCTGCTTACTGCGACTCCCTTATGGTTGCTCATGATATCGATGCGTCAATGACTCACTTCGGGGCGCGGAACAACTTGTAGCCACAGAGCAAGTTGTGGCGTAGGTCTTCCGTTTTCTCTAATTCGCGAAAATCTTGTCACCAAGCAATGGATTGCTCGCAACAGCCGTTGGCAGGTACGCCCATTCCGTTATCATCTCGTCGGTAATGGATGGGTATGAATTAGGGAGAGTTTATGGGTACGTGACCCTAAGTGCTGTTGCGGAGTAAATAGGATGGTTGAAAGGCTGCAGTAAATTGTTGCAAAAATCAAAATCGCCTGACCAAGCTATATCCAGCTATATCAAGTCATCAAGCAGAACCGGCTTGATCAATTGATCAAGTTGAAGACACTGGTCAAGTTGGTCAAGAATTGCTCCTATATCAAGCTTGATCAAGCACAATCCCCGAATGTCAAAATAATAATAATTTTTAAATCTAAATCATGCCAACAAAGATAAGTAAAAATGTATTGTGTTTCAATATAAACTATTGTATATACACCTTGTAACTATTGAAAGAATGGAAACTACGTAGTTTAACGCAGTATAATAATACCCTGAATGGGAGGTCAACATTTATTGAAGCTAGCGTAACAGTAGCTTACTCACTTGAGCACTTGCAAAGTAATTCTTACTTATTCCTACAATATATTGTTTAGTAATAACAATTCTACTAGAATTGTAACACCTACTAGTAATATAGTCATACACTACTGGTGTTACAGCCTTCCGATGCAGGGCTGTTGGTGGTAGAGGGAAGAGCAGTGAGGCGATAATGTACCGCTCACGACGGCATTATATATCTGAATTGACGCCCAAACAAACCTCACACTGTTTCCTCCTCGTTGTGATTCTAGGTCTGCGGGTACAAGACAGCCCATACGCTGAGCGACGACTCTAACCAAACCATGGTCCACCGAAGTTCCTCGGACTATGAGATGATTGAGGTCCCGGGAGAATGAGGAAAGGATGACTGATACGAAATTCAATCAGGTATGTTCACCTCAACTATTCCTTGTGGATTCATATTGATTGGTATTCGACGCGAGTTAGTGTGATCAGGTTCGTAGCTCAGTCACAGTAGAGTGCCATCAGGGAACTGTCTCAGAGTTATATTCCAATGTTAAGAACAACCAGGTGTATTCACAACTTATATTTCAGCCAACTTCATCTTTGAGAAACCGGAATTGTCGAAATCAAGTCTCAAACGATCTTATTCACGGTTGTCATATCGTCTTTGTCACCTTTGAGAAAAGAGGAAATATATTTTACTTGAATAATTTTGTAAATGAAGATTCATTTTTACGGCCTTTCCTAGATGAGTAACTCTCACAAGTAGATTTGTATGACGAATACTACTGTATTCTGTGATAATATAATTTTATATATATTTTATACCTACTTGATCAGAGCTTGATCAAGCTTGACTGGGCCGTCAAGCTCCGCCATGCCAGGCGCTCCTTGATCAAGGAAATTCGATTTTTGCGACAATAGGATGGTTGAAAGGCTGCTGTCTAATGCAGCCTCGCTGGGTGTCGGTCCAAGGTATTGATAAGACCAATGTATTTTCATCTGGAACGAGAGACGGGAATTACAATGGATGACCGTAAGGTAAACGATGAATGGAAAATACTACGTGTGTCTATCGTTATGTAAGGTATGCGGAAGCTAATATAGTAAAGTCCGATGTGGTGAGCCTGGCCAGGCTTACAATGGTTTAGGGTTTATACAAGAGTTTCATAGACCACGTATTGATGAACGGTTCAGGAAACCATCGTAATATAATAGACCCGACAAACAAATCGTGTCGTAGTCGCCGAGGGTGCTATGGATGCCATTGAAACTCTGGATACATCCTCTTGCGGCTTTCATCACTCTGTAACACCCACTTTGGCATCAAATTCCGCCCATTAACCACCCAGACGCATTGTGTTTCAAACGCACCTTGCTTTACAGCAACTCTCTAATTCAACTAAATCTCTCAAGAATTGAATGAGTACTATACTATGCCCTTTATGCATAGTTATCTTCTCCCTGAATATCTGGATGCCGGAAAAAGATGCTGCATCAGGCCAACCAATTTCACTATATAGCTTCAAATCTCCAGCCTGCAATGGGTAGAACTTGTTCATTCGGTGTCTAGTCGTCAAATATCCTCCCGTGGACAAATATATAGAAGAATATCCTCCCGTGGACAAATATATAGAAGAAAATAACAGCCTTAATGAGGAAAATCAACGATTATAGAACCGATAACATCAATACAGAAAGATAAGAAAGAAGCATCAAAGCTCATATGTGCTATTATGACAATACCACTATGTGAGAAGCTTCTAGATCCGCAATCAACGTTGCAACCTATGAACTCTCGAGGAATCTGGAAAGAACAAGTGATATCTTAGATGATCTCAGTTTCAGGACGACTACTAAGCCCTCGTTATTACAATTGTTCTACTGTGTCCGTTTACCTATTCTGACGAACCTTCAGTTTTTGGCTGTGATGGGAACGCAACGAGGCAATGCAAGTACCAGGATCAGGGTCCATGCTGGCACTGCAATATTGCGATGCACGGATGAGGATTTTAAATGCCATGCTGTCAAATTCAAAGAGCTAATTGGATGGATAGCTGGGAATGACAGTTCAGGGTCATATAATGTTCTCGCACCCATTCTTTTTAAAGACTACGCTGGGAAGGCCGATAAATGGAAGATCTTCAGAAACCCGATTATCATGCCTCTGTAAGGGCAACCTTCGGAGCCATCAGGGAACCGTCACGCACACTCTAACAAGGGGAAATCCAAAGTATATCAGAGATGAAATACAGGCGAACCGGGGGAATCTCACCTAACAAGGGGAAACCCAAAGACAAAAGCTTGGAGATCCTCCTGCTAGAGGAGCCCTTATATACACAGAGATGCCAAGAGATGAGGAAAAAGACAATGATCGAGAGACCCTGATCACTATCTACTGGGAACGAATCACGGACTGCCGCCTACCCAATAACCTGACACTACCCTGCTGACCATATGCCTACACTCAGCACCCTTCTGCGGGAACCCGCGGTCCCGGTCAACCCCCAACTGGTTCACTCTGCTGCTGCCACTGCCTCCATCCTTCCGTCCGCTCTCAGGCCATAACCTTGGGACATGACAGATATGCTGCATGGGGCGCCACGGTCCCAGTTGCGCGTGATCACCAGCTAAAACGGGGGCAGTCGTGGGAATCCGTGGTTCCGGGAATCGAAATGGTGGGTCCCCTGACATCACCCCCCCCTTAAGGTGCGTCGTCCCCGGCGCACTGTAGAGCCGCCATAGGTCACGAAAAAGGAGAGAGTTGAACACCATCTGTCTGATGCACCGCAGGGCACCGGGATTCTCACGATGGAACTTATCGACTAAGTCCTTGGCTACCATGTCTCGCTCGGGAACCCATGAATTATGTTCATAACCGTAGCCTTTCCACTTGACTAGATATTCGAGTCGGTTGTGGTGGAGCCAGCTGTCCAGGACTGCCTCCCGCTCATAGTGTTCTTCACTGTCGATCAAGTCAGGGGGAGGGGGTGGAGTTGCCCGGCGTCCCAGGATGGGATCCGTCAGTGCTGGTACAAGCTTGATGATGTTGAAAATGGGATGCAGGCAGCTCATCAAAGGTGGGAGCTCCAACTTGTACGTGTTGCGTCTGACACACTGTAAGACCATGTACAGTCCCAAAAACTTGTGAGCTAGTTTCTGGGAGGGGTGAGTGGTTTTGATATCACTCGTGTCAAGGAACACATGATCCCCAGGATTATACTCGGGAGCGGGAATGCGCAGCTGGTTGTAGTGCCGGGCCATGTCGTCCTTAGCTTTGGCTAAGGCTGATCGCGCCTCCTCCAGAGACCGCTGCATTCGCATTTTGAACTCGTTGACCGTCTCCAACCGGGATTCCGGCTGAGCCGGTTCGAAGCCCATCCGCAGGTGCCGCCCGGTGTCTAGCATGAACGGGGTCTCCTTGGTCACTGAGTGTACATGATTGTTGTATTGGAACTCAACGAGGGGGAGCAAGTCGTCCCAGTCATCCTGCCTCTGATTGACGAAGAGGCGCAGATACTGTTCCAACTCCTGGTTGACCCTCTCAGTCTGTCCGTCTGACTGGGGTTGGTACGCCGTGGTCATCGCCAACTTGATTCCGAGGAGCCGGTACAATTCCCGAGTGAATTCCGTGACGAACTGAGGGCCGCGGACTGAGACGACCTGTCAGGGTAACCTGTGAAGCTTCCAGACGTTGGCCAGGTACAATCGCACACCTCCAAGTGCTGTGATGGTCGTGGTCGTAGAGATGAAGTGAGCTCGTTTGCTGACTGAGTCCACTACATTCATCACTGTGTCGGAACCGTGCGCTTCTGGTAGTTCCACAATGAAGTCCATGCTGACAGTGTCCCACAGCGCTTCCGAGATGGAGAGAGGTTGAAACTCGCCCATTGGCTGTCGGCGTTGGGTCTTCGTTCGTAGACAAAGATCGCACATCTTCGAGTACAGGCGGATATACCTAGACATCTGCGGCCACCAGTAGTTCCGCGAGACCAACTCAAGGGTTTTCCAGCGTCCTGGGTGCCCTGCGATCTTCATGTCGTGGTGTTGGGAGACAATACAACGGCGAAGATCCGGATCCAGCGGGACGTAGATCTTTCCACAGAACTGGAGGAGCCCGTTGGTTTCCCGCCACTCTGCAGCCCTGACCGCCTTCGTCTTCCCTTTCCTCAATTCTTCCACCGCCTTAACCACCGAATCCTCCTTCTCTCCCTCACGCATCACCCTCTTGATGTCCCTCAATACCTCCACCTCTTCTCCCTCCGCTGTTAGCCCTTCTAACGCCCGAATTGTGAACAACTCCGGGGCTAAGAGAGTAATGTTGTTGTTCTCACCTGCGGAGCCGCCGTGGTCCTCCCAACCGGAAAGTGTGTCTGGTTTGCCCATGGTGCATCCCGGCCGATGATGCAGGGTGAAGTCAAACCTTGACAAAAACAGCGATCACCGTGCTTGCCGCCGGCTGAGCTTCTTGGATGTCATGAAGTACTGGAGGTTGTGGTGGTCCATCCAGATCTCGAACTTGTCCACTGCACCTTCCAGGAAATGCTGCCACTCCTTCAAGGTGTGTATGATCACTAGCATCTCCTTGTCATGAATCTCGTAGTTGCGTTCCACCGGACTTGGGCTCTTCAAGAGAAATGCGACCGGGTGCCATTTCCCATCTTCTGGAATCAGCTGGGACAGGGTGACCCCAGTTGTGAAATCTGAAGAGTCGGCCTCCACTCAGAATTGCACGGCATTGTCAGGACAGGAGCCGTCATGATGAGGATCTTCAGCTTGCCAAAGGCCTCCTGTTCGTCGCTTCCCCACTTCCATGGTGTGTCCTTCTTGGTGAGGTCGAAGAGTGGCCATGCGTGGTGAGAGAAGTCCTGAATGAACTGTCGATAGAAATTCACGAACCCTAGGAAGGACTGCACTCCGCAGTGGTTAGTCAGTTCCGGCCACTCCATGACTCCCTTCACCTTGACAGGATCCATCTCCACCTGCGCTTCTGAGATGACCAAGCCCAAATACTCAACATGGGTCCGTTCGAACTCGCACTTTTCTGGTTTGAGGTAAAGCTTGTGTTCCTTGAGCTGTTGCAACACTAGCTTGGTGATCTGCTGGTGTTCCGTGATAGTCTTTGTGAAGATGAGGATGTCGTCAATGTAGACATGCACAGAGCTGTCCATGATGAGATCCCGGAAAATGGCATTCATCATGGTCTGGAAGGTTGTGGGGCTGTTCGTGAGGCCAATAAACATCACCAGGGGTTTGAACAACCCGTGATTGGTGCGGAACCCGGCTTTCCACTCATTGCCCTCTTTTATCCGAACGTTGTTGTACCCCCACCTCACATCCAACTTGGTGAAATACTGGGCGCTGCAGAGTTTATTAATCAACTTGGAAATGAGTGGAAGCGGGTACCGGTTTTTAATTGTCATCTCGTTCAGCTGGCGATAGTCCTGTACCAAGCGAAGCGACCCATCCTTCTTCTTGATGAAAAAGACGGGTGAGGCCATGGGTGACTTAGAAGGGTGGATTCGTCCGGTTGTGAGATTCTCCGGAATGAAGGTGTCGAGCTGTTCCTGCTCGTTCCGTGCGAGAGGGTAGACCTTACCATTCTTGGGGGTTGACCCTGGCAGGAGCTTGATGGCATGGTCCCAAACCTTCCATTCAGGGAGGGTGTCAAACGAATCCTTTGTGAAAACCTCCTCAAACTCACGTAGGTACTCGGGAATCTTGACCTGCACCTTCAGATTCTTCTGCGCCGCTTCCACGAGATGATATGAGGTCGTCTGGGTTACGTGGATGAACTCCGCCTCCGTGGGCATCTTCATGTAGAAGAGACAGTCCCCCTCTTCGAAGACAAGGTCATCTTCAGAACCGCCCGCTTCCACGGGGATTTTTTTGGAGTCAGCTAAGTCGAACTCTTCCTCTGGCTCACCCTCCGGGGCAAGACCTGGGAAGGGGCTGGTGTGAATTTTACGGATCCGTTCGGCAGTGACGCAAGCCTTCGCTGTGCGTTTGCGGCGTTCTGCGGTTTCTTCCTTGCGACAAGTCTGACATTTCTTGGGACAGTGGCTCATCTTCACCTTCCGGGTCTGCCAGTTGATCTCGGGATTGTGCTCCTCTAACCAGGTGTACCCGAGGATGAGGGCCTGACTGCCTAGGCTAGTAACGGCGAAGGTGGTACGCTCAGTGTGGTCCTTGAATCTCAAGATGGCATCAACGACTTCCATGATCAAACCTGCCTCATTCCGTGTGCCCTCGACGTTGAACACAGGAATGGGGCGCACCAACTTGTGCGTGTTGAGACAGTTCTTCTCAACATAGCCGCGATCAATGAACTGACCAGTGGTGCCGCAGTTGACCAGGGCTGGGGTGGAGAAGTCCTCTGCGGTGTCCGTTGATTGCAAGGCCACCTTGACCGTGAGGGAACGCAGGCCTGGCACCGCCGCCAACACGAAGGTCTTGGGAAGGCGCTTCTCCCATTTCCGGATGCGTCGGGAGCGGGGCGGCTTAGCCTCCGGAGGCTTGGGTGTGACTGGTATCTTACTTTCAGGCTCGGTTTCTGAAAAATTTACATGTTCATATTCCAAGGCTGAGAAGCGATTAGATACAGGCAATGAGGGCACACAATTCACTCGTTATGATTCCCAAAATCCTCCGATTGCTCCGTCGGTTCCGCTGATTTCCCGGACATGTCAAGCTCCGCCATGAGTTGGTACAGGAGCTGTTCCTTCTCATCGACATTCAGCTCCATGGAGTGAATATCAAATGGCTGCAGGCACTCCCATGCCCAATGACCAGGCTGACCGCAACAGTGACAGACTCCCTGCAAACACGGGTTTCCGTGGGTTCGATTGACTTCCATGGGTACAGGCGCATCGGGAATCTTTGGGGCTGGAGCAGGAGGGTTGGGCACCGGTGGGTTCCACGGTACGGGGATTGTGGCTTGCGGGCAGTGGAAGAACAAGAAAGGTCGTGGAGCCAATGCTGCCAC
Organism: Sphaerobolus stellatus SS14; assembly: GCA_000827215.1. Lineage (NCBI taxonomy): Eukaryota > Fungi > Basidiomycota > Agaricomycetes > Geastrales > Sphaerobolaceae > Sphaerobolus > Sphaerobolus stellatus. Next base: position 465,645 of record KN837165.1, read on the forward strand.
CTTCTCAGGTGGCGGAAGGGGCTTCGATGCCGTGGCAGGCCATGGTGCTGTCCTGAGTGTGTCTTCAAACGCACGATTGGCTTCATGGTTATCCGCGACTTTCCACACTGCCTCAACCCAACCTTCATAGTCATCATACACCGGCTGTCCCTCTGACATACTGATCTGGTCGTGCACTGATTTGCTAAGGCCTTTGCGAAACTTGCTTGCCAAATGCCACACATCCGTGAGTTCAATGTACTCGGACAAGTCCATTAACTCTGTGAAGCAGTCGATATATGTCTCGACCGAGTCGTGGCCTTGATGATAGGAGTTGCCCTCGAGCTTGAGCACCATGGTTTGCTTCTCGTTCCGCGGAAGATAACACGCCTGGAAATCCATCTCAAAGGCTGACCAGTTGGCGAAGTACGGGTTCCCGGTTTTCCGCTGGGTCCGAAGAATGTGATTGGCGTGGGTGACCACGCGCCCGAGCTTAAAATATGTTAAAGCCCAGTTGATACGAGCCTGCTCGTCTGGGAATTGATGACCAACTGCATCAAAGTAGAAAAGACAGCCGTTAAGGAAGGCTTGTCCTTTTTCGCAGGTGCTGAATCCGGTGGCGCCGCAGGGCGAACTCTACCCATAGTTCCTACTCCACTGTTCAGACTCGCTGGCTTCTCTAATCCCTGCACTTCATATAATCTCCCCAGCATCCTCTCAATATTGGTAATCGAGCCCTGGACAGTTGCGAGTTGCTGTGCTTGTGCCTGGAGGCTGTTCTCAGCTGCAACCAACCAGTGCCATGCTTCTTGGTCAGACTCCGCAGCTCCGTGAACACCTTCAACAGGAATAGGTGCAACTTCTTCGGACATCATAACAGAGAAGGGGCGTCGTGCTGTACACTGCGGTCGTGGCAAATACGTCTCATGATGCTTGTGGGAATGTGCGATGCCGGTCCTCTAATAGAAGCTTTTGTACTGTAAGGGCAACCCTCGGAGCCGTTGCGGATCCGTCACACACGCTCTAACAAGGGGAAATCCAAAGTATATCACAGACAAAATACAGGCAAACTGGGGGAATCTCACCTAACAAGGGGAAATCCAAAGACAAAAACTTGGAGATTCTCCTGCTAGGGGAGGCCTTATATACACAGAGATGCCAAGAAAAGACAATGATCGAGAGACCCTGATCACTATCTACTGGGAACGAATCACGGACTGCCGCCTACCCAATAACCTGACACTACCCCGCTGACCATATGCCTACACTCGGTGCCCTTCCGCGGGAACCCGCAGTCCCGGTCAACCCCCAACTGGTTCACTCTGCTGCTGCCACTGCCTCCATCCCTCTGCTCCGCTCTCAGGCCATAACCTTGGGACATGACAGATATGCTGCGCGGGGCGCCACGGTCCTGGTTGCGCGTGATCGCCGGCTAAAACGGGGGCAGCCACGGGAATCCGCAGTTCCGGGAATCGAAACGGTGGGTCCCCTGACAGCCTGTAGGTTCTTGCTTTCTCATGCCATTCATCATTTATTCATTCGCCTTAGACATATGCTGCCTTGGTTCTGGGACTTTCATCTGTAAACAATGCTGAAAGTGATCCCATTTACATCTGGGACAGTTCCCATTGCAATATGGAGTCGAAATGGAGTGTTCGTAATATTACTCCCGGGGCAATTGCAGCTTCAGCGGTTCTGGTGAGTTCTCTTTCTTCATGATTATGCAACATTTGAACGTAAATTTGACGATAGGCTCGTTTCGCTGCATCCACTGATGCTGCATTCCAACCTGTTGGAAAGACCATAAATATCGAATATCAGCATGACTTCGAATACTATCTCAAATATTTCCACAAGGGCTTGCGCAACAAGGCACCCTCTGTGCTTGATATTTTCAAACAGTGGGATACAGTTTTCTATCAGGATCTCTCAGAATTCCCCAAACAAGTATCGAAAGCGGGGAGCTATTAGGGACCTCTATAATTTACTAAGGAGGCATGATGATTGAAACTGAATATTGGTATTTGGAGGATATGCTCTAGGTCGACAATGACCTAAAAGGCTTGAGACCAAGAACTGGACTAAACGGAGGTTACAGGGAGAAAGAGGGATTATGAAAACCCTAGGTAATCTTCCATAATCTTGGATGGTTCCATATTGAATTTTGAGAAATAAAGGGATTAATATTTGGACCAGGCCTCTATGATTTCTCCTTGGTGACTGACTGGGCGAACAAATAATATATAGATTTGTGAGACAGGCTGTACTTCAGCCAACTAAAAGGCGAAGGGAAAGACTGGAGGTGTGAAATCCTGTGCCACGGGAACGGCCCAATGGAGCTGGGAGGACCCCTGCAGTAGTCTTTTGTGGTCAGGTTTGATATAGAGCATATGTGTCACTGTGCCATCGGCCGAGTTGTTGAATTTCAAAATCTGTGAACCCTGCAGCGAACGCTGATGTCGCGCCTCCACAGCAGAAGCTATGGCCTGAGTAAGCTGCAGTGTTGAAGCCCAGTTGTGAAAGGTCGCTCCACATCATTTGGATTAAATCATTGCGCAGTAAGGGGGTTCCCTCATTGCTCACAAATAGGGGGTTGTCAGGTTGCCTTGGATTGAAGGTGTACAAAGTTTTGAGGTGAGCGACAGGACAAGTAATGGCTCCGGGGGCAGCAGAACATAAAGGGTCACACCCTTCCTGAAAGAATCGGTTTTGGAGGAAGGGAGGTGGAGTGCAACATGGGTTGGGGATTTGAAAGAAGGTTTGAAGCGGACAGATCCCTGGGTGAGGTGCATTGCAGCATTGAAAGACTGAATATTTGTGTGTAAATTCACTGGAATGGAGAAGGGCGGCTACTGCTAAACAGATTGCCGCAACATAGTTGATTTCGGCTATAGAAGATGGGCTGGGGTGTAAGGTAAGGATTTGCGGAGGATTGGAATTGTGATGGGGAGTTTGGGAGCTCTGGACTGTTCACCCATGACGTGTTTGATTCCACAGACCATTTGTTGAAGGAATGGGTGGCTGCCTGCGTCGAAGGTGAAACTGGCATCAATATGGGCTGAGCGAAGGTGTGTAATATATGCTTTGATCGTGCATGGTTGGATGCCCCTCCGTCCGAGCTGTGTGACCCATTCGAGTATAGATATGAAGGGCGCGGGCAGAACAGCACCATCAGGATTCCGGTGCTGGGGGTGATTGACAAGAAATTCAAGGTATGATCGGAGGCTGACTGAGTACGTCGATTGCGTGTTTGACACGAGGCCGTGCCAGATCCAGAATGCCGCGAAATGGGAGATGTGAGAATTCATTTGATACCAATAGTCGGGGGGTGGGGGGAACTGGGCTGTTTGCATAGGTATGGTGCGAGGGAAAAAAGGCACGTGTAAAGAAAACGAGAGGCACAGTCAGCAAGTGCATTTTTAGCAGAAGAAAGCCAAGAAGAATTATAGGAAAATTGAGGATATGCTGCGAGCATTACGATTAAGCAAAGCACGGACATAATGTGCGATGATCGGGTTAGTGTCATTCTCAAGTGCTCGAACATTGACCTGGTTATCGACGTGTCAGGGTACACCCTGATCTGGTAACTTGTAGAATGTTATGGAGCCTTATGGAACCTTATAGAAGGTGGTGGAACCTTCTAGAAACTCATGGAAACTCATAGAAATCCATAAAAGGTTATGGAATACCATGGAAGGCTATAGAAGCCTGTGGAAGATTCTAGAAGTATTCTATATTTAGATTATCTTTGTAGTATATAAAGGCCTGTAATTAGTAGGTAGTACCCCAGTCTTGGAATCAACAAGGTTTCTGGGCATTCCTCTTTTAGTCACTCCTGACGCGATGTGGAAGATAACATGTTTATTCTCCCAGAGGTGACCCCAATGCAATATTGCCTGCAGGACCGTATAGATTTCCTTGAATTGAATGTCTCGGTGGCGGAAACGACGAGGGATGCGTGAGGAGAACCATTCATCACCGAATATACCTCCAAGGCCTTTAGAGCCGCTTGCATCGGTAAAAATGTGAACCGTTGGTGTAGATGGGGTGATGAGGCGAACACCGTTCCATGCAGCAGTGAATGTTTGCCACCAATGGATTTCTGCGTGAACTGCAGCAGGCAACCGATGAACACTATATTGTGTCTTGAACAAGGTAGAGAATAATATTAATTGATGTAAAAATGCTCTTGAATGTGGATCACTTGTGAGCAAAATTGGAGGTATCCGATTAGTTGCTGAAGGTCGAATAGGTGACAGGTGTGGTGGTGCTGCCAAGTGTGCAATGTCGATTGTAGAAATTGCATTTTATTGGCCGGTAGACACGCTTCCATTTTTAGCGTGTCCAGTTCGGGGCCAAGGAATTCTAATCGTGTAGTGGGCCATATGGTTTTTTCATCTTGGAAGGAAAGCCCGAGCTGGGTCCCAAGACCTTGCATCCATATGACAGCTTTTGTTGCCTGTTCAACAGAGGTTGAAGGTGGGAAGATTGGGAGGAAGTCGTCTAGATAATGCTTCAGGGAGGCGGGCACATGTCGTTGGATAATCCAGTGCAAGGCCTCAGCAAATAAGTTGAAGATATATGGGGCAGATTTCAAGCCAAAAGTTAGGACAATGGCAAAATAAAACTGTTGCTTCCAAGTGAAGCCTAGTAGATTCCAATCAGCAATTCTAATTGGGATATGGTGGAAAGCTTCCTTGAGATCTAATTTTGCCAGTAGGGAGCCATGATCATGGGAGGCAATGGCTCTGACTGCATGATCGAAAGTTTCATATTGGATGTACCCCTCGGAATCGGGGATTCCATCATTGATGGATGACCCAGGTGGCCAAGATAAATGATTGATTAAATGACATTTCAGGGGGTTCTGCAGGCATGTGACGGATTCAAGTGGGGAACCGAAGAAGTTGTGCAAAGGTGGATTCTTAAAAGGACCATGTGCGTGCTGGTTCAATAATGATTTCTCAACAGCAGCTGAAATGAAATCAGAGTGTTCCAGTGCACTTTTGAGGTTATTGCATGACTGATCACGTGGAACACCAGAGAAGCCAATATTCACACCGTGTTCTATTATGTGCAGTAAGGACTTGACAAAATTACAGTCTGGATAATCTTAAAGGAAGAAGGCCCACACGTCTTTACAGTCTTTATGCAGGGTAGATACAATGAAAGGTAGGTCTTTGGTTTCTGGAGGAGCGGCGTTACAACAGGGTCAGTGTTAGGGCGGATGGGAGGCATAGACAATGGGGGGAAGATGTCGTGGAATGGGAGATCGGTGTAATGTGATATGGAGGTAAGGCAGCAGGGGATGGGGACAATGGGTGAGGACGTGACCGGGGCGTCTGGCAGGCTAGGATGAGGGGTTGATGTGGTGGGTGAATGCCCACTCATCCTGCCTCGTTTCTAGGTCGAGCTTTTCTTGTCAGGGCAATTGTTGCCGCCGTGTGATTCAATTTTGCACAAGCAGCATTGGTGAAGTCACCCCTGAGCACAGGGTGAGGCGCATTTGCCACTTTGGAATGCAAAACAGGTCTGGCTGTTGCAAGAGGTTGAGGTTGACTTGGCGGCTGTGGAGGGTTTAAGGTGGCCGTCCAGGTATTGGCCGCCAAGGTTACAGTTGAATACGGCCCATCCAGAGTAATCACCCATCCGCATTTCGGCTAAGCGGATGCTGTGGAATTCGAAATGGTATCGCAGGGTGGCGTCCCAGTCATGCTTATATGTGATGTTCTCCAGTTTTCGCATGTATTCTCCGGTAGCGAATATTACTTGAACTGCTGACTGAACTCCGGATGACTGCGCTACAAAGATTTGTAGCATTGAGAAATATCAGATAAGGGGGTCGAAGAGGGATCGCTGTCCGGGGAAGTCCTTAGAGGTCGCAACTTTCTCCTTAGTAGTCCAAATACCATTTTCTTCGATTTCGTAGCTTTTCGTCTTGGCTTGTTCCTTAGCCTGAGAGTCCAGCTTCCATATATGCTCCGGTTTGATCTCATGCTTCACAATCGCAAGTCGCAGCGCGGGTTCTACATTATAAAACATGTGGTCGATGGACATACCTGTCAGATTTTGTGCAATCGGGGGAACAAAAGCTGCCAGTTCTTGGGGGGTCCCTAATTGCGGTGGGCAATGCCGGGTGAGAATTGTTGTTGAGCGACAAACGGGGCGGCCGGGTTTGGTTGGGGAGGAGGAGGAGGAGGAGGAGGAGGAGGAGGCGGGGGAGCGGGAGAATGGCCATGTGGTTGTTGAGGTGTGTGATTAACAAATGTGGAGGCTTGCGTGAACGTGTTGATGAATTGGTCCAGTCGTTCACAAAGGTTGACAATATCATTGTTGGCAGGGGGGTTACTGTTCTGGGAGGATGCACCGGGTTGAGGCTGTGGGTGGTTACCCTCGGCGGTTAGAGTGGTGTCCGGTGAGCTGGGTGATCCGTCAGGTGCCATTGCAAGATTTGTGGTTATGATAGGTGGCGGAGACGGTTGTGGTGCACTGAAGGCGGGTGGTTCCTCTGGGAAAATCCGGGACTACGAAATAAGACCCACAGTGTGGTGTCTCTGCAAAAAGAAATTGCTTGCACCTTTATGGCTATCGAGCGGAAAGGAAATGGAAGGACACGAGGAAACTACTAGCTACTGGCATGCTGTATATATAGAGAAATAGACAAAAGAAAGGGAGACAGAGTAGATGGTTCAGGGAAGGAGACAAGGGGAACAAGAATCATAATAGAGAACAAAGAAGTAATATGAAGGAGAATAGGATCAGTGCATGAGTGCGCACGTGAGAATGACGTCATGCATTGTCATGTCATAGACGACGAACAAAGGCCTTTGTTCGCTACAATACTGTGGCTGGTTGCCCAAAAAGGCAATTCTGGGGCGGTGTGCGATGGCCTAAAAAGGCAATTTTAGAGCGGTGTGTGATGGTTCAAAAGGCAATTCCGGAGCGGTGTGCTATGGCCCAAAAAGGCAATTCTGGAGTGTATGCTTTTTTTGGCCATACTTTAAGATCTCACTTAAAATTTTAGTGGGAAAGTGATGGGCCAGCCCTCCTGACATTATAGTGCGTGCCGTTTAAGGTGCATTTGCCCTGTGATTGTTGTTGTTTATTGATAACTGACCTAGTTAGACGTCAATAAATTCTAAGTTGAGTATTTTATTTGTTAGTCTGAGCATTGTTAAATCATATTGTGTATGGTGTGTTGTAGCAAGTAATTAATTGTGCAGGTTGGTCAGGTACAAGTCAAGTGCTAGGAGTTAGCACTTTTTTGTATGGGAAGCAGCTGTGAGTCATGAATAGTTGTAGGGATATTTTTTTTTCTCTGTTCTTACCCACAGGAAGCAGCTGTGAGTCAGGAATAGCACTTAGGGTTAGCTTAGGGTTAATTATGGGATGTGAGTACTTGAGTGACTGTGGGGTCATGTTTCAAAAAGCGATGTGACTACTTGAGTGATCAGATGCTGGTTACAATAAAGGTAAACAGATGGGACTATGTACACTCATTGAATGTAATAACCCCAAGAAAGACATTATTCAGCTTCTTGTTTGTTATATATTTTCCTATATTTTATATTATATGGTGGAGTAGGATGACAGATAGTCAATGTTTGCCAATGTAGGCTTGAGCCTTGGCAGCCAAACACAAACCAACAACCACACAATGGCTCCCAACCATGCTCATGACCATTGCTGAGACCTCATCCAGTGTAAGCCAACAACCAACACCAGTGGCTCCTGGCTTGGAGGTGCTAGCCACTGACCCAGCCCCCATTGAACCGCTCCAAAACATACTTGAAGTTGATAGAAAGTACATGAAGGTTTATCACAATTATCTCAAAAGAGAAAGTGCTTCAGACTTGTTTCCAGAGCTTGGTTTAGATGTCACTAGGGAGGCGGATGATGTTGACAACGGTGGGGATGCTGTGGGAGATAATGAGGCCCAATTGATGCCAGGACAGAAGGCATGAAATAAGCTTAAACAGGCTCTCTTTGCTACTGGTGTAACTGATAGAGAATACGAGCATAATTATGTACATAAATAACATAATGCATAAGTAACATAAGCCTAGGGTTAGTCTAACAGACATATGTTACATAAAGAAAACTCAAACAGATGCACCAGATAAGTCAAAGCGGCCATAGCTCCCACTTCCAAACAAAGAACTTCCATCACTATTCCATTGAGAGAATTTGAAATTGCTACCACCATCAATGCTGGAGCCTTGACTAGCACTTGTGCCATACTGCAAGCCCAACTTTCCAAGTTCAAATCCCAACATTCCTTCTCCAACCAGTTCTGTTCCTCATGGATATGCCTTGCTTCCTCATACTCTTCCTCTCGGATCCTTTGTCGTTTCTTTATCTCTATGGTTATTTATAATTCTTTGGATTTCCCCTTGTCAGAGCGTGTGTAATGTTACACAGAGCCTTTGAGAATTGCCCATACACTAACTGCCCAAGCTGGTGACCACAAAGGTAGTTTTTCTGTTATGATACTCAAAATGTAAGATAGTGTGTCCACAACCTCCTTGTTCCATGTTCCATTGACATTGAATATGAGAATAGGCTGTACTAGCTTCTGTGTGTTGAAGCAATGCCTTTGCACATATTCCTTGTCTATGAGCTGTCCAGTTGCACTGCAGCAACATTGAGACCAAGTAGAGCTATGTAAGGGAGCCGAACTTCCTCCAGTTTAATGGACCATTGTGGATGCTTAAAGGTGTCCAAGTACTATAGTGATTATGTATAGTGATTATGTAATATAGTAGTATTTAGTAACTGGCTGACAACTAGCACCAGTCAGTTAATCTTTTCCTGTACTGCATAAGTAGAATAATCACCAGAGCTGTGAATAGTCTACTATTGTGCGGCTTAAGATTGACATACCTTACCATAAGAATACTTATTCTTACACTTTTTTGACTATCTAGCCAAGTATTATTCTACAATGAACACTGCCATTATAATGGTCAAAAAGAAGACCGGGGATAAGGTCCCAACAGGGATCATTGATGCCATCGACAACTGCATAGACCCCATCATCAATGATGGGAACGATCTTCCAATCGACCCTGACAGAGGATCCAACAGACTGGCAAATTCCAGTCAGGAAGTTACCTCTTGATGAGGAAGAACCTGTAATAACCAGGCTAGCATTCAACTAACCGCAAGGGGGATTGAGGTGATACCACTGGGGAAGATTCCCAGACCCCCAACTCCCTAGCGGGAATCAGAACACTGATTTCCAAAGGAAATTTTCCTCCAAAAACAGATGAAAGATATTGTTTGGCCTCTGCCGATCCAATGGCCAATGAAGCGGCTAGTAATGATTTGCTCGATACCATATACAAGTATACAGAGGAAGTGGAATCCCTCTGCACCATGAGCAATAAATCTGCTCAACTGCTTGATGAAACCAATAGAGTTAATAATGCTCTTGAGGAAAAAATGAGCAAATTAAGGTCACGCTTACTAACCCTGTGTGACCGAAGAACTGACCGGAGTTCCCAGTCACCAACAAAAACCTCGTTGGAAATGAATGAATTCCTGGTGGTACCAGTACCACAAACTCAGAGTGAACTTGACTCACTCCTATATAAGTAGCTGTGCTACTAACCAACTATGAAAGGATTTGACGCCCTCTTCATGTTCTGAAACAGAACTATCTCACATTGCCCTATCGAGCCAATGACAATGTCTACGATGCCACTGTCGACATTCATAGTGCATTATGCACTGACGATCCCATACTACCTGATGATTCCGGAAAAGTGCTACAACAGAGAGTATACCCCTCTCAAAACCCACATAAGGGTATCCCAACTGCAGCAACACAAGGAAGTAAGATAAGTTCCAAGGATTATCCTTGCCAATAAGGAGTAACTATATAGGAAGTACCCAATGAGAGTACCATGCATTGGGATGTCATCAATGATGATGACATAGTGGATGAAAACTTCATCCTCATTGATAGAAAACCTAGGGAGACCATGGTCTCCCATAGTTCCTTTCATGACTCCACAAAGGAATAAATTAAATAACCAATGAATGCAATGATCTGAGGAGTTAGACCCTCCTCATATTCCCAGTAAGTCAATCACACCTACTGATGGGATTAAGATGTTCAATCACAAAGAATGGAAGATTATTTCCTCCACAAGGGTTATGGCTATATGCTTTACCAAAGATAATATTCCCACACTGCGGGATCACTGGAAAGAAGATATGCCGATCTATTCAGTGCAATACCCCTGAAACTTCCCCCAATGAGGGAAGTCAATCATTGGATTAAATTGATTGATCCCAATAAGTGATACTATTATTGCTTACCCAAGTGCCCTGAGGTACTGTGTCCTCAACTACACGCTAAAATTGATCAATATCTCAAAGCTGGTTGGTGGGAACTAACCACAGCATTGCAGGCAATACCGATGCTATGTGTCTTTAAAAAGACAAAGAGATACTACATACAGTATTTGACATGCAACTTCAAAATGTAATACCAAAAGGGATGTTACCCCTTTCCTGGATATGGATCTTATCTGCAACAACGTTGCCAGAGCTAAGCTTCGTTCTAACCTGGACATGTCAGAGGCATATGAACAAATCTGTATTGTCCCTGAAGATGTAGAGAAAACCACATTCTTTACTATTTTTGGCATGTTCAATAGCTACATCATGCAAATGGGGGATTGCAATGTCCCCTCAGCATTCCAATGTTTGATGATGGCCATATTCCGACTATTTATTGGGAAAATTGTCCATGTATACTTGAACAACATATTCATATTCTCGAATAGCATTGAGGAACACAAAGACCACTTGGAAAAGGTATTTGATACATTGCAACAGGCTGAAATATACCTGTCCCTAAATAAAGTAGACCTTTATTCAACATGCATGGACTGTTTAGGCCATGTAATTAATGACAAGGGCCTCCATGCCAACATGGATAAGATGCATGTCATCCGAGAATGGCATACTCCCAGAACATATAAAGATGTTTAATGCTTCTTTGGGCTAGTCCAATCTCTAGCACACTTCATGCCAGATGTGTCGGCATATACAACACCGTTGTCTGCAGCAGCTTGTAATAACCGCCAATTTATTTGGATGTCACTATATGAGAAGTGTTTAAGTCTTCAAGACACTAAAGATGTCTTGATCAGCAACCACCACCATGGATGCTAGGAGATGAGGCGGTTATATGCTGAGGCCCAGACGTTGGCACACCTCACCTACAAACCTCGGACCACAATGCAGCAATGTTCCCCATTGAGGAATACATAAAGTCCCTTCCCAACTTCACTAATTCAGTGCACAAGCCCCCCACCAATCCAGAATGGGTGGAGGACATCCTCTAATCCTTTAATAGAACCCTTCAGGGGTACCTCGTCAATTCCAACTTGAGGGAAAATACCTCAATATCATTGATGCTGACATCTGGTTTAGGGGGAACTAAATTAAACCCAAGTTTTGTGGTGGAGAAGCTCTCATTCCCCACCACACCTTGGTATGAGATCCCTCGCCATCATGCCATGGTAGATGTCAGGGGACCAATCCTTTCACTCACTGGAACCTCCAGTGAAGGCTCCAATCCCTATCTTCTCCACTTCAAGTTGTCACTCGGGACCCCCACAAGGCACACCCACCAGACTTCCGAAGAGTGTGCACATCGGGCTTCTGGGGAATGCACACCAGATTTGACATACACTGCGCCTTTCTGTTAGGGCAACACTGCAAAACTGCAACAAGCCACCCTATACATCAACAACTAGAAACTAAAGTGTAGAGGAAAGAGATGAGGATAGAAATGTATAGGCTCTAATGAGGGTGGTCGGTGGTGATGGGTAGGGCAGATGGTGCCTAAATGAGTGTATGCATGGGTCTATGGTTCGTTCTCCTAGGTTTTTGTGTCTCAGTTTCGATTATTTGCCTCCTTATCAGTTCTTGGCATCTGTGGTGTATATGGGCTCTCCTAGCAAGGGTATCCTTAACCTTTTGTGTTTGGATTTCCCCTTGTTAAATGGGATTCCCCCTGTTCACATGTATATGGTCACTTATATATCTTTGGGTTTCCCCTTGTTAGTGTGCATGATTGCACCATGGAGCCTCCGAGGGTTGCCCTTACAGTAGAGGAACAGTTCACGTACTGGCTGTAAGGGCAACCCTCGGAGCCGAGCGGACGTCACACAGAGCTAGCAGAGGGGAAATCCAAAGATACATAAATGAACGAAATATATACACGCGACAGGAATCTCACCTAGCAGAGGGGAAATCCAAAGAGAAAGACTTGGATTGCCTCTGCCAGAGTGAGCCCACTATATACCGTCCGGAAACGGGAACATAAACCCTGAAAGGAAAATGAACAATGATCTGATGAACTCGGAAACAATAAAGAAAGGGGGACGAACCAATGAGAAGGAAAACAAAGGGAGCGGAAGCGAATGGAGAAACAATGAAACGATCCCAATGGCCGACCAGCGCTAAACAACCCATCACTCATGCGCTATGGCTACATGCGCATATACCCTCCACCAGACGGCCACTGTCTCCAACCAAACCTCCCACTCTCCGGCCACAGGAGTCGACAAATGTGTTGAGGGTAAACCCCACGCGGAATCGCTCCCAGAGGGTGCTTGACGTGAGGGGTAGTTCCGGATGGAAATCTAAGAGTGTCCTCTGACACTGGCTGGGATGTGAAGCAGGTGTTACCCTAGAGATTGCCCAGGAGAAAATTGAGCCCTACTTCATGCATAGGCCTATGTTACAGTGAAGTCACCTCCATTGTCAGCTTCGTGCCAATGAAATTAAATCGTTGAAGGGAACTGGACTTAATCAGTTTCAAGTCCATGAGTCGCTGCTTGCCCTAGTGCAAGGTAGTCCCTACTATGATCCCCTCGATCAGGAATCATACTGACCCAGATCAGACCATGGGTTCTCCTGATAACTCTGGACTATCTGGACCATCCACCAGTGGGAGTTTGCAGGTGAAGATTTGAGTCTAGCCCTGACCGACGGAGACTCATAGTGTCACCATATTGCATACGGCAACTCGCTAGTACTCACGGAGAACCAGATGAGGATCTGGATATCTAAGGCAGTGATCATTGACTAAAACGGTGACCGGGAATTCCAGTCAGGGGGGAGGTGTAAGGGAGTGGGACTTCCTACCGATTAATGGACCATTGTGGATGCCTAAGGGCGTCTGAGTACTATAGTGATAAAGTCATATAGTAGTATATATACTGGCTGACGACTAGTGCCAGTCAGTTAATCTTTTCCTGTATTGCATAAGTAGAATAATCACCAGAGCTGTGAATAATCTACTACTGTGCAACTTAAGATTGACATACCTTACCATAAGAATACTTAATCTTACAAGATAATACATAGGAAAGGAACTGAGAAAGACAGTGATGTTGAAGGATATGTATCGGTAGAGTCAGAAGTAGTCAAAGGTTGCCTTAGGCCTCTCTGTGGTGTTGGTTCGAACTCAAGAAGCAAGTGCACTGAGAACTGCACGTAACATGTTCAAATCTGCTGAGATCTGGTCAATATGAGTTTAGACTCAATATTGAATGACTAGGGATGCGTAACAATTGTAACGTACCGTTCCAACTCACCTCAAAACTCACAAGTCCCCTTCGGGCAATCCATCTTCAGGTTCCGAACCCAGTTTCCGAACTCTGACTTTGTTTCGTTTCATTTTGCTTCAGTTCGCTTCCTATCCTCATAGTATATAAGGACCCAGATTTTGTACATAGTCCTCCAGTTCTGATATTGTATCTCACTCACCTCTGTTCTCTCTCTCTCTCCACGAACCTCGTCTCGCACTCTGAGCTCTGCTTGCCTCTGTCCCTCTTGTAGCTCACCTACGGTGAACCCTTGATCGTGACTTCACTCCCGAAGTTGACGTTCGGCTTCTAAAGGCTGAACCCTTGACCCTGCCTTCAAATCCGAACTGAACGTTCTACTTCTAGAAGCGAATGACCTCCGAAATCAAGAGCACGTACGATTCAAGAGCGCGCAACACATAAGTTGAAGCTAAGCTCTTCCGAACTTTTCACTTCCAAATCTCTCCCATCCGAACCCCTCGCACCCGAACCTTGACCCCTGTGTCTCGCATACCCTTGTGGGACCAGATCATGACAGCAATTCCTAGCCAGGTGTAGTGATTCCAAGCGAGCCTAGACCATATAGCCTACATAAGAAATCGAAGAGCTATGTAGGCAATTAGACGCCCGTTTCAACTTTCATGAAGTGTGTTCCTCTTGGTGATTTGCGGGCCAGGCCTCAGGCCCTTGAAAGCCCAGGCCGAGCCGGGCCGGGCTGTCTCAAGCCCAGATCTCAGGGCTTGGCAGGAGGCGGCGAGGAAATAGACGCCCGACCGGACGCCTGGATGGATGGGTGGTTGGACCCCTCTGGGCAGCACCTTTCCTAACTTTATGCACATCTTTTTGTTGGCTGAATATTTTGACTTGCTTTCTGTACGAAACTTATTGGAAATCTGTTAAGGAATCGATTACGCACATTTTCATTGTAATCCGCTGAGCAGGCGTCTAGATATGGTAGCCGAGCTATAACCGGTCGTGGTTTGAAAGCCGTATTTGCTTCCGAGAAGTTTTCGTGCGTGACTGAAAACCTTCAAAGCAATTCCATATTCTCTTATTTCCAACTTTACATATACCGGACAACCTTCTGTGAAGGTATTGGTTCAAAGAGGTGTGTATATTAGACCGAACGGCTTTTCAGGTCATATCTGGATGTCCACACCAGCAACAGTTCTCTTATGATGCCGCTTCAAATGTTACGAAAAATGACCCATGTATCAACGTTCCAGTGGAGTGCAAAATATGTCCAGAAGATCCTCAAACAAAATCTCGGCCTATTTCTTGGAAATACAACTTCAATCGTCATCTTGAAACCCAACATCCCCCACCTACATCAGGAAACCTGGCACGGGCGCGTCTTAGCACCGGCGGTAGGGGGCGGTATGAGCGGTAGATAGAGGTATCTAGTCATAGATAGTGCTATATATCGTATTTAGCGAATCCGCAATAGCCTACCTCACCTACCACCGGCGTCTCCTCTAGGCGAACTAGGTAGGCTATCTAGTGCTATATACATTTTGCAAGCTTTGCTGATGTACAGTTATCCCTCCCGAGTTAGAACACCAAACTGCCATTTCAGAGGCCGAAAAACACGCTATATTATACAGTGATTTCAAACTAATTACTAGAGTCATGGCAAAGCGAAAAGAGATGGTGGAAAGTGAGACGGGAGAAGGTTCGGGGAGACAGAAGAGGCAGCGAAGGTAGATTATTGATATTGGCTGAAGGGCGTCTAATTCCCATAAAAGGCAAATTACATAATGGATGGGTGGTTATTCAACATGGCTGGGAAAAATAAATTTCTTCAGGAATTGTAAAGAAACAGCTGGAAATATGTTCCTAAGCATTCTATAAGTAATCTAGTTGAATATCTAGCCTATCTGAGTGATTTCGAGATCTTAAGTTTTCGGCCACCAGTCGAAAACTTTTTTCCTCGCCGCCTCCTGGGGCTTGGCTTGAAATTTCTTAGGCCCAAGCCGGCCCGCAAAGCCCGGGCTTTGCCAGCAATTTTTATTAAGGATTTACACATGATTATTTTCAAGTACACGGCATTCTATATGGCATTGTTTTGTTGCTGACCTAATAACTGTACAGTTCGTTCCCGTGTCTTCCTCCTTCCATGCCTCCCAAGTTGGCGGAGAAGATGATTTCCGAGCCTCGCACTAGCAAACGCTCACGGACAGCCACATTCAAATTGACCGACCCTAACAATGTTGATGCTGGGAAAGCCCTGCGTAGCTTATTACAGAAGAAGGCACCAGCTACGTCGAAGTCGAAGACCCCAACCAGTGACGTTACGGCATCTCACGGTGGTCCTTCAAAGCACAACAAACTCCGCAAACTGTCTCCCTCCAAAGAAGACCAAGTCAAATGGTGCTGCCAATGGAAGTAAGTAGCTCAACGTAACTTCTGTTTATCTCACTAACCATTAAAAATAGAATGTATCGAAATGGAAAAAACGAACGACGACAGCTTTCTCCAAGATCTCGACGGTCTTGAAGACATAGGAGATGACACCACAACAGAGTTGAGGACACAAGATGTTGACCATTTGTGGAAGCATACAAAGACTTGGGGGGAAGGTCTAAACGATGTTGTAAGCTTTGTCTGTAAGTATCTCTTTCTTTCTTCTGTTTAAGCCCATTAACCGAATAATAACATTAGAAGCTCCATTGTTGCTCACGTTTCTACACTCCGCCTGCATCTACAATCCACGCACAAAGTATGTCATTTTCTTTCTCAGTGTTGAAACTACATTGCTAATTGCCTATAGGGAAATTACATTAAATGGGTTAAAGATACACCTAATGCCGTCAATAAATTACCCCAATTCCTTGCTAGTCAGCGAGAGTCAGCAAACAAGAAAGCAGAAATGGATCAGCAATCCACATTAACGGAGCACTTCAAGAAGGCCAAACCCACTGAACGATTCATTCCATATTCGGACACATTTTTAGTGAGGCTGCAATAGAATGGCTTATTGCCACGGATCAGGTATGAGATACATTGTGTCACTGAGATTTATCGTTAACATTTTCTTTCTGCATAGCCTATTCAGGCACTCGAACATCCCAAGTTTCACAAAATGATTGACATTACATCTCGAGCGAAGAATGGCATCAAAGTCCAAATCTTGAAGCAAAAAGTTACTCGTGCTCACATCATTCGGATGTTCCGCAAATACCTCAAAGATCTGAAAAAGCGTCTCAAAGTAAATCAAGTTATTATATGTAGTGGTGTAATATTGACATGAATTCTTAGGGATCATCCGTTAAGGGAAAGATATCATTCACGTGCCATGCCTGGCAAGCCAGTAATGCGGACGCCTATTTTGCTGTGACCGCTCACTGGATTGAGATCGCACCGTTGAAATGGGAGTTACAAGCCGCCATCATTGGTTTCACCAGGATGAACTATTCACATCATGGAGTACGCCTTGGACAGGCATTGTTCAAGATCATATTGCGTATTGATGTGGTTGAAAAGGTACATAAAATATTTACTTGACGTCTATTTACATATACTAACAAGGGTCAGCGGCCTTGCGCACACATTGCTCCAATATCTACAGTCCTCACCCCATGTTCATACCGTCCACCTCATCGATCTGAAACAAGACGAGCTCGTGAAGAAATTTCTTCTGCTGCCATCGCACATGACAATGCACATCACCGAGTTCACTCTCCACCGAGCCGAGACTATCAAACAACACTTGCTCGATGTTACCGCCATTGTGTTTCCGAATTTGGAAAATTTCGGATGTGAATCAATTAAGAATTCATGTCAGGTATAATCCATAACCTTACTTGTTATTTATTTTGTTATGCAGCCCATCTTTGTCGACAACATCAATGTAGTCTCAGCATTCAAACGCCTCCGGTGGCTTACCTTGTATTCAAGGTCGCACACCTTTCTGCATGTCAACTTTCCGTCGGATAAATATAAGTCATATCATCCATCAGAGATACTTACAAGAGGTGACAATCAAATCCCTTAATCGGGACATGTGTGTTGTGCTGGTATGGCATTGGGACAAAAGGTGGGTGAGGAGTTAATTTAATAGTTCTATGGTATGTGCATTCTTTGATTCATTGTTTGACACCAAATAATTCCTTCCTAATCTCAAGATCCTAATATAATGACATAAAAAACCGTCCCTCAAACTATAACACAAATACTTTACTTATACTCTTTGTCTACAAGATGCCTGATATAATTTTATACTCAAATGATTGATAGTTACTCCCCGCACTAATTTTAATAGTCACTATCCAAGAACAAGGCAACATGTTTAGAAAAAATCTCATGGTGTTGGTATAAGAATGCGTGCCCTGCCTCGGGGTAAATGTGCAGATACGAATTCTTGATGTTCCGGACCATGACCCACGAGTTCACTGTTGGGGTCAGGAGATCATCGTTCCCATTCGCAATAAACACGGGGATTGTCAATACCTTGAGTTTTTCCCAGAGGGTCTCGTCCGCAACCCAGTTCGTGTAACTCGTGATTTGTGCTTTCGCTGCTTCGGCCGTGAGAACGGGTTGTCGATCATCTGCGCGGCGGGACATGATGCGTGCCCACGAAGCATCGGCGTTGGCTTTGCCTTGTGCAGTAGGTGGCCAGACGGTGTGTTCGTGAGCGAGCTTGTAGGCTTCTTCGCCGTTGGCATTGGAGAGCTCGATAAGGTAAGGGAGTTCGCCGGCGACAAACTCGGGCTGTAATCTGATGAGCAACGAGACGACTGGTACGGTTGGCGATTCACGTTCATTGGAGCGGAAGTCCCGACGAGCAAAAGCTTCCTCACCAATTCCGGATGGAAGATTGCGAAGCTCTCGGCAACTAAGCCGCTCATGCTCCAACCCATGACGTCGACCTTCTCATGCTCGAGGTACTTCACCAATCCGGCAGCGAAATCCGCCCAGCCGGGGTAGGTATCGGGTACTGGTCCTTCGGAACGGCCTGTTCCAGGTGAGTCCATGAGGATGAGGGGTCGATCCTGGGCGAGTCGATTGATCAGGATTGGGTCCCAGGTGTCCATGTTCCCTCGAAAGTGGATGAGCATGATCATGATCATGGGAACTCCGGTGGTGAGACCGAGCGTTCGGTAAGCGATTCTACGGCCTATTCATTCGTAAGAACAAGTCATTAGACCGGGTTTGTGAGCAACGTTGAAAGAGAACCTCTCGGGACCTACCATTGACTTAAGTGAATTTTGTTTCTGCGTTCTCATGGGTGATGGTGAAGGACATGTCGGTGGATACCTGGTGAAGAGAGTTGATGGAAGGCAGACGGTCAGTACTAAACAAGTAGGGTGATATGCTAGTGACTGAAATATCTGTCCAGAGTTCTTCATTGTGATGTTGGTAAGAAAGGCAGGTAGCAACTGTGTGATGACTGATGAATATCAAACTCAATCCCCTCCGTCGCCCTAATGCCTTATATATCTTGTTGGCGTACCACTTGTTTATAAACTAATTATCAAGGAGGTGATGCATGCAAAATGACCAACGAGGTCCTGCATGTAAAATTACCAAGAAGCTGACCCATAATGTCAGGTGAATGGGCAAACTGGTCAACGATGGAGTTCTGCAGCAGCCGGCGGAACTGCGGATTTGTGCACAGAAACATCCTGTTCACTCGCTGAGTTTGATTGTTGACCAGTTTACTAACCCCAGGATAATCGGGACTGGCCGCATAAACCAACGCATACACACGCTACAAAATAAGCCACAACTGCAGAGACTAATTAGAAGATGGCCAATAAGCTGTATTACTTGAGCTGATCTCTTCATGGGGTTTGCGGACAATCTGACGAAAGCTTCCTGTCAGCTCAGGGTTTTTGGAGGGGCTAGACAACGCTACATCAGGAAACCTGACAAAATCTATAGAGGCTAGGATACCGTCTATACCATCAGTAGCCTCCCTAAAAACTGTACACTATGCTATCTTCCCTAGCTTACATAGCAGCTCCCGTATTCTCAGCCATGCTAGCGGCTATGAGCGGCTATGATAGAAACTCTAGCACTTACTAGCTCCCTATTCTAATATTCAAACTTCCTTTGATTCACGATTATTATTACACAGTGTGAATATTCTTAAACACAAGATATATTACTACTAATAAAGAACCAGCCCAAGGTAAAGTGGCCTTGGTGAATAAACACTTTTACACTGCACAGCATAACCGGAGTGAGTCACTCAAATTTTTCAAATTCTACATTACTTTCATAGTAACAGACCATTTATTGGATAGGAAATAAGGGCGATTCAAAAGTGTTAATGAAGACTCGGAAGCTGGAAAAAGTGCTAGCCTTGGTATACTTCATGGTGTTCCTCCGCTGGACTGCTAACATCTACAAGGTGCTCATCACTCATCCATCTGCTGTACATCACATTTAGCACATGCTTCACATGTGATAAAATATAGATGTGATATCTAATCACATACCTGATTCTAGCAGAACGACTCAATGCCCAATGCTGTCGCAAAATGATGATCTTCAGGGATATAGAGTGGCCTCAGTTCAATGAGAATATGAGTGAATATTCGATCAGGTAGCGGTTAGGTCTAGGTAAACACGTAGGGAACTACAAAAAACATTCGCGGCTATACAGTTCCTCAACTCGGCTTTCTCCGAGATCACCAATTCTTGACAAATGCCCACCCCCTGAATGACGTGCAAACCCGGATATAACCGTAACCCCCCGAGAGTTAGAGGCCATTCAGTCTTTCCACTATATGTGTCTAAGCAAGAATTGAAACTAAGATTTGAGCCGAGCCAGCCATAAAGCTCACCGTGTGCAATATGGTGTTGGGGATTGTTGGGGATATAAGGACGACGGACCGTGTAGAACAGCTGATATTCTTGCAGCACATTTTTTTATATCTACACCATGTCATCATTGAAGTGAGCAAGAGCAAGAGAATGAAGCTAGTGCAGTGCCAATGCTGAAGTAACGGTTGGTATGGTACGACGTTAACTTCAAAAGTTGCCAAGAGGCGCCGATAATTGTTCAAATCAGCGGAGTCTGCTCGTTCTTGAATAGTGATTCATAGCAAAGCTAGCTACTCATCATTTGACTGTAGCCTTTCTAGCTGTCTGTAGTGCTATGGAAAATTCAACTTCCGCTGCCCGTTTTCCTGATGTATATTGGCTCTGTGGGCGTATCCTCGTCACATAATCGTCGTCCATTTATAGTTCGTTCCAGTAAGTTTTCTCATGCAAGTTTCTAAAGGCCTATGATTAGAACATTTGATTACAGGAAGTCAGAAGAGCTGACACGAGACTCCCATGCTCTCGAGAAGCGGTGAACGTTAAAGTCACCCGACGAAGCGCGGATTTCTCTTATTTGGTAGACTGGGCTTGATAAGTTTTGATATCAAAGCAACCAGCTACATTGATATTACGATATTATAGTATAATGAGTAAGCTGTAGGCTGATGTATGTAACTTAATGTCCGGGGGTCAACCTCTTTGGGGCACCCCTTTTGGGGCAGTTCGTTTTTCTGAGTGAGCTCTATGACGTGAACTTTTCAATGCTCAGAATCACATTCCTAACATTTACAACTTTTTGTGAATATTCATGTGAAGTATACTTTGATATCTGAATGCACTCGGCTACTTTTTGTGTGAGATCCCAGAGTCAGAAGATCTCTGCCACTTATTTCATCGCTTCATGCTACTAGTAAACTGGCAATTATGCACATTGTAAGTAAAATGGAAATGTAAAAATTTATATAACAGTATTCATTATCTTTCCTCCACATTATGTAGCAGTTTGCATCAAAGAACCATTTACACAGAGATAATTAATATTCATGTGAATATTTACAGTTTATTTTTTACCAAAATGTTCCTGTGCATTAAGGCCGCTACACTCACCTTAAATATGAGCAAAGTTTTGATATAAAATGTATGAGAAAAAAAAATGAAGGTCTAGAAATGAGATTTTGGATGGAAATAGGGGGTATAAGTATAGAGAGTTAAAGCGGTAGAGTTGGATTTAGAGTTGCGTTCGCCTAGACGCTAAAAGTGGTGTCACACGAATGTAACACAAGTACACCAATTATGTTTGTGAGAAAGACTACTGGAGGTACATATATGTAACTACAAGCCTTTTTTTCTGAATTTGTAGAAGTAGGAATCGTATGATAAAATGTCCAAGAATCGGAAGAGGCGGACAACTAAATAATTAGTCGTTCGCGAAGAGGTTATATGCGTGACGTACGATTACCATATGTGTCAGAAAAGGTTCCGGTGCCTGTCCTTCGGCGCCCGCCATGCCAAACACTCCTCCTGTCGTCCCGCCTCATCCGTCAAACCTCCATCACCAACATCCCCAATAACGACACGACTCCAGGTCTCCTGTCTCGCCGCTTTTACCAGCTTCCACGGACCCGTCGCTGGTGTCATCTATGCCATGACAAACTTGCCTACAGATGTACGTCAACTGCTAATATTTCCTCGATTCGTTGCTTATGGTCTTGTAGATGGCACGTACGCTAGATGACGCTCCAAGTTCCTACAGCCAAGGCTCGCATCCCCAGCGTGTAATCTAGCTCTAACCAACCAATACGCCGCGTCCCTACCTCCTCACGATCCCTACCACCAGCACTTCCAAACGCCCATCTTGCACCGTCAGGGCTAGCAAGCTACTCGCTCGACTACAGAGTGCGTTTGAGGGGTACTCGCCACCCGGACGGTGTTCATACGGCAGCCCGCCTCCGCAGCCAGGGACAACCTCTCCCTCTCTGGCGGTCAGTCGCCGAGGTCGTCGAGTGTCGCGTCCTGCAGTCCATCGCGCACACCAGCACCTGTCGATCCCCAAGCTGTCTCGTACACCCTCCCAACTTTATCCCAGGCCGCAACTCGCTAGCCCCACTCCCCACAAAAGACAGCCTCCTGGCTGCGCAGCGTAACCTTCCGCCCAATCCTGGCCCGGGACATATTCCCTGGATTCGAAATGTGCTGTTCTTCATTGAACGCACCTACCAACCCAACAACTCTGGCATCATCATCGCCACCGACCTCCCCACGCGGGAGATCGCAGTCGCGGCTGCAACCGCGCTGTTCCATACCCTCAACGTCCCGCCGCCGCATCCTTCTGAGGCCGTATACCTAAGGGCGTTGTTCCACGCCAACGGCTGCGTACCGGAGAAGTTCGAGAAGAGTCCGAGGTATACGTTTAGGGACTTTGAGGCTAGTACGAGGGCGGGCTGGGTCAAGGCGTGGTTTAAGATTGGGAGGGAGTATGAGAATACGGGGGATCATAATAGGGCGAGGGATTGCTTTGAGAGAGGGATGAAGGCCGGCGTGGAGAGCTGTTATTATGTGAGTCCGCCGAACTTCTCCGCATGCATGCGCTGATCTGCTGTTTAGCGTCTGGGTATGGCGAGACTCCTGGGACAGTTGGGTGTTGCGCCTACGCCGGATATTGGGATGCAGCTGCTGCAGAAGGCTGCCGTTACGTCGAGTGTAGAGTCTCTACATCCCGCGTATGTGTATGGGTTGTTGTTGCTAGGCAAGTTCACAGCTGCCAAAGTTGATGCTAAGCACTACGTGCCGTTGATTCCACAAGGTACGTATCATCTTTTCTTCACCTACTCACGCTAACGATCGTCCACAGGATCATCTCCCACAGCCGAAGCTCGCAAACACATCGAGCGTGCAGCCTACCTCGGCTTCGCACCTGCGCAATACAAGCTTGGTCACGCCTACGAATACGCTGTCCTTCCCTTCCCATTCGATCCTCTCCTCTCCGTTCAATACTACTCGTGCGTATCTACGTCCTCGTTGTCTCTCTTATTCTAACGTGGTCTCTAGGCTTGCATCGCAACAAGGCGAGGCAGAAGCCGATATGGCCTTGTCCAAGTGATTCTTATGCGGCGCTGATGGCGCGTTTGAAAAGGACGAGGGGTTGGCGGTGACGTTTGCTGACAAGGTACGCGCTCATCTCTCGTTATGGGTGTGCGGTGCTGATGGCGTTTAGGCTGCAAAGAAGGGCCTCCACTCTGCCGAATTCGCAATGGGTTACTACGCCGAGGTCGGTATCGGTGGACCTAAAGAACTTTGAGGCTGCGAGGAAGTGGTGTGCCAAGGTGTGTATCCTCGTTATCGTCGCCATTGCGGCATCGTACTCATGGACATCTAGGCCGTCGAACACGGTAACAAGGACGCCCCGGAGCGCCTCTCCGCCCTCTCCCACCCCGCCCCGCAAGCCCTCTCCCGCACGCAACACGATACCCTCGCCAACGACAAACTTGTCCGTCGCCGTACCCAAGCCCACGCCCAAGCCGTCGCCGCCGGCCGCGTCAGCGAAGCCAACCACACGCCCACCGCTGCGGAGATGGTGAAGATCCAGGCGTTGAAGGGCGCGAAGGAGGAGGCACCATTGAATCCGCCGATGCCTACGACTCTGCCGCCCGTTCAGCCGCAGACCCCGAGGTTATAATCAACCGCCACCGCCACAGACACAACCTCATGCTCATCCTCAACATGCGAATACGATGCCTCAACAACAACAAGGACCACCGCCGGAGGATCAACGACCGTTTGCGAACCATCCGAGGTATACGCTTTCGGATACGCCTACGCCGCCACCGCAAGGCCAAGGCATGCCCGGTGATATTCCCTCTCACTCCTCGCAATCTGGTGGTCGTCTGCCTGGTAGACCACCTGGGCGGAGACATGAGACTGTGCAGCATGTTGGGTCTCCATCGCCGGCACAGTCGTCACCGCCGCCGGCGTCGGCGAGACCGCCACCACCTGCTTCTGCTCCTCAATCCCAGGGACCGGCGACGTTTGCAGAGATGGGTTTCCAGGTGGGGAAGGCGGAGGAGAAGGATTGTGTTATTATGTGAGGGGTGGGATGAGGATCTATGGACTCGTTTGGTTCGTTTTGGTTTTCGCTCTGAGTTTGCTTTACATTTAATTTTCTTGTTTACAATTTTCACGATACCCATTTAATTCTACATTTTCTCATTCCTAGCTTTGGCTGTCGAACATTTTTCTTTTTTTGAATAGTTAGTTACGATGGGTTGTTAGATGGTTGGATGGTCCGTTTTGCTACATTGTTAAGAAAGAAAGAAAGATACGTTGAGTAATGTTTGAGATGTAACTATGTAATGAAGGATACGACGCGTAAAAAAATAAATTATAGAGTTAAGTTATTGTTCTCGTTTTGGTGAGCTATGGTGGGTTCTTTTACGACGGGTCTATGAAGTTCGTAAGACTATTCATGGCAGGCAAAAGCCGAGTACATCTACTACGAGGTATGCCCTCGCTGTCATGTAAGTACGTTACAAGTCCCCCAGAACCTGCTCGATACCACAGGACCAAAGGCGTTGAAGGTTCAGGTTTCGCAAAAAGTTATCGGCATAAGACGAGGATGCCATTTTAAAGTCAACTTTATACGCCCTAGGTACCAAGATAGATTTCTCCCGCGCTCACCGCTCACGAAATTGGCAATATTCTTAACGGGCAAAAGGCTGTCCAATATACACCACGAGGCATGCTGTGAGTGTCAACACAAGTAGGCTCCAAATTCCCAGATCCAGTTCTTTCTCCCATCTACGTCCGCCCTACCATCATGTTGTTCCGAGTCAAACCTGTTAGCCAAGTTAGGTGAGGGGGCTACAAAGAAACAGGATAGTACGCTACAGAGTTCACGAACCCTAAGGCAAGGTGCATCAAGGTGCCCTTCGTACACAGCTTTTAACTGCCGATGTCGCAAAAATCCAAATTGGGATCTCAGGCCCGGCCAGGCCTGGCCAGGTCCCCAGATGGTTGGTCAGCCTCTGGGTCGGAAGTAGCTGAGAGTACTCAAAAAAACTAAGTATGCCATCACTGTGGTTGGGATTGGCCAGCAGAGGATTGTAGCAATTTTAATGGAATCAAATGATAGGCTGTTCTTGGATAGCGTTATGCATATTTCAGGGGTACCAACATGTCTAGAATGTCTAGAATGTCTTTTTGGGCGCCTTGGCTGGCAAGCTGGTCTGCTCCATCATTTCCAGGGTCATTGCTATGACCTTTTACTTTCATTAAAACAGTGAGTGCTCCTCTACTGCATGCTGCTGCAATTGAGGCTTGCAGTGAGATTTTGTTAGTGACCCCAATCCAGCCTCTGTCTTCGTTCTTTAGTAGATTTTTGGTTAGGGTATGGATACAGTATTCTGAGTCTGATACTATTTCCAGGTTCTCTGTCTTTGGGTTCATCTGGAGGGCTGTTAGGAGTGTGATGATCTCACCTGCATTGTTGGTACATAGGTTTTCTGGCATTTGCAATGTTTGGTTACAAGAATCATTTGGCCAATACCATAGGCCACTCCCTGCTCTTGCATTTTTGCTATCATCTTGGAACATGAGCTGTCGGTGTACACTTTACAGCACTTTCAGTTATGTAAGGTGTGCACTATTACTCACAAACAAAACCTCTCTGCTTGCGACCACAGTATCTCAACAACTGCTACTTGGATCATCATGAAAGTTTGTAGGGAATCTATTATATGTATATACTTGTCAGTGCAACCTTCAAATATCAGAAATTTTACATGGATAAAAATCATCCCTTGAGAGCTCAAGACTTGAACAGTAAACATATTCACTATGCAGATCATCAGTTCTTGAAAGAATCACTTGAATTTAAGTCTATCTAGTCAACCTAAGTTGTCCCTCGGCATTGGATGCTTCTAAGGCTAATAATCAAAGGAATGAGGTTGGAGTTGAGCCAAAAAAAGCTTCCACAAAAGGCTAGGAGGGCTATCATACCTTGGGACTATTTACATTGACTAAATTAGATATTTAAGCATTATTAAAGCTCACAAACACAACAGAGATGCTCAAATCCAGTTCGGGATTCAGGTCATGAGCTGAAAAGGTGAAATATGTTATTAACACATATTTGGTACATTTTAAGGTCACAGTGACTTAGATTACATTATTTTAAATATATCTACCAAGTTTTGTGAGAATCCAAACAGTGGTTGTTAAGATATCACAGTCATGAGCAGAGAGGTTTTGTTTGTCAATAGCAGCATGTGCCTTACATGGCTCCTCTGTGGGTGTTACTAATGTTTAGGTTATGGTTTCCATTGTTGGAGCAGAGGGTTCGGGAGGGGAGGGCTGATGCAGGGGCAGCTGCGGTGAGCAGGAAGACTCGGAAACCTTCCCTCAGGTTGTCTACCAGACATGGACTAGGGGTCAGGATGACAGAGTTTTGTCCCAGCTCTGGGGCCTCTGGAGTTTGGGTGACTTGCGGAGTGGCATAAGGCAGCCAAATGTCCTCGATGCCTTCCAAGAAGTAGGCTGCTGTTGTCAGGCATTTGTGTGGGGAGTTACATCCAAGGTTTCTAAGGCTGATGCAGAAGTCACAATTACATAAGTTGTTTGCCAGGTGATTTACTGGAATGGCAATGTCCAGAAAGTCTACAGCACAGCCCACCGTGGTGAGTACATGTATTGTTCTGAGGCATTTTGCTGCTTTACTATTCCATCTGACATATTTTTTCTTCTTAAAGCCTGGATGGTACCACAGGGGTATTTGCTGTTTTTCATCTGCAGTTAAGGCATTTGGAGCAAGGCCAACACCAACCCAGTGTGTTCACTCAAATTGAATTTTCACATTCAAAGGTTCTCAGTTGCATATGCATTTCAATCATCTCACTGGGTGAGGAGCACTTTAAATATGCTATACATTTATTCTATTCACCCACCACTTGAACACTTCAGTAGAAAGATTAGAATTGAGGAAGAATTCTCAAATGACAGCATTTCTCTCCCCTATAATTGGGACGAACTCATGCAATAATTGGGTTCAAAGAACACAGGTCTGAATAATATCTTTACCATTCCATGCGCTGTCAACGATTCTATGTAACTGCAGCCATCCCAAACGATGAGTAATTGTCTGAAACATTTGGTTGGTCAATCTATTTGATGGTGTATCAATAGAACCAATTGCCGCTTCATCACAGTGGAATACCAAATTTTCAATTGTGGGATGTGACTATACAGTCATCAAAGAAATGGTCCAATCCACCTCATATCAAGTTAGGATTGGACATAATTCAGTAAGGTTAAGATCATCAATGTCAAATCCCACCAGAGGTACACATTTTAGCTGTAGAATATAGGACCTACAACTGCACTATGCTGTAGTACTCTGCACCCCGAACACATTTACCCGGGAAGTCTGTGGCCTGCCTATATTCTGTAACAATGTTAGATTATGGCAAGTGCACACACCTGCACCATGCTGCAGCATTCTGTACCCCGAACACATTTACCTGGGAAGTCTGTGACCTGCCTATATTCTGTAGCAATATTAAATCATGGAA
This sequence comes from Sphaerobolus stellatus SS14, assembly GCA_000827215.1. Lineage (NCBI taxonomy): Eukaryota > Fungi > Basidiomycota > Agaricomycetes > Geastrales > Sphaerobolaceae > Sphaerobolus > Sphaerobolus stellatus. Next base: position 493,570 of record KN837165.1, read on the forward strand.
AACACACCATATCCAGCCCTGAGAGAGGAATCTGTAGCAGAAATGTTAAATGGAATCCCCCCACCTGGATGCTGTAGTAGATGAGATCAGGCCAACACAGTATCAACATGGATGTTGTAGCAATCAACGCACACTATGGAAGGCAGTTCAGCTGGCTAGATACTGAAGCACACCGTCGAAGTATCCCTACCCTGGATGCTGTAGAAAAATAATCCAGTATTAACGGAACCTCCCCCACCTGTAGCAGACCAACCCAGGATGAATGCCAGTTCCCCCACCTGCATGCTGTAGCAAGCAAGCCAACAAAGTATGAACAAAACTCCCTCCTGACAATAAACCACAGTACCAAATGAACCATGTATCAACATCCCTTCCTGGATGCTGTACGACTATTAAAGAGACATACCTATATATCTACAGAATATAGACATAGCAATGTTCGTCATGTAACCCAGGTTATCTGTAGCATGGTGAGCCCAGTATATAGTCGCTTAGAATGCTTCAGCACGGAATACGGGGATTCCGAGATATCTGTAGAAAGATATATGCTAAGGCTCTCCCACACATTGCATAGAAGGCATTTTGGGGATTAATGAACAACACGGTAAATGGGTACGGAACTATACAAATATGTCTGATGTTATCAAAGATGAAAGATAATACCTTGAAGACGGCTTTATCTTCGAAGTCAGTATTCACTCTCATTGTCACCTGTTTTCAGCCACTAATAACTAAAACTCACTGTTTACATCCAGGTCGATAACCATCTAAGTTCCTCTTGAGATGCTCAAACGAGAATCGCCAATATTTCAAGACATGTTATCACTTCCCCAGCCATCAACCTCCACTGATATTCCCAAAGGGTCCACCTACTCGAAGCCTATAATCCTAACCGGAATAATGGTGCGCGATTTCAGACAGCTGCTGGAATATTAATATCCCCTGTACGTCGGCCGCATTAAATGTTTTGTTTGACAGATGTTTAAAACACTGTATTCATCTAGGACAACATCCTACGAAACGTTCAGAAGCAACTGAAACTACACCAAATGACTGTCCATCCTCCGAGCCGCAGATATCTATATGATATACGCGCTTAAAGAAACAGAAATTAATTTTCTCGAAACATGCCCCACATTATCAACAGTCGACAAGATAAATTATGGACACACATTGTTCCCGCTGGATCTTGCAAGGATATGGAGAACTGATAATACGCCATACCCCTTCGACCGAAGAAGGTAGAGCTCTAGGTATACGTGATGTCATGCGGTCTGCAAAAGCTAAGGAGTTATACATTAATAGATAAATATTAATCCAGAATTATCTGCCTTAGAACGGTAGCTAACAGGAAATACCTGTGCTCGTAGGATCCATGGACGGCATTGACGAGACTCCATCACATCAAGAATCCATGGGGTATTCCCTAAAGACAAGGGACTACATGATATTATACATGGAGAAAAAAGAAAGACAATAAGTGTACGATACAAAGCTTAATGGGTGTTACGTTACAAATACATTACAATTAATTGCGAGTTTAAAGTATCTTTTAACGTCCTCAAAATCTTTAATTCGATGACCCAACCGTTCATTCACCATGCCTCTCTATTCTGACTCCCAAACGTCCGCACAGGTCTCAGCACGATCGTGCATATGATCGTCAGAATGCGAACACAACAAATGTTGCAGATCCATCTCTATCTGGACACTTTCCTCCGGTGAAATATGTGCACTTGAGACGCTGCGGGGATGGAGGTTTCGTCTGATTGGAATGAGAAGCAGAAGCAGAGTTGGAGTTGTCGTCTGATTCAGAGTCCAAGCCGGGTCGAGGAGAATGGTAAACACCTGAATCAGACTCGGACTCGGCTTTGACGTGGACGTCCATAGCATCCTGTTGAAGTGCGTCGTCTTGGGGCATAGCATTCTTGCGGTCTTCCAATCTGCTGGATGGCGCACGTTCTCCGTTGACACTAGGAGCAGAGATCGATATGATACATATTCGTCTTCTTCCAGTTTGATGCGCTGCATTAGATGTGATGGAGACCTCGACACTGAAGACAGGTATCTCATCCGGCTCTGATCCATCATTAACCACCACACAAACATGAGGAAGTTCATCCTATGCAGTCGTAAGCCGGGACAAAGGTCTCCGCTTCTCCTGAAGCCCCTTCGCCGCAACTACGTCTCCATCGCCCACAACAGCGAAGACCTCCACCTCCTTAGCCTTCCCTTTGCCGCTACACTTCGCAGCCAGTACGTTAGCTCGCGGCTTCGAGTCCGCGACGCGTGGCATCGTCCTGCATCGGAGGTGCTGCTGTGATGGTCGACTTGAAACGGGCAATTGCGAGCTTGCGAGATGATAAACTAACAAGAGATGCCGGATTATAAAGAATGAGAGAGATGTCAAGTGATACGCACGTTGGTAGGGATGATGGTGGGTTTGAGAGGGCTGGACGGGTTGAAGTCGGAGCTTCCTTAGCAGTAATCGATCCTGTAATAGCGTAGCGTTAGAAAAAAGACTTCAAATAGTGAATGTGACATACCTTGAGGTCCAGCGTGGACTTGCGTGCGTGTTGGACGGTTCAGCATGAGGTTTCGTGTTTGTGCGTATTCGACGCGGTATAAGATCTTGGAGAAGTGTTAGAAGCATACGGTATCAGAGCGAACGCAATATACCTTCTTCTGCAGCATTCGAAAGCCCTGGTTGCTCCCAATTCGAAGGACCAACACGCGCCACTTCCTCCTTCATCTCTCTTGTCATCTTCGACCGCGTCGCGATCCGCCGTAACACGTCACTTCTAGCCCGATGCAGGCCACGTAGCACGTATCGCAGGCGCATCGACTGGTACTGTTGACCACTGACCGTCTTTTCGTGGCCCAATGTTCTTTCTTAAAGGTTGAGGCTGACACGTCGACAAGGGCGACGCGTTCTAATGGCCATTGCCATCGCTGAGATCCTCGTCGTACTCCTCGAGCGGTGCCTTTTTCGGTCGCACTATCGAAACGTCAAAGGAACTCTAGGATTGCTGTGAGGGTTTGAAAGTAGAGGAGATGCATTATAACGCACCTTGGAGACAGTGGCCATCCGGACGCATTAGCGACTTCACAATCTTCTTCCTATCGATGTCTTGCGACTGTCCTTTGGTTTGAGTCTCCGTTAGCCTTATCGGCGTTGTCGCGTCGCGTTGTCGTTCGTGCTTGGCGTTGTTCGTGCTATTGCTGGACTTGACTTCGAGCGCTGCCTCAAACCACAAGCCGGGGCCCGGCCGTTTAATATGCCGGCGAAACTGGTGCTTCTGCCGCTCCACAGTAGATCATCCTATTGTGGAGCCAGGGAAGCGCAACAAAACTCAGCGCACCAGTGACGCTCTGTCGCTGCTTCACAACCTGTCTATTATAGCTTCATTTTATCTCCTATGATCTACTGGGTGTTCGTTGCGACCGCCCATAAAACCAGGTTATCCATCGTCGATACCTAGTACTTTACATTTAATTCAACTCGTCTATCTACTGGTAATCTAAATGCACTGTGATTTTATTCTCTAAAGTGTTTCCTCCCTATTAGTATTCTGTTAAAGCCGCGGAATTTTTCTCCTTCATTAAGTCAAAGGACCTCTGCGCGAACGGGTCTTCCCAATAATTGTTAGGAAACACTTTCTCAATTTGCCAAAAGTATTCATTTCACTAATCTTGGATATTGAGGATCATTCATAATAAGCACAATTACATATAATGTAAACCAAATACATATGTCGTGGAAATCGGGAACGGTAGGAAATTCTGAAAGAGAAAAGAAAAGTCAGTCCTCGAAGTCCAAAACCACAGAACCCATTCCCCCGCGATGCGGCTGCAAAACCTGCCCGAAAGGGTCCACTCGGAAAGCCTTTCAGTACCACAGTCTAGAGAGCTTCTGGTAGATGTAGCCATTCATCTGCCAGCAGTTCTACGGGGTCCGGAGAGCAGGTCCGGAGAGTTTCTGGCAGATGAATGGCTACTTCATCTACAAGAGAAAGCCTACTAAATTGAAATACTATTATGCGTCAGAAGCTCTGCTAAGTGAACGCTCCGCGGCGATTCGCCTGCGTGCAATCATTAGCGCAATGTCACAGCTTACTCCTTCAAGTTCCCATCAAATTAGGCTTTCAACTCGAGGTGTCGCATTGAGAGGAGGATGCTGAAGATTGCAGCAGCATCACGGGAGAAGAGGGTTTGAGTGAGCGGATCCTGACTTACCTATAGACCGGTGAAAGCGATTGAGAAGAAGAAGGGAATCCCGAAGATAACTTTATCCGCTGAATATACTAAGGAGGCTTAAATGATTCAGTAAGCCTACCGACAATATAACTATGCAATATTGGATGGCTCGGTGACTAGTACATGGGTGTTGGAATGGAATGGATAGAACGTGAGGAGGTGAGCGCACGGAGGATAGATGGACGGATGGCGGAGTGGAAGGTGATGGTCAGGAGGAAGAGGTGTGACGCCTTTTCGAAACTTCTGGGAGCTTATATACTCTTCGCTGACGGAGCCCACGGACCCAGGTGAGTCAGCCTCAGCCGCATTACCTAACATTTTACTTAATACTTCCACACTCCATAATAGTCCCTGAGATTATTCGTGATTTCACCGAATTAAGGAACTTAATCGGCATCAGTATCACTGTACTCTGGCATTAAAGATGTCAAAATTATTACTAGAGGATGCATCCGTGATCTAGCGCTAATCACGGAATCCAAGAGAAATGTGCGATGGAACGTTCAGTCAAGCCTGGAATGGCCACTCAAATCTACCGAAATCATGGAGGGTTGAAGAAATCCCCAGTTAGAGCTCAGATCTCAGATCACAAGTATATCTCAACTATTAATATAATATTCTTTTCGGATGCTGGAACCGTCTGAGAAACATCAGATCATCGATGGTACTTTACAACCGTACTGTGTCTGCATTCGAAGCTATGCTGGACAATCGAACCCAGGAAAAGAAGTCGCTAAAGAGAGAAGAGGCATAAAAGAATTCGGTCTGCTTGCCCTCTGCTCTCTTCCCCATTATAGAAGTCTAAATATGCCCAATAAATCTGAGGGATATACTTGTGGTGTCTGGACAAACGGATAAGGGTGCCAGAGGGGAAGCAGAATTATACTATTATTTTAAACGAGTGTCATGACAGGAATTGTCCCGTGTAGTGCATAACAACATAGGCTTTGTTAACGATTAGAAAACGAAGCTCGAGACTTCGTTCGTAACGCGAATAATTGTAAGGTAATGATATAGACGTCGAGACGTATCTTCTGATTCCTGACCCTGGGGGTGGTTGTCTAAGTACTCATCCAAACCGACTCTGATCATTTGCCAGTCATCACACTCAAGTACTTTGCACCATAAACAGCAATCAGAATACATTCGCTTTGACTAAAGAGAATTCTTCGATTCGATATAACGATACAGATAAAAGATCAATTACCATCGATTCTTGCGTGCGACAGACCTCATAGAGTCCAAGCATAATCGAAACCTCAGCATATGTTCAATTACAAACTTGTCTCGTTAACTTCCAGGAATCGATGGTAGGTTTATTCTGCGTCTACAGTAGAAAATATTCCAGAAAAATGAAGATTCACGTCGAGGGATTAATGCTTTGTGCTCCGTTGTCTGATTACTCCATGCTCACCGATAGGTAAGAATTATGCCCAACAGTTTTCAGACATCAACTGGGGTTCTATATGGAGTGATAGGAGTGTCAGATGGCGAGTATATTTTGACTTGTAATGATTGGACACTGAGCTAATGATATTTGAGGATAAACGAGACGAAGGTATAGCTGCTATACGCCTTCTTAGCAACAATGAACTCAAACAAGACTCTGGCCGTCGAGCATACCCTTAGATCTGGATATCCCCATGCTCAAGTAGCCAGCCAAACCAAATCTACCAGCCAGCTACTTGAAGTTTATCATCCAGCAATCTGAAAAAAACTCGACGGAGACTAAAATGAGTCATTCCATACGGTGTAGCAATGTCACCAATAATTGAGTTCCCGCAAATGCCTTTCATAACAAGAGCTCAAGTGCATTCAAAACTCAGCCTACGTCTCGAGTGCAAAGCTTTCTCATCATTCGAAAGCATCCATGGTAAATTAATTCCGTCTTCACTACACTGCTCCAATGCTTCATTTAAATGGCAATGATAAATCGATTTATTCTGATCGCCCTCTGACACTCTACAGCTCAGTCTCGAAGTCAGTGGATCCCTGGTTTGTGTACTCCCAGGCTCGGTTTGACTACGTACACTAAAGGTAGCAATTTCAGAGGGTGAGTCGAATTTAAAGTCGATCGTTCCTTCATATCCAAACTTTTTCTGCAGTTAGAGCACGATAGATAAAGAGACCTCCCTCGTGGAAATGTAGAAACATAGACAAAAACAGACTTGGTAACCCTGTCGGGGATTCTCGAATGTTGAAAGGTAGGGAACCATCCAGTCCATCGAACGTTGTATTCCAGTACTGGATTCACAGCATCCAACAATCGAAGATGATCGACACCTGATAATTACAAGGGTCTAGCACAAGAAGGCAGCGAACGTCGTGCCTGGATTCCCTGCGGAGCCACTGAGTCACTGCAGGAAGTGTTTCAAGGCTGAGTCAGATCAAACAATAACGAACAGGAGGAATTGAATCCTTCGTATTACTAGAACAGCTGCAGCAGATACCTGGGTATAGTCGCTCGCTCGCTCGCACATGAATGAAGTGTGGTTGAGGCGTGAAAATGAACGGCGGTGGACCCTTGTGGGTAACCATTATTAAAGGATTACGCAATGGCAGACGCATTCGGCGCTTGCCTCTCAAGTTTCTCGACGATGAGCCGCACCCGTACATCCTTCTATTTTATAGCGATTGACACACCTCAAGAAATGGTCAGACTCCAATATAAGTGGATCCGTTGCATAAACTTACATCGGAGGGTGGCGACCTAAGCATTTCTTTGGTGCGTAACTCTGCCAGCTTTCTGCCTCCCGAGTCACAATTCGCACATTCATATCAGGTGACAGACGTAGACTTGGGGCTTTGTGACTTTTGTATGAAGATATTTCTTGATAACAACCTCTTGCTGGGCCCTTAATTAAGCGGATGCCATGTATCACCGGTTCAGTGTCTAAGTTATCAAGATCCAACAGAGCTTTCTTGGCAATATCTACAGATCTCAAGAAGTACCCTGATTTAGGGCGTCACTTGAAGATATGAAAGGGATACGCTGTCGTGATGAGTTCATCTCCAAGCATCTCGGTATGTCGGAACGAAAGGCTATGATCGTCTTTAATGGACTTGGACAAAGTCATCCCTCTCCTTCGTCCGATTCCTATACTTTTTTATAACATAGCATTGACTCCTGTTCACAGGTTAAAGCTATCTCGAGATGAAAGACCAAGAGACGGGCAGTACGTCCTCGATTTCTAATTATAATTCGAATGTCACATCACCCCAATCAGTCATTCCAGTACCAGACAGGTGCTTCGAGTGCCTGGGACAGTGCATCTTATTCTTGACTTCATTGGAAATTACTTGGCTAATATTCATGCTCGACTTGGCCGCGTGTGTACCTGACACCGCACTATTATTCCTTTGCACGTTCTTTGATAAGTAAGTGAATTATTTTTCTCCTCAAGTTCCACTAATCCCAAATGTCTTCAGGCATTTCTCGATCTCGCATTACCTTTCCATTTCTCATTTTGGGATTCCTTTTTCTATTGACATTCTATATCAACAATGAAGAAGGACTGAGAATGCAACCCAGTCGCCTATGGCATGGAGCCAGCTCTGTAGGGAATTCAAAGCCCAACGCCGTGATAGTCATGCTGGTTTCGCCGTCTCGTATTAACCGTATGTTTTCTACATAATACTGGTTGTTCAATTTATCTAACATACATTAGAGGCTCTTGTCGCCCTCAGAAATATCGAAGATCGTTTCAATCGACGTCTGAAATATCCATACGTCCTCTTCACTGAGGCGAACATTACTGAAGAAGTCCATGAAAAAGTCAGGTGGATAACAGAAGGGAAAGCAACATTAGGTATGCTGATATTCCCCCAATCTCACACAATCGCTAGAATATTTCTAGCGGATTTACCCTCGGATATGTGGGGACCTCCTGCATTTCTCGACCCCGAGCGCATAAAGGTCTCTTTACAAACCATAGGGTACGTTCATCCGTCTTCTTTTACTCACATCACATTCTAAAAGTACATTATGACTTAGGTTCACCCTGGGATATCGCTCGATGTGCAGATTCTTTTCTGGCTTCTTCTGGCGCCATCCCGCTATCGCGAAATATGATTGGATATGGCGCCTTGACTCGGACATAAGGTTCCACTGCGATGTGGTACGTGACACGCGTGTCGATCTGTCTGGCTTTACGCCAATAATTGACCTTGGTTTGGAAGCCGTATGATCCTTTCATAAGGATGCGGGATGCAAATGCGCTGTATAGTAAGGTTTTACCTCTCTTTTGGAATTTCATATCTAATGTGCGTTTAGGTTTCGTCCAGATCTCCCCAGATACGCCATTCGTTCAGCCAAGTCTTCCTAGCAACGTTTCATCTTTCCTGGCTTCCCATTCACATTTGATCCCCGAGGGAGTTAACCACGCTTTTCAATGGCACAATGTAAATAAGGCATTGCGAGGGGAGGCGGGTGTGAATGATTGGACGCTTATGAATTTCTATGTGAGTCCGTTCTACTTTATGTTGTATCGAGCTCATTTCTTTATATTAGAATAATTGGGAGATCTCCCACCGAAGTTTGTGGACTAGTCCCGTATACACAGCATTCTTTGAATATCTCGACAAAGCAGGTGGTACGTCTCTTTGACCT